>JAGIQG010000025.1:1150315-1694320 GCA_024679065.1 Sphyrna mokarran
ATGTTGCAACTGTACAAAACTCTAGTGCGGCCGGACTTGGAGTATTGTGGGCAGTTCTGGTCCCCACATTATAAGAAAGATGTGGAGGCATTGGAGAGGGTACAGAGGAGGTTTACCAGGATGTTGCCTGGTATGGAGGGCAGTTCTTATGAGGAGAGGCTGAGGGATTTGAGGTTGTTTTCGTTAGAAAGGAGGAGGCTAAGAGGGGATCTTATTGAAGCATATAAGATGATTAGAGGTTTAGATAGGGTGGACAGTGATAGCCTTTTTCCTGGATGGAGAAAGCTAGCACGAGGGGACACAGCTTTAAATTAAGGGGTGATAGTTATAGGATGGATATCAGAGGTATGTTCTTTACCCAAAGGGTGGTTCGGGAGTGGAATGCCCTGCCTGCAGCAGTTGTAGATGCGCCAAGTTTGGTGGCGTTTTAGAGGTTAGTTGATAAGTATATGGAAGAGAAGGGAATGGTTTAGTTTGGAGGGGCATTGCTTTTTATATTGGTCGGCGCAACATCGAAGGCCGAAGGGCCTGTTCTGTGCTGTAATGTTCTATGTTCTATGAACAGAAATAATACTTTTCACTGCATGTTAATACATGTGACAATAATAAATCAGTTACCCAATCAATCTACAGCCCATTGCAGAATCATAATATTTTTATCACACACAGCCCTTCTGCCTATCTTCGGGAGGGAGGGAGGGAGTGGTGGGGGGACGGGGGGTGGGGGAGGGTCTGGCTGAATCCGGTTCGCTTCTCCGCTGACGCGGGCGCTGGGGGCGGGAGTTTAGTGGCGAGTCGGAGCCGGAGGTGAGTCCCTGAGAGGGGGCGGGTCCGGGGGGGGGGGGGATCGGGGTCCGGGGGTGGGGGGGGACGGGGTTCCCGGGAGTGGGGAGTCGGGGTTCCCGGGGGGGGGGGATGGGGGGGGGATCGGTCCGGGGAGGGGGGATCGGGGTCCCGGGGGGGGGGGGGGGGAGATGGGGGTCCCGGGAGGGATCGGGGTCCCGGGGAGGGGGGAGGGGGGGGGATCGGGTCCGCGGGGAGGGGGGAGGGGGGGGGGTCGGGGTCCCGGGAGGGGGGATTCGGGGTCCCGGGGAGGGGGATCGGGGTCCCGGGGAGGGGGGATCGTGGGTCCCGGGTGAGGGGGATCGGGGTGGGGGAGGGGGGGGGGGATCGGGTCCCGGGGAGTGGGGGGGGGGGAAATCGGGGTTCCGGGGGGGGGATCGGGGTCCGGGAGGGGGATCGGGTCCCGGGGAGGGGGGGGGACCGGGGTCCCGGGGAGGGGGATCGGGGTCCCGGGGAGGGGGATCGGGGTCCCGGGGAGGGGGGATCGGGGTCCCGGGTGTCTGGGGGCTGTGGCCCGGGTTTGGGGACGGATTCGGAGCCCAATATCAGCTTTCCCAAAACTTTCCCGATCCTTCAGATCCCAAATTAATCCTGTTTCTCTTCACAGCTGCCGCCTGACCATTATTCCAGAAAAAAGTCCATTTGATTCCTGAGAGAAGGGGATCCTTGAAGAGGGATTCCCAAGGAAGGGGATATTCCTGAGGGAAGGGGATTTCTGAAGGAATGAGTTGATTTGAATGTTTGCGAATCTCCCTCAAAACTGAGGCAGTCGGCTGTTTGGAAAATTATCAAACGGATCCTTTTCTCAAATAATGATTCAGGCGACAACTGTGGAGAGAAACAGAACTAACTTTGTAAAAATATGAAATATATAAAAGAATATCACAAAACATTTCAAAATGCTCATTATAGAAGCTGCAATGGTATTGAAATTATTTACACAGGTCATCCTGTATTAGGAGGTGCTTCAGTTTAATAGTTCTATAGGAAGATCATTTCAATCCAAAATGTTGGCTGGAACTTTCTGGATGTTCTGGATTGCCAACAGCCCCCCCCCCCCCCCCCCACCCCGCCATGGTTTTCCCATTTTCCCTTTTTCCCAATAGCATGGGGTGGATTCAATGGGAAAACCTATTGGTGACGCCAGGACCAGGAAGTGCCTCCCGACAAGAAAAACGCTTCGGGGAGCCAGAGGATCTCACTGGTTTAACTCTGTCTCTCTCCACAGATGCTGCCAGACTGGCAGGGTTTGTCCAGTATTTTCTGTTTTTATTAAATGATGCTTCAATACAATTAAGTTTATTTATTAGCTTCACAATTAAGTTTACAGTAATGCTGCAATTAAGTTAGTACTGTGAAAAGCAAAGTACAAATTTTATTCCTCAGCCACTTTAATCCACGTTATGAATTCTCCAGTTTCTGACTGCGAGGCGCCTACATTCATTTTTGTCACTTTTTTTCTCTTTACATATCTATAGAAAGTTTATGTAAGATCATAAAAGATCCCAGAGTGAAAATAAGCAAAACCTCATTTAAGCCATTGAAGTAACAATAAATTGATAGGTTGAGGGAGCTCGGTCTCTTCTCCCTGGAGAAACAAAAGATGTGGGGTGACCTGATAGAGGTTTATAAGATGTTGAGAGGTATAGATAGTGTGGATTCTCGGAGGCTATTTCCCAGAGCTGAAATGGTCGCTATGAGAGGACACAGGTTTAAGGTGCTGGGGGGCAAATACAGAGGAGATGTCAGGGATACATTTTTCACTCAGGGGGTGGTGAGTGAATGGAATCGGCTGCCGTCAGTGGTGGTAGAGGCGAACTCACTGGGGTCTTTTGAGAGACTTCTGGATGAGTACGTGGGAATTAATGAGATTGGGAATTATAGATAGGTCTGGTAGCTTTGGATATGATCGGTGCAACTTGTGGGCCGAAGGGCCTGTTCGTGCTGTAGTGTTCTATATTCTAAAAAAACTCCTCCAGATCACCTGGCAACAGTGAGAAAAAAGTGAAAAAGTTTGATTACAACTGCAGAAAACATGATTTAAAAAAATCTTTATTAAACATGCTACTAGGGCATTTAAATGGTCATTGGATAAACATATGGATGATATTGGAATAGTGAAGGTTAAATGGGTTTTAGGTGGTTTCACAGATCGGTGCAACATTGAGGGCCGAAGGACCTGTACTGTGCTATGTTCCATGTTCTGATGTCTTACCTGAAAGAAAACTGGACAGAATAAGGAACACGCTGGGAATATCATCGTGGAGTTCGGTGACAAGTGGTGTACCTCAGGGGTCTGTTTTGGGGCCCCTGCTGTTTGTAATTTTTATAAATGATCTGGATGAGGGTATTGAAGGATGGATTAGTAAATTTGCAGATGACACTAAAGTCGGTGGAGTGGTAGATAGTGAAGAGGGGTGTTATAGTTTGCAGAGGGACTTGGACAAGTTGCAGAGCTGGGCCGAGAGGTGGCAAATGGAGTTTAATGTGGAAAAGTGTGAGGTAATGCACTATGGCAGGAATAATAAATGTGTAGAGTATAGGGCTAATGGTAGGATTCTTAGTAGTCTTGATGAACAGAGGGATCTTGGTGTGTATGTGCATAGATCCCTGAAAGTAGGCAGTCAAGTCGAGAAGGTTGTTAAGAAGGCATATGGAGTCTTAGCTTTTATTGGTAGGGGGATTGAATTTCGGAGCCGCAACGTCATGTTGCAACTGTACAAAACTCTAGTGCGGCCGCACTTGGGAGTATTGTGTGCAGTTCTGGTCCCCGCATTATAAGAAAGATGTGGAGGCATTGGAGAGGGTACAGAGGAGGTTTACCAGGATGTTGCCTGGTATGGAGGGCAGGTCTTATGAAGAGAGGCTGAGGGATTTGAGGTTGTTTTCGTTAGAAAGGAGGCGGCTAAGAGGGGACCTTATCGAAACATATAAGATGATTAGAGGTTTAGATAGGGTGGACAGTGATAGCCTTTTTCCTAGGATGGAGAAAGCTAGCACGAGGGGACACAGCTTTAAATTAAGGGGTGATAGTTATAGGACGGATATCAGAGGTAGGTTCTTTACCCAAAGGGTGGTTCGGGAGTGGAATGCCCTGCCTGCAGCAGTTGTAGATGCGCCAAGTTTGGTGGCGTTTAAGAGGTTAGTTGATAAGTATATGGAAGAGAAGGGAATGGTTTAGTTTGGAGGGGCATTGCTTTTTATATTGGTCGGCACAACATCGAAGGCCGAAGGGCCTGTTCTGTGCTGTAATGTTCTATGTTCTATATAAAGGCAAATAATAAGAGATTTAAGAACAAAAAAGTACAGCACAGGAACAGGCCCTTCGGTCCTTCATGCCCATGCCGATCATGATGCTGTAACTAAAAATAAGCCTGCTGTCCCTGATCTGTATCCCTCTATTCCCTCCCTATCCATATATCCATCCTGATGACTCTTAAATGTTGTTAATGTGTCTGTTTCTATCACCTCCTCTGGTAGCACATTCTGGGCACCACCATTCTCTGTGTGAAAAACTCCCCCTGCACGTCTCCCTTAAACTTTCCCCAAGTCACCTTGAACCTGTGCCGCCTTGTAATTGACACTTGCACCCTATGTCAGCCTCTAACTATCCACACTGTCTGACCCTGTCTTAAATTTAGAACATCGAAGAACTACAGCACAAACGGGCCGTTTGGCCTATAAGTTGTACCGATCTAGGCTTACCTATAACCCTCAATCCTATTAAATCCCATGTACTCATCCAGAAGTCTCTTAAAAGACCCGATCGAATCCACCTCCACTACCATTGCCAGCAGCCAATTCTATGTACCCGCCACTCTCTGAGTGAAAAACTTACTCCTGATATCTCCTCTGTACCTGCTCCCCAGCACCTTAAACCTGTGTCCTCTTGTGGCAGCCATTTCAGCCCTGGGAAAAAGCCTCTGACAATCCACCTGATCAATACATCTCAACATTTTATACACCTCTATCAGGTCACCTCTCATCCTTCGTGTCTCCAAGGAGAAAAGGCTGAACTCCCTCAACCTATCCTCATAAGGCATGCCACTCAATCCAGGTAACATCCTTGTAAATCTCCTCTGCACCCTTTCTATAGCTTTTACATCCTTCCTGTAATGAGGTGACCAGAACTGAGCACAGTATTCCAAGTGGGGTCTGACCAAGATCTTACACAGCTGCAGCATTACTTCCCTACTCCTAAACTCAATTCCTCAATTGATGAAGGCCAGTACACCATATCCTCTACCTGAGAAGCCGATTTGAGAGTTTCATGAACCCGGACTCCAAGATCCTTCTAATCTTCCATACTGCTAAGAGTCTTACCCTCAATATTATATTCTTCATCCTATTTGACCTTCCACAATGAATCACCACGCACTTATCTGTGTTGAAGTCCATCTGCCACTTCTACCCTGTCTTGCATCCTATCTATGTTCATGTAGGGACACACGACACAGAAAGGATAAGGGAAGGGGATATAAAACAGAAATTTATGGAGGTGGGATGGAAACTTAGGGCCAAAATAAACAGAGTGGTTATCTCTGGACTGTTGCCTGTGCCACGGGATAGCATAGAGAGGAACAGAGAGAGGGAACTTTTGAACTCGTGGCTAAGGGGATGGTGCAAGAGGGAGGGGTTCAGGTTCTTAGACAATTGGGGCTCATTCTGGGATAGGTGGGACCTCTACAAGAGAGATGGTCTGCACCTGAACCAGAGGGGAAACCAATATCTTGGGGGGAAAATTTGCAAAGGCTATGCAGGGGGGTTTAAACTGATTCAGAGGGGGAGGATGGGATCCTGAATAGCTCAGATGTTAAGAAGGATGAGAATAAGGGGGGTCACAGACAAGGATTCTAAAGCACAGCAGTGTACGGGTGGAGTGGAGCATGGTTTGAAATGCGTATACTTTAATGCAAGGAGTATTCGCAATAAGGTGGATGAACTTGCAGCTTGGATCAGTACCTGGAACTTTGATGTTGTGGCCATTTCAGAGACATGGATAGAGCAGGGACAGGAATGGTTGTTGCAGGTTCCGGGGTTCAAATGCTTCAGTCAGAGTAGAGAAGGAGGTAGAAGGGGGGGAGGAGTGGCATTATTAGTCAAAGACTGTATCAAAGTGACAGAAAGGAAGTTTGATGAGGACTTGTCTGTTGAGGTAGTATGGGCTGAGATTAGAAACAGGAGAGGAGAGGTCACCCTGTTGGGAGTCTTTTATAGACCTCCAAAAAGTTCTAGAGAGGTAGAGGAAAGGATTGCAAAGTCGATCCTGGACAGGAGTGAAAGTAATAGGGTAATTGTTATGGGGACTTTAACTTTACTAATATTGATTGGAATAGCTATAGCTCTAGCTCGTTAGAGGGGTCAGTTTTCGTACAAAGTGTGCAGGAGGGTTTTTTGACTCAGTATGTAGATAGGCCAACTAGAGGTGAGGCTACATTGGATTTGGTGCTGGGCAATGAGCCAGACCAGGTGTTAGACTTGGAAGTTGGTGAGCATTTTGGTGATAGTGACCACAATTCGGTTACGTTCACCTTAGTGATGGAAAGGGATAGGCATGAACCTGGGGGCAGTAGTTACAGCTGGGGAATGGTAATTATGAGGCTATTAGGAGAGATTTAGGGTGCATAGGTTGGACTAGGGAACTACAGGGGCTGGGAACATCTGAAATGTGAAGCTTATTCAAGGAACAGCTACTGCAAGTCCTTGATAAATATGTCCCTGTCAGGCAAGGAGGAAATGGTCGAGTAAGGGAACCGTGGTGTACTAAAAAAGTTGATTCGCTGGTGAAAAGGAAAAAGGAGGCTTATGTCAGGATGAGGCTTGAAGGCTCAGTTAGTGCAACAGATAGCTATAGATTAGCCAGGAGGGAGCTAAAGAGTGAGTTGAGAAGAGCTAAAAGAGGATACGAGAAGACTTTGGCTGATAGGATCAAGGAGAATCCGAAAGCTTTCTTTAGATATGTTAAGAATAGAAGATTGGTTAGGGCAAGATTAGGGCCAGTCAGAAACAGCAGTGGGAAGTTGTGCGTGGAGCCTGGAGAGATCGGAGAGGGACTGAATAAATATTTCTGTTTGGTATTCATGCAGGGAAATGTAAATGTAATTGTGGAGAACATTGGGATACAGGGTTGTAAACTGGAAAGTATTGAAGTAGATAAGGAGGAGATGTTAGATATTCTTGAGGGTATGAAAATAGTTAAGTCCCCTGGGCCGGACGGGATTTACCCTAGGATTCTCTGGGATGCAAGAGAGGTGATTGCAGAGCCTTTGGCTCTGATCTTCAGGTCGTCGTTAGTTACAGGTATAGTGCCGGAAGACTGGAGGATAGCGAATGTTGTCCCATTGTTCAAGAAGGGGAATAGAGACTATCCTGGGAATTATAGACCAGTGAGTCTTACTTCTGTTGCGGGCAAAGTATTGGAAAGAATTATTAGGGATAGGATTTATAGTCATTTAGAGAGAAATGAATTGATTGGAGATAGTCAGCATGGTTTTGTGAAGGGTAGGTCGTGCCTTACTAACCTTATTGAGTTTTTTGAAAAAGTGACCAAAGAGTTGGATGGGGGTAAGGCAGTTGATGTGGTATATATGGACTTTAGTAAGGCGTTCGATAAGGTGGCCCATGGAAGCCTTCTGCAGAAAATGCAGATGTATGGGATAGAGGGTGATTTAGCTAATTGGATTAGGAATTGGCTAGCAGATAGAAGACAGAGGGTGGTGGTTGATGGAAATTATTCATCATGGAGTTCTTTACCCAGAGGGTGGTAAGGGTATGGAATGCCCTGCCTGCAGCAGTTGTAGATGCGCCAAGTTTGGGGGCGTTTAAGTGGTCAGTGGATAGGTTTATGGATGAAAATGGAATGGTTTAGGTTAGAGGTCATTGCTTTTTCTCCATTGGTCGGCGCAACATCAAGGACCGGAGGGCCTGTACTGCATTGTAATGTTCTATGTTTCTATGTTCTATGTTCTATATCACACTGCAATTTCTGACATCCCTCCTACTATCCACAACACCTTGAAACTTCGTGTCATCGGCAAACTTACCAACCCATCCCCCCACTTCGTCATCCAGGTCATTTATAGAAATCACAAACAGCAAGGGGTCCCAGAACAGATCCCTGGGGCACTCCACTGGTGACCAATCTACGTGCAGAAAAAGACCCATCCACAATCACTATCAACTTTCTGTGGGCAAGCCAGTTCTGGATCCACAAAGCAACATCTATCAGGTCTCCCCTCAGCCTCCACCTTTCCAGTGAAAACAATCCTAGTTTATTCAACCTCTCCTCACAGCCAACATCCTCTAGACCAGGCAACATCCTGGTGAACCTTTACACTCTCTCCAAAGCTTCCATATCCTTTGATAGTGGAGTGATGAGAACTCCATGCAATTTACCAAGGCGGCTGAACCAAGGTTTTATATAGCTGTCACATGATTTCCCAGTTCCTGTACTCAATGCCCCAGCTAATGAAGGTAAGTATGCCATTTAAAAGGCAAGTGGCATGTTGGCCCTCATTGTAAGGGTTTTGAGTACAGGAGCAGGGATATGTTGTTGCAACTGTACAGGGCTTTGGTGAGACCTCCTAGTCTTATCCCCTCTGTTTCTATATGTCTTCTTAATCATCTTGGCCCACCTGTGTTGCCATTTTTAGGGAACTGTGAACCTGCACGCCCAGATCCCTCTGTATGGTAATGTTCCTAAGGATTCTGCCATTTACAGTATAATTCAAACCTAAATCTGATCCTTCAAAAAGCATCGCCTCACATTTGTCTGGATTAAACTCCATCTGCCATTTCTGTACCCAAGTCTCCAATCTATCCATATCCTGTTGTATTCTCTGACAATCCCCGGTACCATCAGCAACTCCAACAATCTTTGTGTCATCGCAAACTTACTAATCAGACGCCCCACATTTTCCTCCAGATCAATTATATATACTACAAACAACAGAGGTCTCAGCACTGATTCCTGCGGAACACTGCTAGTTACAGATCTCCATTCTGAAAAACATCCTTCCACTGCTACTCTCTGCCTTCTATAACTAAGCCAGTTCTGTATCCATCTTTTTCTTAATTGGTCGGTGCAACATCGAAGGCCGAAGGGCCTGTTCTGCGCTGTAATGTTCTATGTTCTATGTCCTATCTCGCCAGCCCACTCCGAATCCCATGTGATTTTAGTTTTTGTGCCAGTCTGCCATGTGGGATCTTGTCAAATGCCTTACCAAAGTCCATATAAACTACATCCACAGCCTTTCCCTCATCAATTATCTTTGTCACCTTTTCAAAAAATTCAATCAATTTGGTGAGACAACACCTTCCCTGTACAAATCCATGCTGCCAGTCACTAACTAGTCCATTTTCCTCCAAATGTGCAGATATCCTGTTCCTCAGTATCTTCTCCAAAAGCTTCCCCACCATCAACGCCAAACTCATCGGCCTATAATTTCCAGGATTATTCCTGCTTCCTTTCTTAAACAAGGGAAGATATTTTTAGAAAGAGTTAATAAAATGGGAGTATGTTTTTTAGTGTGTTTGTGGAATTAATAGTGGGAAATGTGCAAATGGATTAAACAAAGAACAAAAAACAAGACAGCACGGGAAACAGGCCCTTCAGCCCAACGAGCCCGCGCCGCCACCCCAATGTTCCCACCTCTACCCGTGATCCCTGTCTATGTTTATAGATCTATGGATTAAAAACTAAATTTGAGACAATTTAGGGAGAATTTGTTTTGCCAATTAGCCTAAGAGCACATCTTTGGGATGTGGGAGGAAACCGGAGCACCCGGAGAAAACACACGCAAACAGACACAGGCCCAAATCCATGTATCTGCACAGCACAGTGATAGTCACTGAGCTGTTGATTTGCCAATCAAATGGTCCAGGTCAAGCGTACACTAACGACATGAAGCATTAGGATACTCTCGAAAAAAAAATCCAAGAGCAGCCCTCTCACGACCCATCGCGTGTATGTCCCTTGTTAAATAACAAGGTGGACCAAAGCACCTGTAGGATAAAAACAAGTACATCAATATCATTATCTATTTACACACTCCCAGGGACTCCCAAGGCTCGTAATCCCTATTTTAAATCAGTTTTCTATACCCCTCCATTCCCATTCTGTTCATGTGCCCATCTAAGTATTTCTTAAATAACTCCAGAGTACCTGCCTCCACCACTTTACTTGGCAGCGCATTCCATACCCCCACCACCCTCTGTGTGAAAAAGTTCCCTCTAGCATCCAAATTATACCTTACCCCCCTCACCCGAAGCCCGTGACACCTCTTGCTATTTGAGTCCATCCTAGGAAAAAGCTTAACCCTGTTTATCTATACCACTCATAATTCCATACACCTCTACTAGATCTCCTCTAAGTCTGCGTCTTTCTAAGGAAAACAGTCCCAATTTGCCTAACCTCTCCTCGTAACTCAGACCTTCCATACCAGGCAGCATCCTGGTACACCTCCTCTGCACTCTCTCCAGAGTCTCCACATCCTTCCGGTAGTAAGGCAACCAGAACTGGACACAGTATTCCAAATGAGGTCTAACCAGCGTTTTATACAACTGCAACATTAAAGGCCAGCTCTTGTACTCTATACCCTTTCCTATAAAGGCTAGCATACTATATGCTTTCTTCACAACCTTCTCCACTTGCTCTGCCACCTTCAGAGACTTGTGCACCTGCACCCCCAGGTCCCTCTGTGTTTCTATACTCTTAATAGGTCTACCCTTTATCATATATACCTCCCCCCTACATTCTTTCTCCCGAAATGCATCACCCCGCATTCATCAGGATTGAATTCCATCTGTCATCTCTCTGCCCGAGCTACCAGCCTACCTATGTCCTGCTGCATCGCCTGACAATGCTCCTCATTATCCACAAGTCCAGCCATCTTTGTATCATCTGCAAACTTGCTGATCACTCCACTTACTCCCTCTTCCAAGTCATTTATATATATTACAAATAGAAGAGGTCCCAGTACCGAGCCCTGCTGCACACCACTAGTGACTGACCTCCAGCTAGAGCAACATCCTTCCACTATTACTCTCTGTCTCCTATTACCAAGCCAGTTACTTATCCATCTAGCTATCTGTCCTTGTATCCCATTTGCCTTGACCTTCTCAACTAACCTCCCATGAGGGACTTTGTCAAACGCCTTACTGAAATCCATATAGATGACATCAACGGCTCGCCCTTCGTCGACCGTTTTCGTCACCTCCTCAAAAAATTCTACCAGATTTGTAAGGCACGACCTCCCCTTAACAAATCCATGCTGCGTATCCCTAATCAGATCGCAACGCTCTAAGCACCTATACATCCTATCTCTAAGAATCCCCTCCAACAACTTCCCTACCACTGACGTCAAACTCACCAGCCTATAATTCCCAGGGTTATCCCTACTACCCTTTTTAAACAACGGTACAACATTAGCTATTCTCCAGTCCTCTGGGACCTCACCTTGAACTGTCAGTGGTTCAATCCATTTACACATCAAATGGACCATCAGCTGTCACCATAGAGCCTACAAGTAACATCTCACCAGCAGCTAAAATCCAGAGAATGGAAGGTAAGGAGGAATTCAGGAAAATTGCAATCACCAGGGAAGTAAAATTGAATAACTTGTTGGGTTTGTGAATCCCTGGGCCCAATGGACTTCACCCTAAAGTCTTGAAAGAAGTGGCTAATGAGATAATTGATGCAGTAGTTTTAAATTCCCTAGATGTGGGGAATGTTCCATTAGATTTGAAGAAAGATGTTACTCGAAGTCATTCATTTAATATAGAGATGGGATGATATATTTTCTGAGGATTGAGTGTTTTTGGAATCTTCCTGAACAGGCATTGGAAACATTGTCTGAATATTTTTAAGGCTGAGGTGGGTACATCTTTGATAAGTGAGGGAAGTGATAGGTTGTGGAATTCCCTACCACAGAAAGCAGTTAAAGCCAAAGAATTGATTGTTTTGAGAAGCAGTTAGATAAAACTCCTGAGATAAAATGGATCAAAGGATATGGGGGAAAGTGGGAGATCTGGCTAATGATCAGCCATGATCTTATTGGATAGTAGAGCAGACTCGATGGGCCGAATGACTTCATCCTCTTCCTATTTTCGATTTTACAGGGTTTGGGGAGAATGTGGAGTTGAGGCTGTAATCAGATCAACCATAATCTTATTGAATGGGGGTGGTGCAAGCTAAAGAGCTCAGTGGTCTCCTGACCCTAATCGTGTGTGTGTATCTCAGCAGATTGTGGATAGAAATGTGAGCGTGGGAGCACAAATTAACATGACAAGTGACTAGAAAGCCGGGGATCAGCTTGAGGATTAAGCAGAACTGCTCTGTTCTGCTCTGTTGTGTCCCCTCCTGTCTCGTCCTGTCCCCTCCTGTCTCGTCCTGTCCCCTCCTGTCCTCTCCTCTCATAGAGTCATCGGCATGGAAACTGGCCTTTGGCCCAACTTATCTATGCCACCTTTTTTTTTAAAACCCTAAGCTAATCCCAATTATGCATAATTGGCCCATATCCCTCTATACCCATCGTACCCATGTAACTATCTAAATGCTTTTTAAAAGATAAAATTGTACTCACCTCTACTACTGCCTCTGGCAGTGTGTTCCAGACACTCATCACTCTCTGTGTGAAAAAATTGCCTCTCTCGATTTTTTGTATCTCTCCCCTCTCACCTTAAACCTATGACCTCTAGTTTTAGACTCCTCTATCTTTGGGAAAAGATATTGACTCTCTATCTTGTCTATGTCTCTCATTATTTTATAGACCTCTATAAGATCATCCCTCAGCCTCCTACGCTCCAGAAAAAAAAGTCCCAGTCTATTCAGCCTCTCCTGTCCTGTCCTATCAACACTTTTCAGGAGTTCCTCTCTCTCTGTCCTTCACCCTGTTACGATCCAGCTCTTGCTTGATCGTTAAGATGTCTTTCAGCTATTTGCTCCTAAATTATTTGCGTAATATGGTGATTTTCTATCATTGAAAAGCTTCTTTTTGCTCCTTAACTGAATATATTGTATCCTTGGCCCCTCATTCCTGAATTTGAAAAATACCTTCAATCTATAAATCGCCACATATATTTCTGGTATAGTTCTTCTGGAGTACATTGTAACCAAAGTATTAAATTCCCGTTTCCTCCCCTCATTTATGGGTACTGCTCATGAACCTTCATTCTCCTCGCTTCATGCATTTATTTTACATGAATATGGTTCTGTTATTCAATTAATAGATTTACAGCACAGATATAGGCCATTCAGCCCTACTATTCTAGCCTTCTCTAGTCCTCCAACATCTAACTCTCCATCAGAATAATTTTCCATCTGCCTTAGATGTGTATCTCAGTCCCAATGTGTTCATCTCGGCCGTTCTCTTTAGTAGCGTGTTCACCTTGCTCATTGGTCTGATAAGGTGGGTATTGACGGTAAAGCCAGCATTTATTGCCCTTCAGGAGAACGGGATGTGCCTTCTTGAACCATGTGGTGTAGGTACACCTACAGTGCTGTGAAGGAATAGTGATATATTTCCAAGTCAGAATGGTGAGCAGCTTGCGAGTGGTGGTGTTCTGAGCTATCTGCTGCCTTTATTCTTTTGAAGTCATAGAGGTCACAGGTTTGGAAGGTGTTGTTAAAGCAGCCTTGGTGTGTTGCTGAAATGCATCTTGTAGGTGGTGTGTTCAGCTGCTTCAGTAATGGAGAGAGTGAATGTTTAAGGTGAATGGAATGGTAATCAAGTGGGCTGCTTTGTCCTGGATGTCATCAGGCAAGTGGTGAATATTCCATCCTGACTTGTGCCTTGTTAATGGTGGAAAGGATTTTGGGGAGTCAGGAGATGAATTACTCTCTGCGAGATTGCCAGGCTTTGACCTGCTCTGGTAGCTGTAATATTCGTATATTCTTTCCGGTTCTTGTTCTGTCAGTGGCAATTCTCGGGATGTCAATAGTGGGAATTCAGTGGTGTCCGTCGGGGAATATTTACTACATTACAGGAAGGATGTGGAGGCTTTGGAGAGGGTACAGAAGAGGTTTACCAGGATGCTGCCTGGATCTGAGGATCTGAACTATAAGGAGAGGCTGCACAAAAGTTGGTTGTTTTATCTGGAGTGGCAGAGGCTATAAAATTATGAGAGGCAGAGGTACAGTTGACAATCAGAATCATTTTCCCAGAGTCGAAATGTCTAATACTAGGGGGCATGCACTTAAGGTGGAGAGAGAGAGATGTGAGGGGTCTTGGATGTGTTGCTGTGTAGTGTTTTGCATTCTCCTCATGTCTGCATGGGTTTCCTCTGGTGCTTTGGTTTCCTTCCATATGTCCAAAGGTGTACAGATTAGGTGGATTAGCCGTGGAAATTGCGTGGCGTTACAAGAATAGGGTGGGCAAATGGGCCCTGGTAAAATGCTCTGTCAGGGTGTCAGTGCAGACTTGATGGAGCAAGTGAATTTTTTCTGCACTGTTATGACTTTGTGGACAGTCTTACTGAGCAGCACTCACTCAACAATAATCTGCTAATGAATACTCAGTTTGGGTTCCATCAAAGGTCACTCAGCTCCTGACTGCATCACGGCCTTGGTTAAAACATGGACAAAAGAGCTGAACTCCAGGGATGAGATGAGAATGACTGCCTTTGACATCAAGGCATCATTTAACCTGATGTCAATGGAAATCAGAAGAAAGCTCTCCTCAAGTTAGGAGTCATGTCTGGTATAAAGGTAAATGGTTCTGGTGGTTGGAGGTCAATCATCTCAGTTACAGAACTTCACCGCAGGAGTTCCCCAAGGCAGTGTCCCTGGCCCCAACCATCTTCAGCAGCTTCACCAACTACTTTTGCTCCATCATACATCAGAAGTGGGGACATTCCACACATTGCATAAAACATTCAGCACCATTCATGACTCCCCAGATACTGAAGCAGTCTATGGCAATATGTAGCCATAGACCTGGACAATATGCAGGCTTCAGCTGACAAGTTGCAAGTAACAATTATGCCACAAAAGTGCCAGACAATGAACATTTCCAACAAGAGAATTTTAACCATCACCTCATGCATTCAATAGCATTACCAAAAAACAAAGATCAGTACAGCACAGGAACTGCTCTTCAGCCCACCAAGCCTGTGCTGACACAGATGCCTCTCTAATCTAACATTTTCTTGTCTCTATGTGGTCCATATCCTCTATTCCCTGCCTATTATTAGCCCTATACTCCCTGCCTATTATTAGCCCTATATTCTACACATTTGTTATCACAGGAATAACAAATGTGTAGAGTATAGGGCTAATGGTAAAACTCTTAATAGTGTTGATGAACAGAGGGATCTTGGTGTATATGTGCATAGATCCCTGAAAGTTGGCAATCAAGTTGATAAGATTGTTAAGAAGGCATACGGAGTCTTAGCTTTTATTGGTAGGGGATTGAATTTCGGAGCCGCAATGTCATGTTGCAACTGTACAAAACTCTAGTGCAGCCGCACTTGGAGTATTGTGTACAGTTCTGGTCCCCGCATTATAAAAAAGATGTGGAGGCATTGGAGAGGGTACAGAGGAGGTTTACCAGGATGTTGCCTGGTATGGAGGGCAGGTCTTATGAAGAGAGGCTGAGGATTTGAGGTTGTTTTCGTTAGAAAGGAGGCGGCTAAGAGGGGATCTTATTGAAGCATATAAGATGATTAGAGGTTTAGATAGGGTGGACAGTGATAGCCTTTTTCCTAGGATGAGAAAGCTAGCACGAGGGGACATAGCTTTAAATTAAGGGGTGGTAGTTATAGGACGGATGTCAGAGGTAGGTTCTTTACCCAGAGGGTGGTAAGGGTATGGAATGCCCTGCCTGCTGCAGTTGTAGATGCGTCAAGTTTGGTGGCATTTAAGAGGTTAGTAGATAAGTTTATGGATGAAAAGGGAATGGTTTAGGTTAGAGGATCATTGCTTTTTCTTAATTGGCCGGCGCAACATCGAAGGCCGAAGGGCCTGTTCTGTGCTATAATGTTCTATGTTCTACTAGAATGGATGGCAAGGATTTAAACAAAAATAGAGGGAAATGGGAGCCTATGCAAGGAGGCAGAGGAGAGAGAATCAAGGACAAGAAGAAAAGACAGAAATCAAAAGCCAGAACCAAATAGAACCACAATGAGATCAATGGGAATAGGACCAGTAATTTAAAATGATCAGACTTGAGGGTTTGTGCCTTAACGCAGAGTATTCTCAATAAAGTGGATGAATTAATTATGTAAATAGATGTAAGTGGGTATGATGGAGTTGGGATTCTGGGGATGTGGCTATGGGGTAACTAGGGATGGGAAGATTCAGGGGTATCCAGTATTTAGAAGGACAGACAGAAAAAGAAAAGGTGGTGGAGTGACATTGCTGGTTAAAGAGTAAATTAACATAATTGTGAGGAAAGATATTAGATCCAACAGTGTGGAATCTGTGTGGGTGGTGCTGAGAAACACCAAGGGGCCCAAAATGGGGCTAGTGGGGATTGTATATTAATCTCAAAACTGTAATGTTGATGTTGGTAATGGCATTAAACAGGGAAATTAGTGATGCATGCAATAAAGTAACATCTGTAATAACGTGTGACTTTAATCTGCATATAGTCATATAATTTCGGAGCCGCAGCATCATGTTGCAACTGTACAAAACTCTAGTGCGGCCGCACTTGGAGTATTGTGTGCAGTTCTGGTCCCCGCATTATAAGAAAGATGTGGAGCATTGGAGAGGGTACAGAGGAGGTTTACCAGGATGTTGCCTGGTATGGAGGGCAGGTCTTATGAAGAGAGGCTGAGGGATTTGAGGTTGTTTTCCTTAGAAAGGAGGCGGCTAAGAGGAGACCTTATCGAAACATATAAGATGATTAGAGGTTTAGATAGGGTGGACAGTGATAGCCTTTTTCCTAGGATGGAGAAAGCTAGCACGAGGGGACACAGCTTTAAATAAGGGGTATGAGTTATAGGACGGATATCAGAGGTAGGTTCTTTACTCAAAGAGTGATTAGGGATGGGAATGCCCTGCCTGCAGCTGTTGTAGATGCGCCAAGTTTGGTGGCGTTTAAGAGGTTAATTGATAAGTAGATGGAAGAGAAGGGAATGGTTTAGTTTGGAGGGGCATTGCTTTTTATTTTGGTCGGCACAACATCGAAGGCCGAAGGGCCTGTTCTGTGCTGTAATGTTCTATGTTCTATGTTCTATGTTCTATGTTCTATACAGATTGTAGAAATATATAGTGCAGGGATTGGTGCCGGGACCTCAGTTATACACTATGTATATTAATGATTTAGATCAGGGAACTGAATGTAATATCTCCAGGTTTGCAGAGGACACAAAGCTGGATGGGAGGCTGAGATGTGAGGAAGATGCAGAGATCCTTTAGTGTGATTTGGACAAACTGAGTGGGCAAATGCATTTCAGGATGCAGAACAATCTGGATAAATGTGAGGTTATTCGTTTTGGTAGCAGATTATTACTTGAATGGCTGTCGGTTGGGAGAGAGGAGTGTACAGCAGGACCTGGGTGTTCTTGTACACTAGTCACTGAAGGTAAGTGCGCAGGTGGGGCAGGCAAGAAAAGAGGCAAAGAGGCCTTCATTAATCAAGGAATAGAGTTTAGTAGTCAGGAGGTAATGATGCAGCTCTATAAGACTCTTGTCAGACCCCACTTGGAGTATTGTGCGCAGTTCTGGTCGCCTCATTATAGGAAGGATGTAAAGGAGTTCAGAGGAGATTTACAAGGATGCTGCCTGGATTGGGAGGCAGGCCTTATGAAGATAGGCTGAGGGAGCTGGGACTCTTCTCACTGGAGAGACGTAGGTTGAGAGGCGACCTGACAGAGGTTTATAAAATGTTGAGAGGGATAGATAGGGTGGACTCTCAGAGACTATTTTCCCGAGCTGAAATGGTCACTACGAGAGGACACAGATTTAAGGTGCAGGGAGCAAATACAAAGGAGATGTCAGGAGTAGGTTTTTCACTCAGAGGGTGGTGAGTGAATGGAACTGACTGCCGTCGGAGGTTGTTGAGGCAAACTCACTGGGGTCTTTTAAAAGACTTCTGGATGAGTATATGGAAAAGAATAGGATAGGGGATTATAGATAGGTCTGTGGATTGGTAGATGTGATCGGCGCAACTCGTGGGCTGAAGGGCCTGTTTGTGCTGTATTGTTCTATGTTCTATGTTCTATGTATGTTGAAATCTGAAGGTATGTTATCTTCCATAGCGAGAGGTTTCGAATACAGGAGCAGGAATGTTTTCTGCAATTATTCCAGGCCACACCTGGAATACTGTGTACAGTTTTGGTTTCCTTATTTTGGAAGGCTGTTCTTGCTATTGAGGAAGTATTGAAAAGGGTTACCAAACTGACTATTGTTCAGGTCTTGCTGCATTTACTTGTTTCAGTATCTAGGGAGTTGCGAATGGTGCTGAACATTGTGCAATCATCAGTGAACATCTCCACTTCTGACCTTATGATGGAGGGAAGATCATTGATGAAGCAGCTGAAGATTCTTGGAACTAGAACATTATCTTGGGAAACTTCTGCAGTGATGGCCTCAGACTGAGATAGGAATATAGGACTTTGGAGTACTTCAAACCTGCACTGCCAATCCACACCATCAGGGCTTATCTGATTTGGCAGCTGATTAGCCTCCAATAACTAGCATTACAACCATTTTCCTTTGTTCTTTTCTTCTAGTGGACAGTTTGTCCTCCGATACCCATTGATTCCAGTTTTGTGTGGGCTCCTTGATGCCACACTTGGTTAAATGCTGATAGCACTAGTTGGTGACCTGTTCCATCACGATGCTGAGTAGAGTGATGCTCAGTAATTAGTTGGGTTGGATTGATCCTGCGTTTTGTATACACAACATACCTGGGCAATTTTTCACATTTCCGGCTACATGCCAGTGTTATAACTGTAGTGGAAAAACTTGGCTAGGGGAGCGGCAAGTTCTGGAGCACAAGTCTTCAGTATGATTGCGGGAATATTGTCAGGCCCATTGCCTTTGCAGTATCCAATACCTTCAACAGTTTTGCCACATTGTGGAGTTATGTTTGTAGAAAATTGGCTTCTCTGCCGGTGGGGCCCTCAAGTGGTGGAGATGCATCATCCACCCAGCATTCCAAGCTGAAGATAGCTGGAAATGTTTCAGACTTGTCTCACCTCCTGAGTCCTCAAAGCCTGTCCACCATCTGCAAAGCACAAGCCAGGAGTGTGATGGAATACTCTCCACTTGCCTGGATGAATGCAGCTACAACAACACTAGAAGCTCAACACATATTCAGGACAAAGCAGCCCATTTAATTGCCAACCCTTCCTCAAACTTTCATTCTTTCCGTGCTGATGCTCAGTAGCAGCCGTATATACTAACTACAACATGCTCTGCAGAAACTCAGCAAGGCTCCTTAGACAGCACCTTCCAAATCCACAACCACTTCCATCTAGATGGACATGAGCAGCAGATACCTGGAAACATCACCATCTGCAATTTCTACTCCAAGTCAGTCATCACCTTGACTTGGAAATGTATTGCTGTTCCTTCGCTGTCACTGGGTCGGAATCCTGGAACTGCCTCTTTAAAATCACTGTGATTGCTGTGCCTTATGGACTGCAGAGGTAGCAGAAGGTAGCTCACCATCCCCACCTTTTTGAGGGCAATTAAGGATGGGCAATAAATACTGGCCAACCAGTGATACTCACATTTCATGAATGAGTTTAAAAACCCATGCTTGTCACAAACAGATCCATGCATTCTTATTACCGGCTGGTTGTGATGACTTTTGTTAACTGCATTGGAGTGTTGTAGAGAAACTTGACAGGAAGCATGGCAGCAGAGGATTGTTTAATGAGTGAATAAGTCATGATGAAACCCAAGACTCTGGTTATTGATTTTTGGAGGAGGCTAGCTCATTTTATATTTTCAGTGAGATATTGCTGGAACTATCTTCTTTCCCATGTTGTTATTATCCTACCCTGCCTCACGTACACAACACCTCACTGCAATCACTGATGTATGTTTGAAATGTCCTCTGTTTAAAACTCACCTTATTTGAAGTTGATATCATCTACAAATGTCACCAAATTTCCCTCTGTTGTCTAAGTTTATTAATATGCCCCTGTGGGATATGGTGTTACTGGACCACCTGCAGTACATTCTCAACTCTTGAGTTTCAGACAGAATCATAACAGTAATCAAATCAATTTTTAAGTGTCCAGTGGGATGGTGGGTTGATGGGTGAGTGGGTGGGTGGGATGGTAGTGATTGTGTGGTGGGTGATGGGTTGGTGGTGAGTGATGGTTTGGTGTGTGGTAATGGTGGGTGGGTGGTGGTGGTGCGTGGGTGGTGGATGGCAATGCCCAGAGGCCCAGGTTAATGCTGTGGATATGGATTCAAATCCCATGGTAGATGGTAGAATTTGAATTCATAAATCTGGAATTGAAAGCTAGTCTCAGTAATAAAAATCTACCTTGTTCACTAATGCTGTTTTGTGAAGGGAATCTGCCATTCTTACTTGGCCTGACCTATGTGCAACTCCTAACTCTCAGCAATGTGGCTGACTGTTAAATATCTCCTGATGTGGCTGAACAAGTCATCTGCCCACACCCTGTGAAAAAAATAAAAAATCTACATCTCACTATTCCACTGCCAGGAAAAAGAGGCAACTCCCAGTATTGTCACAAACAACCTAAAAAAACTACAGTCAATCCACACTCCTGCAAAGGGCAGTGTGCAATCTTGTTCTGAATGAAGTATGAACCAAGGGGGAAAATCAGGGAATAAAGAGAGAGAGTGGGCAAGAAAGAGAAAAATAAGGAGAGAGAAAATATGTGGAAAATAAAGTGAAAAAGGTCACTATTGGAACAAGAAGGTAGTTCTTGAAGAGGCTGCAATTCAATTCCTGATAACAATGCACAGGAATTTCAGGTTACAGAAATGAGGAGGGGCTGTCGGGGTTTGGAGGAGGTTACAGAGATAGGAAAGGGTATAGGGGGCTGGAGAAAGTTGCAGGAATTGGGAGGGGGTGTAGGGGTTGGAGGAGATTACAGAGATAAGGAGGGGGTGTCGGAGGCTGTTGGAGGTTGCAGCGATAGGGAAGGTTGTAGGGGCCAGAGGAGGTTACAGTGATAGGGAGATAGTGTAAGAGGCTGGAGGAATTTATAGAGATGGGGAGGTGGTATTGGGGGTTGAGGGAAGTTACAGAAATGGGGAGGGGGTGTAGGTTCTGGATGAGGTTACAGTGATGGGGAAGGGATGTCGGGACTGGATGAGGTTACAAAAGTAGGTGTAGGAGCTAGAGGAGGTTACTGAGATAGGGGTAGATGTATAGGGCTGGAGGAGACTACAGAGATAGAAAGGGGTGTAGGCGCTGGAGAGGGATACAGAGGGAGGGATGGACAGTTGGGGATCCCAGCACAGATCTGTGCGGAACCCCACTAGTCACCGACTGCCAATCAGAAAAAGACCCATTTATACCAACACCTTGTTTCCTATCTACTCACCAGCTTTCTGTCCATCTCAAAACATTTCCTGCAATCCCATGTGCTTTAACTTTACAGTTGTCTGTTGTGAGATCTTGTCAAAAGCTTTCTGAAAGTCTAAATAAACCACATCCACTGGTTTTCCTCAGTCAACTCTATTTGTTACATCCTTGAAGAATTCCAGTAGATTTGTCAAGCATGATTTCCCTTTTGTAAATCCATGCTGACTTTGTGTGATTATTCTATTGCCTTCCAAATGCTGAGTTATGAAATCCTTGATAATGGACTCTAACAACTTGAGTTGGGAGGTAATGCTGCAGCTGTATAAGACCCTGGTCAGACCCTACTGAATACTGTGCGCAGTTCTGGTCACCTCATTACAGGAGGGATGTGGGAGTCATTGAAAGGGTGCAGAGATTTACAAGGATGTTGCCTGGATTGGATGGCATGCCTTATGAGGATAGGTTGAGGGAGCTCGGCCTTTTCTCCTTGAAGAGACAAAGGATGAGAGGTGTATAAGATGTTGAGAGGAACTGATTGGGTAGATTCTCAGAGGCTTTTTTCCAGGGTAGGAATGGCTGCCGCAAAAGGACACAGGTTTAAGGTGCTGAGGAATAGGTACAGAGGAGACATCAGGAGTAAGTTTTTCACTCAGAGGGTGGCGGGTGAGTGGAATCGACTACCAATGGTGAGGATGGAAGCGGATTCAATAGGGTCTTTGAAGAGACTTCTCGATGAGTACGTGAGACTTAGTAAGATAGAGGCTTATAGGTAAGCCTAATAGGTAGGGACATGTTTGGTGCAACTTGTGGGCCGAAGGGCCTGTATTCTGCTGTAGTTTTTCTATGTTCTATGTTCTAACTTCCCCAGTACCGACGTTAGGCTCACTGCCCTATAATTCCCTGTTTTCCCCCTTTTTGAATAGCAGACTTACATTAGCTACCCTCCAATCTGCAGGAACTAGTTCAGAATCCAAAGAATTTTGGAAAATAATCACCAATGGATCTACTATTTCCAGGATCACTTAAATACCTTGTGGTGAAGATTATCAGATTCTGGAGATTTATCGACTTTCAATCTCATCAATTTCTCCAAAACCATTTCTCTACTATTTGAATAGCTGAAGGGCCTTTTCTGCACTGTATAACTCTATGAATCTAAAGTTTAGTTCTTGGATTTACAGGTGACCATGAGCTGCCCTCTTTCTACTTTCCGAATCGCCACTTTCCTCAAGAATTCTCGGATTTTTCTATCCAAATCCAACCTGCAATATTTGAGCACCTCAGCCACTCAGAGTAAAGAAGAAGCGAGGAACATTCCTCAGAGCAATCATCTCCAAGAGGAAAAAGATTCGAAAGGTCCAACCAAACCATTACCAAAATGTGCTGATGTGGTGGTAATGGGTGGTGGCAGCCTGGGCTGTCACACCTTGTACCATCTGACGAAAATGGGTGTTACCAACGTGGTCCTACTTGAAAGAGACCAGCTGACATCTGGGACTACTTGGCACACAGCTGGTAAGGGATGGGGTTGGGCTGGTGGGGAATCAGAGGACAGGGGATAGGGTCAATATAAGGAGAATATCTGTTTGGCCAAATCAGGACATTCAACCCATCAACATGCTTAAAGTTTAAAATTTATTTCATTATTGTCACAAGTAGGCTTACATTAACACTGCAGTGAAGTTACTGTGAAAATCCCCTAGTCGCCACACTCTGGATACACTGAGGGAAAATTTCACACGGCCAATGCGCCCTGACCAGCACATCTTTCAGACTATGGGAGGAAACCGGAACACTCAGAGGAAACCCACACAGACACGGGGAGAACATGCAGACTCCACACAGACAGTGACCCAAGCAGAGAATCGAAGCTGGGACCACTGGTACTGTGAAGCAGCAGTGCTAACCCACTATGCGAGACCCTCATTCAGATCACGTAAATCTGTCTGTATATTATCTATCCACCTCGATTCAATTGTCCTTCCTCTAAAAAACATCAATCTCAGTTCTGAAACTTTCAGTTGAAAGCCAGTCTCGGGGTGAGAGTTTCAGATTGGTTCCCACTGTGACGAAGTATTTCCTCACATCACCCCTGAATGCTCCCTTTCAGTTCCTGCCCCTGGTTCTGAAATAGTTTCAATCTGATCTTAAATCCTTCGCTTAGATCAGCCTTTCACATTCACAATTTCAGGAAATTCATAGAATAAAAGCAAAATACTACAGATGCTGGAAACCTGAAATAAAAACCAAATGCTGGAAAAGCCCTTTAGGCCTGGCAGTGTCTGTGGAGAGAAACAGTTAACATCCTGAGTCCGTGTGACTCTTCAAAGCTAAAGAGAGGGAGAAATGTGATGGATTTGATTCTGTTTAATGGAATAGGTTAGTGCTCCCAATGCACTCTCCCCTATACTGGGGGCGAAACACAGACAGGCGGAATGCCTTCATTCAGTCTGCAAGAATGACCCCTATCTTCCTGTTATCATTTCAGTTCATCATTGATTCTCACATCCATGCGACCTGCTGTAAACTCCAGTGGCGCCCAGTACCAACTGAAGGAGATTTAGCACATTCCAACCTTCTGGACGCAATGCTGAGTTTGTGAATCTCCTCCATCCTGACCTCCCCTTTCTCAATCCAATTTCTTTATCCATTGGCCACATCCGTTCCCTCCCTTATAAGGCCACCTGTTATTTAGAACAAAGAAAATTACAGCACTGGAAGAGGCCCTTCACTCTCCAAATCTGCACTGACCATGCTGCCTGGCTGAACTAAAACCCCCTACCCTTCCGGGGACCATATCCCTCTATCCAATCCTATTCATGGATCTGTCAAGCTACCCCTTAAAAGTCACTACCATATCTGCTTCCACTACTTCTCCGGCAATGAGTTCCAGGCACCCACCAAAAATTTGCCTCGCACATCTCCGTATGTCCATTTGTATTCGTACGTTTGTTCCAAAGTTTTGGTTTCACAGAACACTGTTCCATTATAACACATTCCATTCTCTCTCTCCACACCACGATCTGCACCATCTCTTTGGCACAGCCATCAGCAGTCCCTTTGTCTGATGCCCCGATATCTTTCTCAAATCTGCCCTAGCTCATGCTGCAAACTCCAATAGTTGTGTAGGGTGAAGGGTCATTCTGAGACTTACCTTAAACAAATTTATTCTCAGACTGAGCAGAATATTTAACCTTCTAAACACAGGAATTATTGAGATGAATTTGCACTGCCACCTCTCCAAGGCTCCCTCTCAGGGAGGCTGTCCAGAACTCAAGCAGTGGCTGAGGCCTCTGATAATCATCCTCTGCAATCCTATCCCCTGTAACGCTCTCCGCTCCCCCCCAGTTCCCCACCTCCTGCAAGCCTCCCCCCTCCTCCTACTCACCCAGGCCATCCCCTCATTCTCTTCCCATTTACTCCCCGTAGGTCTCTTGTGGCAACTGCGGCCAAGTGACATTGAGATTGAGCTGTTGAGACACACGCGGGAAGTTGTGAGTAAAGACCTGGAGGAGGAAACGGGACTGCATACAGGCTGGATTGAGAATGGTGGCCTCTTCATTGCTTCCAACAAGCAGCGGCTGGATGAATATAAACGCCTCATGTCGGTGAGTCCTGGTGTTGGGGGTGAGTTTAATACGCACACATCACCCAGAAGAATCACTCGGAAGATTAAGTGTTGGTGAAGTGAACGGAACTGAGTTGGTCTCCTGGCAATGAATATTTGAACATTTTTGAGCAAGTCAGTTTATTAAATTCCTGGAAAGTTTAAGGTCACCAATACGAACTGGACCAACTCTGGCTCTGATGAGAGATCATCCAGACTTGAAACATTGACTCTATCCTCTCTCCATGGGGGCTGATGGACCTGCTGAGATTTTTCAGCATGTTCTGTTTCTATGGAAACAGGATTAGAGTGCAGCCACAAGGAAGGAGGCATTGAGGGCTGGCGGGGGGAGGTGGGGGGGCAGCGGGGAGGGGGTTGGGGGCTGGGAGGAGGGTGGCACTTGGGGGAAAGCAACGGGATGGGTAGCGATGGGATGCTGGGTGTGTGGGCAGGAGCTGAGGGGCTGGGTGCTGCGGAAGGAGTCCTGTAAATCCCATTCCCCTTTCCTCACAGACTGCTTTATCAGCTGTTGAAAGTCACAGATGTGGACAGCCCCCAGTCTGAGCTGCTTTTCCCAGGTCACGCTGATAAATATTAAGCTTTAATGATCTCTCCCTCTGTTCTCTGCACTGTTTGTCAAAGTTCTTACTTTGCATCACCAGACAAAGTTCTGCTTTTAATTCCCTGCACAAATTCAGAATGATTAATGGGAGTAGAGAATGTTGTGAGCAGTGAGTTGCAGGGAATGATAAACTAACGCTGATTCTCAGCTCTTCCTGCAACGTTGCATCAGCTGGCACAGCTGTCGCTCTTTAATCTCCCTTCAACTCCCATGTGACATCCCAGTCAGCAAGTGTAAAGAGGATTCACAAGATATGGAAAAACTTCTACTGTTTCTAACACCCATCTCCTCCACCAATTCCCCCTCCCCCTCACCACACCTGGCACTGTTTGCCCTCCTCCCCCCAGCGTCCATCGCCTCCTCTATCTGCCCCTTGCACTGTCTGCCCCCTCTGCCCACGCTGTCCCTCCCACAGCACTGTGTCTGAACTCCCCAGAGACACCCCCCCTTCACTTCTGGTACTGTACGCCCCCTTCTCCCCTCAGCACTCTGTCTGCCCCCCCACACCTCATGGCACAGTCAGCTTCCCCCACCCCCAGCACTGTGTCTGCCCCTATCCCCCCACTACCCCCATACTCCCTTCGTTTCCCAAAGATTATTTGCTTGATTATCTTTGTGAAAGCTTGCACTGTTGAGTGCTGTATCATATTAGTCAGTGCCCTTTACTGACTGTTCCACTTTCCCATGGTTACATTTACATTTCACTGTATTGTATTTTTCTTGATGAGGTTACATATTTCTGTTCCCTGCACAGCTCAGTCACCTTGTCCATTTGTGGATTTCCTGGGATCGGAAGGTTTCCACTGCTGATACATTGACCTTTCTGTCCGGTTTGATTCTGTTTGGGGCTGATCTTATCTTTTCCTTTTCTGCTCCCTTCCCCGTGACACATCGTTCTCCTCCCTTGTGTCGAATCTGATTGCTTTGACCTCACCATTTCCCAATTCTTCAACTGGCATACTCGTTTTCTGTCTCTTTCATTTTTCAAGAATAAAGAAGCAATACTTTTCCATTTTAAATCCATTCACACAGCGATGTGAATATTGTTTCCCCATCCCAAATTGCCTTGAGGTAGTGATCACTCAGTGCATGTGCTGTTTGTATACCCCCAGTGACGTTAGGAAGGGAATTCCAGGATTTTGACCCAGTGATTGCAAAGGAACATTTCCAAGTCAAGATGGTGAGTGACTTGGAGGGTGGTGGTATTCTCAGGTATCTGCTGTCCTTGTGCTTCTAGATGTCAGCTTAGTTCATGGACAGCAGTTAGATTGTTGAGGTACACTTTCGTGCAGAACCTTCAGCACAGGAATCCAGACAGAGCTGTGACAGAGTCTGCACTGCCTGGCGGTGACTACTGAGGGAGTGCCGCACTGTCAGAGGGTCAGTGCTGAGGGAGCGCCGCGCTGTCAGAGGGTCAGTGCTGAGGGAGTGCCGCACTGTCAGAGGGTCAGTGCCGAGGGAGTGCCGCACTGTCAGAGGGTCAGTGCCGAGGGAGTGCCGCACTGTCAGAGGGTCAGTGCTGAGGGAGTGCCGCACTGTCAGAGGGTCAGTGCTGAGGGAGCGCCGCACTGTCAGAGGGTCAGTGCTGAGGGAGCGCCGCGCTGTCAGAGGGTCAGTGCCGAGGGAGTGCCGCACTGTCAGAGGGTCAGTGCCGAGGGAGTGCCGCACTGTCAGAGGGTCAGTGCCAAGGGAGTGCCGCACTGTCAGAGGGTCATTGCCGAGGGAGTGCCGCACTGTCAGAGGGTCAGTGCGCGAGGGAGTGCCGCACTGTCAGAGGGATCGTGCCGGAGGGAGTGCCGCACTGTCAGAGGTCAGTGCTGAGGGAGTGCCGCACTGTCAGAGGGTCAGTGCTGAGGGAGTGCCGCACTGTCAGAGGGTCAGTGCCGAGGGAGTGCCGCACTGTCAGAGGGTCAGTGCTGAGGGAGTGCCGCACTGTCAGAGGGTGAGTTTCACATTGTGATGGAATCTCTCACTCCCACATTCTCACTCCCCTGTTATGTTCTGTATTTCTCTTAAATGTTAACATTCCTCATTCTCTTCCAGACTCATCCTTGTGTTTATTCTAAGCTCTGTGTAGTTATTGATTTTGCATTTTGTTGCAGTGATTGTCACGTTCCTGTTATATACAAACCTGAATCCTGTTAATTACAATGTGAATCTGTATTCTATTTCCTTTTCTCTTTTTTTTTAATGTCCTTTTTGTAAGTATTTTTATCTCGCGAGAGTTTTACTGGAATTAGCGACAACATGAGAAGACAAATTTTTAATACACAGAAGAAATGAGGAAAAGTGTGAGGTAATTCACTTTGGCAGGAATAACAAATGTGTAGAGTATAGGGTGAATAGTAGGACTCTTAATAGTGTTGACGAACAGAGCAATCTCAAAGTATGTGTGCATAGATCCCTAAAAGTTGGCAATCAAGTCAATAAGGTTGTTAAGAAGGCATACGGAGTCTTAGCTTTTATTGGTAGGGGGATTGAATTTCGGAGCCGCAACGTCATGTTGCAACTGTACAAAACTCTGGTGCGGCTACACTTGGAGTATTGTGTGCAGTTCTGGTCGCCACATTATAAGAAAGATGTGGAGGCGTTGGAGAGGGTGCAGAGGAGGTCTACCAGGATGTTGCCTGGTATGGAGGGAAGGTCTTATGAGGAGAGGCTGAGGGATTTGAGGTTGTTTTCATTAGAAAGAAGGCGTCTAAAAGGAGACTTTATTGGAACATACAAGATGATTAGAGGTTTAGATAGGGTGATAGCCTTTTTCCTCAGATTGAGAAAGCTAGCACGAGGAGACATAGCTTTAAATTAAGGGGTGGTAGTTATAGGACGAATGTCAGAGGTAGGTTCTTTACCCAGAGGGTGGTAAGGGTATGGAATGCCCTGCCTGCTGCAGTTGCAGATGCGCCAAGTTTGGGGGTGTTTAAGTGGTCAGTGGATAGGTTTATGGATGAAAATGGAATGGTTTAGGTTAGAGGGTCGTTGCTTTTTCTTAATTGGTCGGCGCAACATCGAGGGCCGAAGGGCCTGTTCTGCACTGTAATGTTCTATGTTCTATGAAAATTTCTATGCATTTCCTATTTTGCTATCTCTGAGACCTTCTGAAAGAATCCAGTAAATTCGTTGGACATGATTTCCCCTCCTGAAACCGTACTGATTTTGCTTGATTGGATTATAATTTTCCAGATGCACAGCTTTTCACTCTGTAATAATGCATTCTAATATTTTTCCAGTGACTGAAGTTAGACTAATTGCCCTGTTCTTTCCTGCATTTTACCTCCTTCCCTTTTTGAATGAGGGTAACACATTGGCAGTTTTCCAATGTTTCGGCACAGTTCAAAATCCAACAATTTTTCGAAAATAACTCCCATTGATTCCACAAATTGAATCCTACAGTGCAGAAGGAGGCCATTCGACCCATCAAATCTGTACCGACCGCAATCCCACCCAGATCCAATCCCCGTAACCCCACATATTTACCCTGCTAGTCCCCCTGACACTAGGGGGATGTTTAGTGCATCCAGTCAACCTAACCAAGCAATATGTGGTTTCAGACCGTGGGAGGACACCAGAGCACCCGGAGGACACCTACATAGTCATGGGGAGAACATGCATGTCTACACAGACAGTGTCTACACTGTGTAGACTGTGTAGTCAAGTCTACACAGACAATGACTTGAGCTGGGAATTGAAACTGGGCATGATATAGATTGTATGGAGAAATTAGAAATAGTAAGGAGAAAACATCACTGATAGGCATAGTTTATAGGCCACCAAATAATATCACAGTGGGGCGAGAAATAAACAAAGCAATAATTGATGCATGTAAAAATGGTACAGCAATCATCATGGTGGATTTTAATCTACATATCAATTGTTCAAACCAGGTTGGTCAAGGCAGCCTTGAGGAGGAGTTCAGAGACTGTTTTCGTGATAGCTTCCTTGAACAGTATATAATGGAACTGAAAAGAGAGCAAGCTATCCTCGATCTGGTTCTGTGTAATGAGATGGGAATAATCAATAATCTTGCAGTTAAGGATCCTCTTGGAAGAAGCAATCACAATATGGTTGAATTTAAAATACAGATGGAGTGTGAGAGGTAAATCCAATCTGTGTCTTGTGCTTAAACAAAGGAGACTATAAAGGGATGAAGGAAGAGTTGGCTAAAGCAAACTGGGAGCAAAATCTTTATGGTGGGACAGTTGAGGAACAGTGGAGGATTTTCAATGTGATCTTTCATATTGCTCAGCAAAAGCGTATACCATTGATAAGGAAGGACTATAGAAAAAGAGATAATCAGCCAAGGATATCTAAGGAAATAAAGGAGGGTATCAGATTGAAAGAAAATGCATTCAAAGTGGCAAACTAGAGGATTGGGAAATCTTTAAAGGTCAGCAGGAAGCCTCGAAAAATGTTGTAAAGAAGAATAAGATGGATTATGAGAGTAAACTAGCTCAGAATGTAAAAACAGATAGCAAACGTTTCTACAAATATATAAAACGAAAAGGAGTGGCCAAAGTAAACATTGGTCCTTTAGAAGATGAGAAAGGGGATGTAATAACTGGAAAGAGAAAATGGCTGAGGCTTTGAACAGGTATTTTGTGTCGAGCTTCACAGTGGAAATCATAAATAACATGCCAAAAATTGATGACAGGAAGACTATGGCAGGTGAGAACCCAGAAACTCTCATTGTTACGAAAGAGGTAGTGTTAATGGGGCGAAAGGTAGACAAGTCTCCTGGCCCTGATGGAATGCATCCCAATGTATAAAAGAGATGGTTGGAGAAATAGCAAATGCACTAGTGGTAATTTATCAAAATTCACTGGATTCTGGAGTGGGTTTCCATAGATTGGAAAACAGCAAACGTGGCATCACTGTTTAAAAGAAGAGATAGACAAAAGGCAAGTAACTTTAGGCCAATTAGCTTAACTTCTGTAGTAGGGAAAATGCTTGAATCTATCATCAAGGAAGAAATAACAAGACATCTGGACATAAATTGTCCCATTGGTAAGATGCAGCATGGGTTCATAAAGGGCAGGTCATATTTGACTAATTTGGTGGAATTCTTTGAGATTGTCCACTGCACATGTAACAATGGGGAAACCTGTGGATGTGATGTATCTGGATTTCCAGAAGATATTTGACAAGGTGCCGCACCAAAGACTGCTACATAAGATAAAGGTGCACAGTGTTATGGGTAATCTATTAGCATGGATAGAGAATTAGTTAACTAATAGAAAGCAAAGAGTGGGGGTAAATGGGTGTTCTTCTGGTTGGCGATCAGTGATTATCGGTGTGCCTCAGGGATCAGTGTTGGGACCACAATTGTTTACGACTTACATACATGATTTGGAGTTGGGGACCAAGTGTAGTGTATCAAAATTCTCAGATGACACTAAGATGAGTGACAGAACAAAGTGTGCAGAGGATACAGTGGATACTTGTAGCAGGAATGTTGGTATTTGGGGGATCATATTGGGATGAGAGTGAAGTCAGCAGCGAGGAGCATATGTGCTCTTTGATTGCCTTGTTTAGGCACTGACAGTTCTCAGAATTCCTGAAGATAGCAGAGTGAACTGTAGTGATGAACTCCTGCCACCTCTCATTTAGTGCTCTCCAGTTGGTCATCTGATCTTGTATTTGAAGATTTGACCTGCTAATTCTGACAGAAATCGCAGAGCCAGAAAATTACACATAGCTGTGCACTGAAGCCAGGAGCTGCGTATAATTATTAATCACTCTCTATATTTACAGGAGCGTTGGCATCACACAGTGTTTAGATTGATCCTGAATGAACTTTTACCCAAGTAACAAGGTCAACACAGTACGAAGGGAAAAACAATCTGAAAAATACTGGCCTGATTGAGCTACTGCTATCAGTCCAACACATTGTGGGAAAATTGTGAGAATTGGGAGTTCAGTTGGTGTGTTATAGAGTCACAGAGGTTTACCTAATGGGAACAGATCCTTCGGCCCAATTTGTGCATGCTGCTCTTTTATGTTTAAACCCCTAAGCTAGCCCCAATTACATGCATTTGCCCATATCCCTCTATACCCATCTTACCCATGTAACTATCTAAATATTTTTTAAAAGACAAAATTGTACCTGACTCTACTACTACCTCTGGCAATTTGTTCCAGACACTCACCACCGTGTGTGTGAAAAAATGCTCCTCTGGACACTTTTGTATCTCTCCCCTCTCACCTTAAACCTATGCCCTTTAGTTTTAGACTCCCCTACCTTTGGGAAATGTTATTGACTATCCAACTGATCTATGCCCCAATTCTCCATGTGAGTGGAAGTGGGAGTTCAGTCGGTGTGAGAATTGGGGTTCAGTTGTGTGAGAATTGGGGATTCAGATAGGATATGTGAGAATGAGGGTTCAGTTGATATGAGAATTGGGGTACTGACTGGGATAGTTTGAAGCCCCAGTTTGCATCGCACTGTCTCACCAGGAGAGATATGCCTAATAAACTATCAGCTCCTAAGGAAACTCAGTTCGATTCCACTCATTTCCATCACTTTTGACAGATGGATTAGAATTTATTCAAAGGATGGAGTGTGCAATCAGTGCTTCCTGTTGTGAGTGTGGAGTCAGACAGCAATAATACTTCCAAATGATGCATAAGAAAACCCTTCTCTCCATAGAGCACAAGATTGAGCCAATCAGAAAGGCAGCAGGAGGATTCGAGAAGCAAAGTGATATTTTCAAATGGTTAAGTGCAAGTAGAAATTGAGCCACTGAAAAAAGTTACAAAGTTGCATGTTGCAAAAACTGGAAGACTTGTTGGTTACGGGTGTGGTTCCGGAGGACTGGAGAATAGCGAATGTGGTCCCATTGTTTAAGAAGGGGAAGAGAGACCTTCCAGGGAATTATAGGCCAGTGAGTCTTACTTCTGTGGTGGGCAAGGTATTGGAGAGAATTATTAGGGATAGGATTTATAGTTATTTAGAGAGAAATGACTTGATTGGGGATAGTCAGCATGGTTTCGTGAAGGGTAGGTCATGCCTTACTAACCTCATTGAGTTTTTTGAGAAGTGACCAAAGAGGTGGATGGGGGTAAGGCGGTTGATGTAGTATATATGGACTTTAGTAAGGCGTTTGATAAGGTGGCCCATGGAAGACTTCTACAGAAAAGGCAGATGTGTGGAATAGAGGGTGATTTAGCTAATTGGATTAGGAATTGGCTGGCAGATAGAAGACAGAGGGTGTTGGTTGATGGGAGATATTCATCGTGGAGTTCGGTGACGAGTGGTGTGCCTCAGGGGTCTGTTTTGGGGCCCCTTCTGTTTGTAATTTTTATAAATGATCTGGATGAGGGTATTGAGGGATGGATCAGTAAATTTGCAGATGATACTAAAGTTGGTGGAGTGGTATATAGTGAAGAGGGGTGTTTTAGTTTACAGAGTGACTTGGACAAGTTGCAGAGCTGGGCCGAGAGGTGGCAAATGGAGTTTAATGTGGAAAAATGTGAGGTAATGCACTTTGGCAGGAACAATAAATGTGTAGAGTACAGGGCTAATGGTAGGGCTCTTAATAGTGTTGAGGAACAGAAGGATCTTGGTGTATGTGTCATTAGATCCCTGAAAGTAGGCAGTCAAGTGGATAAAGTTGTTAAGAAGGCATATGGAGTCTTAGCTTTTATTGGTAGGGGGATTGAATTTCGGAGCCGCAACGTCATGTTGCAACTGTACAAAACTCTAGTGCGGCCGCACTTGGAGTATTTTGTGCAGTTCTGGTCCCCACATTATAAGAAAGATGTGGAGGCATTGGAGAGGGTACAGAGGAGGTTTACCAGGATGTTGCCTGGTATGGAGGGCATGTCCTATGAAGAGAGGTTGAAGGATTTAAGGTTGTTTTCGTTAGAAAGGAGGCGGCTAAGAGGGGATCTTATTGAAGCATATAAGATGATTAGAGGTTTAGATAGGGTGGAGAGTGATAGCCTTTTTCCTAGGATGGAGAAAGCTAGCACGAGGGGACACAGCTTAAAATTAAGGGGTATGAGTTATAGGACGGATATCAGAGGTAGGTTCTTTACTCAAAGAGTGATTAGGGAGTGGAATGCCCTGCCTGCAGCTGTTGTAGATGCGCCAAGTTTGGTGGCGTTTAAGAGGTTACTTGATAAGTATATGGAAGAGAAGGGAATGGTTTAGTTTGGAGGGGCATTGCTTTTTATTTTGGTCGGCACAACATCGAAGGCCGAAGGGCCTGTTCTGTGCTGTAATGTTCTATGTTCTATGTTCTACTGTGCTGTGCAGAGATGGTGTTCACTGATTTACCAAATAAAGACACCATCTCATCCGGAATAAAAGAACTACACATCAGTACCACAACCATGCAGAGTAAAATGGCACGGCACAGTGTGTACGGAACGCATCCGCAATGACAATCAATGTATATGGGACCCGTACCCCAGTGAGAGTCAGTGTGTGTGGGACTCATATCCCAGTGAGAGTCAGTGTGTGTGGGACTCGTACTCCAGTGAGAGTCAGTGTGTGTGGGACCCGTACCCCAGTGAGAGTCAGTGTGTGTGGGACCCGTACCCCAGTGAGAGTCAGTGTGTGTGGGACCCGTACCCCAGTGAGAGTCAGTGTGTGTGGGACCCGTACCCCAGTGAGAGTCAGTGTGTGTGGGAGCCGTACCCCAGTGAGAGTCAGTGTGTGTGGGAGCCGTACCCCAGTGAGAGTCAGTGTGTGTGGGGTGTGAGAGTCAGTGTGTGTGGGAGCCGTACCCCAGTGAGAGTCAGTGTGTGTGGGACTCGTACCCCAATGAGAGTCAGTGTGTGTGGGAGCCGTACCCCAGTGAGAGTCAGTGTGTGTGGGACCCGTACCCCAGTGAGAGTCAGTGTGTGTGGGACCCGTACCCCAGTGAGAGCAACAAGTTTGTTTGCTTTGTTTTAATCTTTTTTGTATTGTTTTAGTTGGGTAAAGCTTATGGGATTGAGTCATATGTGCTGTCCCCTGCGGAGACGAAGGATCTCTACCCCCTGATGAACGTGTCTGATGTGACGGGTACGCTATATGTTCCTGCTGATGGCACAATGGACCCTGCTGGAACCTGCTCCACTCTTGCACGGGCTGCTACAGCGCGGGGAGCAACGGTGAGTTGTCCATGGTCTGTTCAGCCTATTGGATTTGATGATGGTGCCAACGGGTTCTGTTTGTATTTGGCTCGTGGACAGATTCTGACTCGAGTTCAGTTTGCTGAGTGGGGATCTTGATCAATTGGGGCCAGTGGGCTGACGAATGGCAGATGGAGTTTAATTTAGACAAATGTGAGGTGATGCATTTTGGTAGATTGAACCAGAGCAGGACTTACTCAGTTAATGGTAGGGTGTTGGGGAGAGTTACAGAACAAAGAGATCTAGGGGTACATGTTCATAGCTCCTTGAAAGTGGAGTCACAGGTGGACAGAGCAGTGAAGAAGGCATTTGACATGCTTGGTTTCATTGGTCAGAACATTGAATACAGGAGTTGGGACGCTTTGTTGAAGTTGTACAAGACATTGGTAAAGCCACACTTGGAATACTGTGTGCAATTCTGGTCACCTATTATAGAAAGGATATTATTAAACTACAGAGTTCAGAAAAGATTTACTAGGATGGGTATGATGAGTATAGAGGGATATGGGCCAAATGAGATTAACTTCAGGGTTTAAAAAAATATGGGCAGCATGGACAAGTTGGGCCAAAGGCCCGTTTCCATGCTGTAAACCTCTCTGACTCTATGATGCTGTGGTCAATTAGTTAGTCACCTGTACAGATAAACTCATAGAAATTGCACTCACCTAGCTTGGAGACAAAGAAGGAAACTGTTCAATTACTGGAGACCCAACCAAGTTCCCAACTCCCCACTCAATCTACTTAGGTGTAGATTTGAGTTGGTGAAACCCCTGCCATTGCAGAGAAAGATTGCTGGAAATAATTCAGGTGGAGTTGTAGCAGCCTGAAGAAGCTTGTTATGGATAAGGAAATAAACAAAGTACAGAAAAAAGGATTGTATTGGGAGAGAGCCCATTCAGTGAAATAAGACAGGGTCTGGCTCAGAAAGACTGGGAACAACTACTAATGGGGAAATCTACAGAAGAGCATTAAGGTGAGGGTACACACCCCACATGTTCCCCCTTGGGTGATAGGGAGGAATAAGGCAGATGGAATTTAACCCTGAAAAGTGTGAGGTGATACACTTTGGAAGGAATAATTTAAATGGTAAGACACTAGGCAGTTCTGTGAAATAAAGAGACCTTGGCATGGTGGTGCACAGGTTTTACAGAGTGAGTGAGGAGTTAGGAATTTAGTTGGGTCTCCAGTGGGCAACCAGAACACTCAACATTGCCCTGAGATGATCAATAGTGGATTGTGGGACTAGGAAGCAGGGATATTTTCATGGTTAGTACTGGAATCTCACACTGTTACAGGCATAGGTTCCATTGTGTCTTCGGATGAATTAACCACCATACTGGCAATTTTGGGGCGGCATGGTAGCACAGTGGTTAGCACTGTGAGTTTCACAGCTCCAGTTACCTGGATTTGATTCCCGGCTTGGGTCACTGTCTGTGTGGAGTTTGCACATTCTCCTCATGTCTGCGTGAGTTTCCTACAGATGCTCCGGTTTCATCCTGTAGTCCAAAGATGTATGGATTAGGTTGATTGGTCATGCTAAAATTGCCCCTTAGTGTTCTGAGATGTGTAGGTTAGATTAGCAAGTAAATGTGTAGGGATATGGGGCTAGGGTCTGGGAGCAATTGTGATCGGTGCAAACTCGATGGGCCGAAGGGCCTCTTTCTGCACAGTAGGAACAGGGATTTGGCATCTTGGGTTTCAGCTACAGGGACCTTTGATAAGGTTCCTCATGACAGACTGGTACAGAAGATAAAGTTACATGGAATCAGAGGTGACCTGACAAAGTGGATACAGGACTGGTTTAGTCATAGTGGGTAGCAGTGGAAAGATGCATCACTGAATGGAGGGCTGTGATAGTAGCATTCCTCAGGGATCAGGGCTGTTTGTAATATATATGTAAAATGTAACTGGTTTGAATAGTAAGTTTGCAGATGATACAGAGCCCTAAATGTGATAAAGTCAGGTGTGAGACCATTAGTTCAATCTGTATCTGTGTCTGCACCGACAGCCACTTTACTGAGGGCCTGATTTTACCATTTCTATTCTAAGAGCTGAATCTGGGCACAATTCAGATTCGATTTGGGAATTTGCTTTCAGGCACCACCACCTCCGCTCCCCACCCCCCCACCCCCACCACTGTCCATGCACCCAAGTTGAAAAAAAAGAATCTCCAGTCTGAATTGCGTGGTGGATAGGGCTGAGCACACCCAGAATGATTGGAGCTCCAAACCACGCATGCGCAGTTAGAAACAAATTTGAAAAAGCACACCTGTGTCAGATTGGAGAAAAGTGGCGCGAGGGTGAAAAATGGGAGCGATTATTCACATCCCTCCCTCGCTATCCTGACCGATTGTGACCCACTGCCCCCCTTCCCCCACTCCCCCCAAGCAATCACCCAGAGAGTGGCAGCAGACCCTCCGTTCCCCTCCCATCAAAGATTCATCTGGCCCCCCCGCTACTGTCCCTCCGCTCCCCCCCCTCCCCCCCCCCAGATAACAATCTGGCCTCACTCCCTTTCCCCCCAACCAGAGAATGATCTGGCCATCTCCCTCCTCCACCATCACTGATCTGAGTCGGGGAGCCATTGGAAGCTCTGAACTCGCTCTTCAGCAGCGGGAGCACCTGATTCAGACATTCATTCAACAGGTTCGTTTTGGTGTAGTTCTGGATTGGTGAACATGGTGTAAAGGGGGAAATGCATTTAAATCACCGTTGCATCCGTTTTGGGTGCAAATTGAATCATCATCATTCCCGGGTTTCAGTAAATCTGTGTGGATATGGGCATGGATCGCGATAATGGCCTCTCATCCAACTTTACCACGTTTCGGGTACAATGCAATGATAAAATAGGGCCCTGAGACCCGGGAGTGAGTGCAATTTGCATACATTTAAATTGAATTAATGAACTGCCCACCTAGCCCTATCAGCATTTAGCCATCTGGAACCGCACTGTAATGAACTTGCTGAATAAAAATCTGAATGAGGTGCTCTCACTGCTGAAGAGCGAGTTCACAGCTTCCACCCGCTCCCTGACTCACATCAGTGGTGGTGGAGGTCAGATCATTCTCCAGGGGCCGGGGAAAGGGAGGGCCCATCATTGCCTGATTGGGAGGGAAAGAGGAGGGCCAGGTGAGGGAGAACGAGGCAGGTCAGATATTCCTCTGGGGTGGGGGCGGGAGGAGGAGGAGAGTCAGGGCAGGGGGAAGTTGGTGGAGGAGAGTGCTTACATAGAACATAGAACAGTACAGCACAGTACAGGCCCTTTGGCCCTCAATGTTGTGCTGAGCTATGTTTGAACCCAAGATCAAGCTATCCCACTCCCTATCATTCTGATGTGCTCCATCTGCCTATCCAATAACGACTTGAAAGTTCCTAAAGTATCTGACCCCACTATCACAGCAGGCAGTGTATTCTACACCCTAATCACTCTGAGTGAAGAATCTATCTTGGACATCCCTCCTACATCTCCCACCATGGATGTTATAGTTATACCCCCTAGTAACAGCTACATCCACCCTAGGAAATAATCTCTGCACATCCACTCTATTTATAGAACATAGAACACTACAGCACAAACAGGCCCTTCGGCCCACAAGTTGAGCCGAACACATCAAAACCTACCCAGCCATAGACCTATCTATAACCCCCAATCCCATTGGATCCCATATACTCATCCAGAAGTCTTTTAAAAGACCCCAGCGAGTTCTCCACCACCGACGGCAGCCGATTCCATTCACTCACCACCCTCTGAGTGAAAAACTTTCCCCTAGCATCCTAGCATTTTGTCATTTTCATAAATGACCTGGATGAGGAAGTGGAGGGATGGGTGAGTAAGTTCGCCGATGACATGAAGGTCGGTGATGTTGTGGATGGTCTGGAGGGATGTCAGAAGTTGCAGCATGACATCGACAGGATGCAAGACTGGGCGGAGAAGTGGCAGATGGACTTCAACGTGGATAAATGTGTTGTCCATTTTGGCAGATCCAACGGGATGAATGAGTACACTATCAAAGGTCGGAGTCTTAGCTGTGTGGAAGAGCAGAGGGATCTTGGGGTCCGGGTCCATAAGACTCTCAAATCGGTCTCCCAGGTGGAGGAGGTGGTTAAGAAAGCTTACGGTGTACTGGCCTTCATTCATCGAGGGATTGAGTTCAGGAGTCAGGAGGTAATGCTGCAGCTTTATAGGACCCTTGTCAGACCACACTTGGAGTACTGTGCGCAGTTCTGGTCGCCTCACTATAGGAAGGACGTGGAAGCTATTGAAAGGGTGCAGAGGAGATTTACAAGGATGTTGCCTGGATTGGGAGGCATGCCTTATGAAGACAGGTTGAGGGAGCTGGGACTGTTCTCCCTGGAGAGACGAAGGTTGAGAGGCGACCTGATAGAGGTTTATAAGATGTTGAGAGGAATAGATAGGGTGGACTCTCAGAGACTATTTCCCAGGGCTGAAATGGTCGCGACGAAAGGGCACAGATTTAAGGTGCAGGGAAGCAAGTACAGAGGGGATGCTAGGGGAAAGTTTTTCACTCAGAGGGTGGTGAGTGAATGGAATCGGCTGCCGTCGGTGGTGGTCGAGGCGAACTCGCTGGGGTCTTTTAAAAGACTTCTGGATGAGTATATGGGATGCAATGGGATTGGGGGTTATAGATAGGTCTATGGCTGGGTAGGTTTTGATGTGTTCGGCACAACTTGTGGGCCGAAGGGCCTGTTTGTGCTGTAGTGTTCTAGGTTCTATGTTCTATCCCCTCTGTACTTGCTTCCCTGCACCTTAAATCTGTGCCCACTCGTCGCGACCATTTAGCTCTGGGAAATAGTCTCTGAGAGTCCACCCTATCTAATCCTCTCAACATCTTGTAAACCTCTATCAGGTCGCCTCTCAACCTTCGTCTCTCCAGGGAGAACAGTCCCAGCTCCCTCAACCTGTCTTCATAAGGCATGCCTCCCAATCCAGGCAACATCCTTGTAAATCTCCTCTGCACCCTTTCAATAGCTTCCACGTCCTTCCTATAGTGAGGCGACCAGAACTGCGCACAGTACTCCAAGTGTGGTCTGACAAGGGTCCTATAAAGCTGCAGCATTACCTCCTGACTCCTGAACTCAATCCCTCGATGAATGAAGGCCAGTACACCATAAGCTTTCTTAACCACATCCTCCACCTGGGAGGCCGATTTGAGAGTCTTATGGATCCGGACCCCAAGATCCCTCTGCTCTTCCACACAGCTAAGACTCCTACCTTTGATAGTGTACTCATTCATCCCGTTGGATCTGCCAAAATGGACCACAACACATTTATCCGCGTTGAAGTCCATCTGCCACATCTCCGCCCAGTCTTGCATCCTGTCGATGTCCTGCTGCAACTTTTGACATCCCTCCCGACCATCCACAACACCACCGACCTTCGTGTCATCGGCGAACTTACTCACCCATCCCTCTACTTCCTCATCCAGGTCATTTATGAAAATGACAAACAGCAAGGGTCCTAGAACAGATCCCTGGGGCACTCCACTGGTGACCGACCTCCATGCAGAAAAAGAGCCATCCACAACCACCCTCTGCCTTCTGCAGGCAAGCCAGTTCTGGATCCACAAGGCCAAAGCCCCTTGGATCCCATGGCCTCTCACCTTCTCAAGAAGTCTTGCATGTGGGACCTTGTCAAATGCCTTGCTGAAGTCCATGTACACCACGTCCACTGCTCTTCCTTCGTCAATGTGTTCAGTCACATTTTCGAAGAACTCAATTAAGCTCGTAAGGCACGACCTGCCTTTTACAAAACCATGCTGACTATTTCTAATCAACCTAAACTTCTCCAAATGCTCGTAAATCTTGTCCCTCAGAAGCCTCTCCATCAGCTTTCCAACCACTGAGGTCAGACTCACCGGTCGGTAATTTCCAGTTCCCTTTCTTGAAAATAGGGACCACATCCGCAATCCTCCAATCCTCCGGAACCTCTCCCGTCTCCATCGACGACGCAAAGATCATCGCCAGGGGCTCTGCAATGACATCCCTCACCTCCCACAATAACCTGGGGTACATCCCATCTGGTCCCAGAGACTTGTCTATCTTGATAGCATTTAGAAGTTCTAACACATCCGCTTCCTTAATATCTACATACTCAATCTTTTCAGTCTGCCGCAAACTTGTAGTGCATCCTCCCAGATCACTTTCCACCGTGAATACTGAGGCAAAGTACTCATTAAGCACCTCTGCCATTTCTTCCGGTTCCATACACGTTTCCCCCTTCACGTTTTATAGGTCCTATCCCTTCTCTTCTCATCCTTTTACTTTTCACATAGAACAGTACAGCATAGTACAGTATAGTATAGAACAATATCAGTACAGAATAGAACAGTATCCTCCTCATCATCTTATAAACCTCTATTAAGTCGCCTCTCATCCTCCTCTGCTCTAAAGAGAAAAGCCCCAGCTCCATCAACCTTTCCTCATAAGACCTACCCTCCAAATTAGGCAGCATTCTGGTAAATCTCCTCTGCACTCTCCCCAATGCTTCCACATCCTTCTTATAGTGAGGTGACGAGAACTGAACACAATATTGCAAGTGAGGCCAGAGTATTCTCTGGGTGAGGATGGAGGAAGGAGGCAAGAGTGCTTCTGGGGGTGAGGGGGAGTGAATTGGGTAAGATGTATCTCGGGTGGGGGCGGGGTCTACTGCCGCTGTGCGGGCAATTGGTGGAGGGGAAGGGGGCAGAGGGTTGTGATTGGTCGGCGTAGCGGGAGCGATCTGACATGGGCGTGCTTTTTCAAATTTGTTTCTAATTGCGCACGAGCGGTTCAGAGTTCCGATCATTCCGGGCATGCTCGGCTCCAACTACTGCGGTGATTTTTTTTTCGGGCTGAGTGCATGTTGGTAGGCCGGGGGGGGGCACCTGAAAGCAGATTCCCAAGTCCGATCTGAATTGTGCCCAGATTCAGCACTTAGAATGGAAATGGTAAAATTAGACCCGTAAAGGTTGATGGATTTGCAGAAAGTGGTGACGATCATCAGAGGATACAGCAGGATATAGATCAATTGGAGACTTGGGCAGATGGAGTTTAATCAGACAAATATATTTTGGAAGATCTAATACAGATAGGAAATATACAGTAAATAGCAGAACTCTTAAGAGTATTGATAGGCAGAGGGATCTGGGTGTACAGGTACACAGGTCACTGAAAATGGCAATGCAGGTGGAGAAGGTAGTCAAGAAGGCATACGGCATGTTTGCCTTCATTGGCCGGGGCACTGAGTTTAAAAATTGGCAAGTCATGTTACAACTTTACAGAATCTTAGGCTACATTTGGAATATAGTGTTCAATTCTAACAGAAGGATATGGAGGCTTTGGAGAGGGTACAGAAAAGATTTACCAGGATGTTGCCCTGGTATGGAGAGAATTAGCTATGAGGAGAGGTTGGAGAAACTTGGTTTGTTCTCACTGGAGTGACGGAGGTTGAGGGGTGACCTGATAGAAGTCTACATGATTATGAGAGGCATGAACAGAATGGATAATCAGAAGCTTTTTCCACAGGGTGGAAGAGTCAATTATTAGGGAGCACAGGTTTAAGGTGCGAGGGGCAAAGTTTAAAGGAGGTGTATGAGGCCCGTTTTTTACACAGAGAGTACTGGATGTCTGGAACTTATTGTCAGGGGAGGGAGTGGAAGCGGATACGGTAGTAACTTTTAAGGAGCATCTTGACAAATACATGAATAGGATGGGAATAGAGGGATAGATAGGGTGGACTCTCAGAGACTATTTCCCCGAGCTGAAATGGTCACTACGAGAGGACACAGATTTAAGGTGAAGGGAAGCAAATACAGAGGAGATGTCAGGGGCAGGTTTTTCACTCAGAGGGTGGTGAGTGAATGGAACCGACTGTCGTCGGAGGTTGTTGAGGCAAACTCACTGGGGTCTTTTAAAAGACTTCTGGATGAGTATATGGAAAAGAATAGGATAGGGGGTTATAGATAGGTCTGTGGACTGGTAAATGTGATCAACGCAACTCGTGGGCCGAATGGCCTGTTTGTGCTGTATTGTTCTATGTTCTATGTTCTGTGATATTGGGCTGGAAGGGTAGGGAGTTTTAGTTAAGTTGGGCAGCATGGTCAGTGCAAGCTTGGAGGGCTGAAGGGCCTGTTCCTGTGCTGTAATTTTGTTTTTTGTTTTGGGGTCCAAGGTGATTGGATTCAAGTTTCTGCTGTCTGATATTTCAACAGTTGTTTTCCTTTCATTAGGTGATTGAACACTGTCCAGTCAGAGGGATCCAAGTGAAGGTGGATGATTTTGGAGTGAGGCGGGTTACTGGTGTAGAGACAGAATATGGAACAATTCAGACTTCTTGCGCGATTAACTGTGCAGGTGAGATTCCATCAGCAGCAGATACTCCGCTTAGAGCTGGAGGCAGTTGTGGAAGTGTTGAGCTCATTGTTGTCCCTCACATCTTCTGTTAGCCAGTGTTGTGACAGAATAGAGTGGATCCCAGAGACAATTCCATTTACTGATACGGTGAGAGAGCCCAGTACCCCTCAGCACTGACCCTCTGACAGTGCGGCACTCCCTCAGCACTGACCCTCTGACAGTGCGGCACTCCCTCAGCACTGACCCTCTGACAGTGCGGCACTCCCTCAGCACTGACCCTCTGACAGTGCGGCGCTCCTCAGCACTGACCCTCTGAGTGCGGCTCCTCGCACTGACCTCTGACGTGCGGCACTCCTCGCATGACCCTCGACGTGCGGCGCTCTCGCACTGACCCTCTGACAGTGCGGCACTCCCTCAGCCTGACCCTCTGACAGTGCGCACTCCCTCAGCACTGACCCTCTGACAGTGCGGCACTCCCTTGCCTGACCCTCTGACAGTGCGCACTCCTCGCACTGACCTCTGACAGTGGGCACTCCCTCAGCACTGACCCTCTGACAGTGCGCACTCCCTCAGCACTGACCCTCTGACAGTGCGGCACTCCCCAGCACTGACCCTCTGACAGTGAGGCACTCCCTCAGCACTGACCCTCTGACAGTGCGGCACTCCCTCAGCACTGACCCTCTGACAGTGCGGCACTCCCTCAGCACTGACCCTCTGACAGTGCGGCGCTCCTCAGCACTGACCCTCTGACAGTGCGGCACTCCTCAGCACTGACCCTCTGACAGTGCGGCACTCCCTCAGCACTGACCCTCTGACAGTGCGGCGCTCCCTCAGCACTGACCCTCTGACAGTGCGGCGCTCCCTCAGCACTGACCCTCTGACAGTGCGGCACTCCCTCAGCACTGACCCTCTGACAGTGCGGCACTCCCTCAGCACTGACCCTCTGACAGTGCGGCACTCCCTCAGCACTGACCCTCTGACAGTGCGGCGCTCCCTCAGCACTGACCCTCTGACAGTGCGACGCTCCCTCAGCACTGACCCTCTGACAGTGCTGCGCTCCCTCAGCACTGACCTTCTGACAGTGTGGCACTCCCTCAGCACTGACCCTCTGACAGTGTGGCACTCCCTCAGCACTGACCCTCTGACAGTGCGGCGCTCCCTCAGCACTGACTCTCTGACAGTGCGGCGCTCCCTCAGTTCTCTCTTGGACATGTTGTCCTGAATTATGAGATTTGAAGCCCTGAGTATTTGCCCTCAGGATGGAGTGTTCTCACTGAGCTGTGGATCAAAGTTATAATCACAGCTGGTAGTGATTATGAGCAAATCTCTGCTCCCACGCCATCACTGGGCAGTTCCTTCTCAATCTGGCAATACCAGATATATAGAAACATAGAGGATAGGAGCAGAAGGAGGCCATTTGGCCCTTTGAGCCTGCTCTGCCATTCATAACAATCATGGCTGATTGTCCAACTCAACAGCCTAATCCTGTTTTCTCCCAGTAACCTTTGATCCCATTCACCCAAAGTGTTATATCCAGCTGCCTCTTGAATACATTCAATGTTTTGGCATCAACTCCTTCCTGTGGGAATGAATTCCACAGGCTCACCACTCTCTGGGTGAAGAAATCTCTCCTCATCTCCGTCCTAAATGGTCTACCCCGAATCCTCAGACTGTGACCCCCTGGTTCTGGACTCCCTCCACCATTGGGAACATCCTCTCTGCATCAATCCTGCTTAGAATTTTAGAATTAGTCCTGTTAGAATTTTATAAGTCTCCATGAGATTCCCCTTTCATTCGTCTGAACTCCAGTGAAAACAATCCTAACCCAGTCAATCTCTCCTCATACATCAGTCCCACCATCCCCAGAATCAGCCTGGTAAACTGGAGTCTGTGACTCTGTTGTAGGGACAGACTCTGTGATGCTTCACAATCCGGAGCTTGTGTTAATATACTGGATTTGATTAGAGGAATAGAGGCACGGTACCTGGGATTAAAGTATTGGCACCTCTGGTGGATAATTGTGACTATCTGGATGGGCTGAATGTCCTCCCTCGGCACTGCTCTCTCCCTCTGCTCTCCAAATCATCAATAGCTGTGGTAATTAGGAGAGTAAGTGTTGAGGAGGACATACGGAGCCTGAAGATGAATACGGTCAGGTTAAATTCAGTGGTTAAAGTTTGAGAATGTTGCAGGAAAATGTCAACTTTCGGAGAAAAAATAGAAAAGCAGCAAATGGTGAGAGATTGGAGAATTCTCCCGTTTATAACATAAAGGAGGGGAAACTTTTGTTTATCAGGGAGTTGTTATTCTGTGACATCCCTGTCCCCGGAGATCAGTGCAGTCTGTGTCATTTAATAATCTTAAGGTTGAGTGAGATAAATTCTAGACTGACAAAGAAATTGCAACTGTACAAAACTCTAGTGCGGCCGCACTTGGAGTATTGTGTGCAGTTCTGGTCCCCACATTATAAGAAAGATGTGGAGGCATTGGAGAGGGTACAGAGGAGGTTTACCAGGATGTTGCCTGGTATGGAGGGCAGGTCCTATGAAGAGAGGTTGAAGGATTTGAGGTTGTTTTCGTTAGAAAGGAGGCGGCTAAGAGGGGATCTTATTGAAGCATATAAGATGATTAGAGGTTTAGATAGGGTGGACAGTGATAGCCTTTTTCCTAGGATGGAGAAAGCTAGCACGAGGGGACACAGCTTTAAATTAAGGGGTATGAGTTATAGGACGGATATCAGAGGTAGGTTCTTTACTCAAAGAGTGATTAGGGAGTGGAATGCCCTGCCTGCAGCTGTTGTAGATGCGCCAAGTTTGGTGGCGTTTAAGAGGTTAATTGATAAGTATATGGAAGAGAAGGGAATGGTTTAGTTTGGAGGGGCATTGCTTTTTATTTTGGTCGGCACAACATCGAAGGCCGAAGGGCCTGTTCTGTGCTGTAATGTTCTATGTTCTATGTTCTATGTAAATCAAATGTTATCGGGGCAGAGGGAGAGAAGAGGCTACTATCAGACCCATTGTGAACTTATCAAAGGGTGGAGCAGGCTTGAGGGGCTGAATGGAAGCAAATTATTGCAGATGCTGGAATCTGAAACAAAAAGAGAAAATGCTGGAAAATCTCAGCAGATCTGGCAGCATCTGTAAGGAAAGAAAAAAGCTGACAGTTCAAATCCAGATGACCCTTTGTTAAGGGGCTGAGTGGTCTTTCTGCTCCTATCCACATGTTGATGCTGATCCTGTCAGTAGACTGAGTGTCGGTAACTCATGCTACCAAATAAAGCTGTTGGACTTTAACCTGATGTTGTGAGACTTCTTACTGTGGATGAGAATGAGGTGTGGGTTGCCCTGTGGCCAGCTGATGGCAGTGTTTATTCAGGTTGACTCTCTCTGTTCTATCTAGGTGTTTGGGCTCGTGCGCTGGGGGCATTGGCAGGGGTCAATGTTCCGCTGATCGGCATGCGGCATGCGTATGTGGTAACAGAGCGGATTGAAGGTATCCAGGTAGGTGCCGAGGCCAGAGCAGTAATGGGTGCTGGTGGGTTCAGGGGAGCCGGGGGTCTGCAGTTGAGCTGTCCTGGAATTGTTTAGTGCAGTAGCTGTGTTAGAACCCATTTTTCTCCTTCCTTTGTACGTGTTGAGTTTGTACCCAGGTCTCAGCTCTCTCCACCCTCACGTTCCTCTTCGGAAGGAACAATCTTTTCCGGGTTAGGGATTTTACTGATGTTTGACATAGAAACATAAAGAATGAGAGGAGGAGGAGACCATTCGATCCTTTGAGGCTGCTCCCCCATTTTATTATAATCATGGCTAATCATCGAACTCGGTGTTCTGATTCCACCTTCCCCCCATATTTTTTGACCAAGTGTTTTATCTCACTACTTCTAGAAACTTTCAGTGTTTTGGCTTCAACTGCTTTCTATGGTAGTGAATTCCACAGGCTGACAACTCTCTGGGTGAAGAAATGTCATGATGTAGAGATGCCGGCGTTGGTCTGGGGTGGTAAGAACTCAGTAAGAATTTAGCAACACCAATTTTAAATCCAACCGATTTATTTGATAGTAAATTTGCGAGCTTTCGACACTCTGTGTCTTTGTCAGGCAAATGCAGTGTTCTGGTCTTCAATAGCACACATCAGCACAGATAATCACAGATTGCTGATTAGAATGCGAATCCTTACATCTAACCTGCTATTCAAGTGTTGAAGACACGCCAGATCATAGACATGGACGACATCATCAAACGTGAGGATACCATTCACCAGGTACACGGTACATACTCTTGCAACTCGGCCAACGTTGTGTACCTAATTACGTTGCAAGAAAGGATGTCCCGAAGCATGGTACATTGGGGAGACCATGCAGACACTACGACAGCGGATGAATGAGCATCGCTCAACAATCACCAGGCATGACTGTTCCCTTCCTGTGGGCGAACACTTCAGCAGTCATGGGCATTCGGCCTCCGACCTTCGGGTAAATGTTTTTCAAGGGGGCCTTCGTGACACACGACAGCGCAGAGTCGCTGAGCAGAGACTGATAGCCAAGTTCCGCACACATGAGGACGGTCTTAATAGGGATCTTGGCTTCATGACACACTATCTGTAACCCCCGTAACTTGCCTGGGTTAGCAAAAAACCTCACTTACTGTGCTGTCTGGAGAAAATACACAATTCTCTAACCAATGCCCAGGATTCCCTTCACACACATTGTTAGCCACTTTAACACTTGAATAGCAGGTTAGATGTAAGGATTTGCATTCTAATCAGCACTCTGTACTGTCTGTGCTGATGTGTGCTATTGCAGACCAGAACACTGCATTTGCCTGACAAAGACACAGAGTGTAGAAAGCTCGCAAATTTACTATCAAATAAATTGGTTGGATTTAAAATTGGTGTTGCTAAATTCTTACTGAAGAAATGTCTCCATCTCTGTTCGAATGGTCTATCCTGTACACTCAGACTGTGACCTTTTGGGGGGTTCTGGAAATCCCCACCAGCAGGAACATCCTTCCTACATCTATCCTGTCTAGTCCTGTTGGAATTTTGTAGGTTTATATGAGATTCCCCTCTCATTCTTCTGAACTCTAGTGATAACAATCCTAGCCAAATCAATTTCTTCTCATAGGACAGACCTGTATCAGCCTGATAAACCTTCACTGCACTCCCTCTATAGCAACAGCATCCTCCAGCAGATGAGGAGATCAAAACTGCACACAATACTCCAGATGTGGCCTCACCAAGGCCCTGTATAATTGCAGCAAGACACTGCTGCTCCTGTACTCAAATCCTCTCCCTATGAAGCCCAATATGTCATTTGCCTTTTTTACTGCCTGCTGCATCTTCAGTGACTGGTATACGAGAAACCCAGGTCCCATTACACATTCCCCTCTTCTACTTTACGGCGAGATGATAATCTGCCTTCCTGTTTTTGTTGCTAAAGTGGATAACCTCACATTAAAACGTAGAAACATGGAAAAACGACAGCCTTTCAGTCCACATAGTTATGCCAAACCTTAGCAATTACTAGGCTCACCTGTAACCCTCTACCTTACTAAGTTCCATGTACTTATCTAAAAGTCTCTTAAAAGACCCTATCAAATCCTCACATTTATCCACATTATACTGCATCAGCTATGCAGATGCTCACACTCTCAGCCTGTCCAAATCATGCTGAAACATTTCTGCATCCTTCACACAGCTCACCCTCCCACCCAACTTTGTATCATCTGCAGACCTGGAAATGATTTAGTTCCTCTTCTAAATCAGTTCCTCGTTGATCACCACTCTTCACGCAGTGGCATCAGCAGGCTATTTAACTGGGGAAGAAATCACAGACCATTTAATGTTGTAGACCCTTTACATGAGGAAAGCAGAGAGATGGTGCTTGCAATTACCTCTTTCCCACCACAGGGAAAGTGAAGGACTTGCATTTTTATAATGCCTTTTTCAAAACCAAAACACCCCAAAGTAGTTCACAGCCAATACTGGACTGTTAAAGCAGGAATGCACAGCTGGCCCACAGATAACCCACACTCCCCCAATTCAATGAGAGCCTTGTGACTTGTCTTAACCTCCACTTGCACAGAAATCCTGCTTCACATCTCACAGCCCAGCATTAAATCAAAAATCAAATGAGAATTCAAGCATACTACAAAAGAGGGAATGTAGAGGGAGCTTTACTCTGTGTCTAACCCTGTGCTGTACCTGTCCTGGGAGTGTTTGATGGGGACAGTGTAGAGGGAGCTTTACTCTGTATCTAACCCCGTGCTGTACCTGTCCTGGGAGTGTTTGATGGGGGACAGTGTAGAGGGAGCTTTACTCTGTATCTAACCCCGTGCTGTACCTGTCCTGGGAGTGTTTGATGGGGGGACAGTGTAGAGGGAGCTTTACTCTGTATCTAACCCCGTGCTGTACCTGTCCTGGGAGTGTTTGAGGGGGACAGTGTAGAGGGAGCTTTACTCTGTATCTAACCCCGTGCTGTACCTGTCCTGGGAGTGTTTGATGGGGGGACAGTGTAGAGGGAGCTTTACTCTGTATCTAACCCCGTGCTGTACCTGTCCTGGGAGTGTTTGATGGGGGACAGTGTAGAGGGAGCTTTACTCTGTATCTAACCCCGTGCTGTACCTGTCCTGGGAGTGTTTGATGGGGACAGTGTAGAGGGAGCTTTACTCTGTATCTAACCCCGTGCTGTACCTGTCCTGGGAGTGTTTGATGGGGACAGTGTAGAGGGAGCTTTACTCTGTATCTAACCCCATGCTGTACCTGTCCTGGGAGTGTTTGATGGGGGGACAGTGTAGAGGGAGCTTTACTGTGTTTTTAATTCTTGTTCCAAGCACCCTTTTTGTCTCCCTCCCAGAATATGCCAAATGTTCGGGATCACGACAGCTCTGTATATCTGCGTCTCCAAGGTGACGCCCTGTCTGTCGGTGGATATGAGCCAAACCCAGGCTTCTGGGAAGAGGTGAGAAGATTGAACTGAAAGAAGCTGAGAGTTGGTAAGGATGAGGTGGGCTGGGGGTCAGGAAGGATGAGGTGGGCTGGGGGTCGGGAAGAATGAGGTGGGCTGGGATCCTGTGGACACATTGACAAGGGGATATCTTTTGTAATCTCTCAGCATTGTAATTGTGGGCTGTAGGAAGGTGTAGGAATAGCAGAGTGGTAGTATTGTTTCGGAGCAGAGAATAGAGGTTTGGAATAGCCACACAGACCAGAAAAACCCGAGGAGTGAATTTTCACACTGATCTATTATTCACAATTTGTGTAAATGAGTCACAGGTTGGATTTAGAATTTCTAATTATCACATGGCCATGGCAGTTATCACCAAGGAGAAGTGTATAAAAATAATTTGTTTTTCTTCTTACAGACTATGACAAAATATAAAACTTTAATAAAGTTGCAAAAGAGGTGTATAATTTACAAATCACGTTTATTATCAGCCAGCCTGAGAAACTTCAACAGGACAAATCCAGAGTTCCCATACCCTGAAAATTCTGAGAGATTAGGGCACAGATACACAAATCACTAAAAATAGTTTAAAACAGTTTAAAAAAAGTCAGAAACAAACAAACACTGGGTTTCATTTTTCAAGGATTGGAATGGGAAAGAAGAGAAGTTACAATCAACTTAGGAGTGATGGGGCAGGAGGAAGCCATTTGGCTCATCAAGCCTGTTAACTATCTAATAGGATAATGGCTGACCAGACTGTGATCCACTTTCCGCTCTATCCCTGTAACTCCCTCCTCAATCAAAAATCTGACTGTCAGCCTTGAATAAATTCAGATAACCACTGACACACCAACAACTGCTTGGGCAAAAAGATTTCTCTTCATCTCTGTCTTTTTTAAACTACATTCTCTTAACCTCCCCCATAACATGCTCTATGTATCCAACTTATTACCCTCTGGATTCTAAATCTTTCAATAAGATCACCATTCATTCTTCTAATCTCCAGTAGTACATAACCCAATCTGCTTCACATTGCCCCCAAGAAGACAAACCATTCATCCGGGGAATCTTCTCTGAACTCTTTCCTAAGCAATAATCCTGCAGAAGTGCTCTCACCAAGATCCTGTACAAATGCAGTAAACTTTTCTACTTTTATATTCCATTCTTCTTGCATTAAACATCAACTTTCCATTTTCCTTCCTAACCACTTTTTGTACCTGCAGATTAACTTTGTGTAAATTGCTAAGATACCCATATCCCTCTGTACTACTGGGTTCTGCAATCTCTGTTCATTTAAATAGTTTACTACGTTTATATTCTTCCTGCCAAAGTGCATAAATTTACATTTTCCCACATTACATTCCATTTGCCAAATTTTTGCCCAGTCATTTAACCTCCCCGTATCCCTTTGCACACTCTCAGTCTCCTCTTCACAACTTCCTATATTGGTGTTATTAAATTTTTTTTAAAATTTATTTATTAGTGACAAGTAAGGCTTACATGAACACTGCCATGAAGTTGCTGTGAAATACTCCTAGTCACCACATTACCAAACTTAGCTAAGATGTATTCTGTTCTTTCATCCAAGTCATTGATCTAAATTATAAATAATTGAGGATTGAGTGCTAATGCCTGTGACAATCCACTGGTTACAGGTTGTTAATCTGAAAAAGACCCATTTATCCCTACTCTTTATTTCCTGTTAACTAACTGATTCTCCATCCATGCTTATTTTGCATAGAAACATAGAAAATAGAAGGAGAAGGCATTCAGCCCTTTGTGTCTCCTCACCTATTCATTATAATCATGGCTGATCGTCAAATTCAATATCCTGATCCCCCCATCTCTTATCCCTTTAGCCCCAAGAGCTATATCTCTTCTTCTTGAAATCAGGCAATGTTTTGGCCTCAGTTACTTTCTGTGGGAGTGAATTCCACACATTCCCCACCCTCTGGGTGAAGAAATTTCTCCCTCACCACTGTTCTAAAAGGTTTATCCCTTATCGTCAAACTATGACCCCTAGTTCTAGACTCCCCAACATTGGAAACATTTTTTCTGAATCTATACTTTTTCCCCTGCTGTTTGTAATTTTTATAAATGATCTGGATGAGGGTATTGAAGGATGGATTAGTAAATTTGCAGATGACACTAAAGTCGGTGGAGTGGTAGATAGTGAAGAGGGGTGTTATAGTTTGCAGAGGGATTTGGACAAGTTGCAGAGCTGGGCCGAGAGGTGGCAAATGGAGTTTAATGTGGAAAAGTGTGAGGTAATGCACTTTGGCAGGAATAATAAATGTGTAGAGTATAGGGCGAATGGTAGGATTCTTAGTAGTGTTGATGAACAGAGGGATCTTGGTGTATATGTGCATAGATCCCTGAAAGTTGGCAGTCAAGTCGATAAGGTTGTTAAGAAGGCATATGGAGTCTTAGCTTTTATTGGTAGGGGGATTGAATTTCGGAGCCGCAACGTCATGTTGCAACTGTACAAAACTCTATTGCGGCCGCACTTGGAGTATTGTGTGCAGTTCTGGTCCCCACATTATAAGAAAGATGTGGAGGCATTGGAGAGGGTACAGAGGAGGTTTACCAGGATGTTGCCTGGTATGGAGGGCAGGTCTTATGAGGAGAGGCTGAGGGATTTGAGGTTGTTTTCGTTAGAAAGGAGGAGGCTAAGAGGGGACCTGATCGAAACATATAAGATGATTAGAGGTTTAGATAGGGTGGACAGTGATAGCCTTTTTCCTAGGATGGAGAAAGCTAGCACGAGGGGACACAGCTTTAAATTAAGGGGTGATAGTTATAGGACGGATATCAGAGGTAGGTTCTTTACCCAAATGGTGGTTCGGGAGTGGAATGCCCTGCCTGCAGCAGTTGTAGATGCGCCAAGTTTGGTGGCGTTTAAGAGGTTAGTTGATAGTATATGGAAGAGAAGGGAATGGTTTAGTTTGGAGGGGCATTGCTTTTTATATTGGTCGGCGCAACATCGAAGGCCGAAGGGCCTGTTCTTTGCTGTAATGTTCTATGTTCTATGTTCTATACTTTCTAATTCTGTTAGAATTTTATAAGTGTCTTCTAAATTCCAGTGAATATAATCCTAACCAATTTAGTCTCTCTTCATATGACAGACCTACCATCCCAGGAATCAGCCTGGTAAACCTTTGCTGAACTCCCTCTATAGGAAGGACATCCCTCCTTAGATAAGGAGACCCAAAACTGCATCCAATACTCCAGGTGTGGCCCTCACCAACACCCTGTACAATTGCATAAAACATTCCTATTCCTACACTCAACCTATCATTTGCCTTCTTTACTGCTGGCCATACTTGTGCGCTTTCTTCTAGTGACTGATGCACAAGGATATCAAGGTCTCACTGAGTATCCACCTCTCTCAATTTACACCCATTCAAATAATAATCTGTCTTCCTATTATTGCTATCAAAGTGGATAATCTCACATTTATCTACATTATTCTGCATCTGCTGTGGACATGCCCACGCACTCAGCCTGTCCAAATCACACTGAAGCATCTCTGCATCCTCCTCACAGCTCACCTCCCACCCAACTTTGTATCATCTGCATATTTGGAGATAATACACTCAGTTCCCTTTTCCAAATCATTGATATATAATATGAACAGTTGAAGTCTGAACACAGACCATTGCATAAACCAGACTAGTCACTGCATGTCGATCAGAAAAAGACTTGCACAGTGGTTAGCACTGCTGCCTCACAGCATCAGGGACCTGGGTTCGCTCCGGCTTCGGGTCACTGTGTGGAGTTTGTACATTGCCTCCATGTCTGTGTAGGTTTTCTCTGGGTGTCCCAGTTTTCTCCCACATTTCACAGACGTGCGAGTTAGATTAATTGGCCATGATAAATTGCCCCTTAGTATTGGGGGAATTAGCAGGGTAAACATAGAACATAGAACACTACAGTATAAACAGTAGTGCCCACAAGTTGCGCCGATCATACCCATACCTACTAGGCCATAGAACTATCTGTAACTCCCAATACCAAAGGGAAGAAGTTATAGCTGGGGGAAAGGTAATTATGAGGCTATTAGGCAAGATTTAGGATACATAGGGTGGAGTAGGAAACTGCAGAGGCTGGGAACACCTGAAATGTGGAACTTATTCAAGGAACAGCTACAGCGATTCCTTGATAAATATGTACCTGTCAGGCAGGAAGGAAGTGGTAAAGCCAGGGAACTGTGGTGTACTAAGGAAGTTAGTTCACTAGTAAAGAGGAAAACGAAGGCTTATTTAAAGATGAAACATGAAGGCTCGGTTAGGACACTGGACAGTTATAAATTAGCCAGGAGGGAGTTAAAGAGGGAGATGAGAAGGGCTAGAAGAGAACATGAGAAGACTTTGGCAGATAGGATAAAGGAGAACCCTAAATCTTTCTATAGATATGTTAAGAATAAAAGATTGGTTAGGTCAAGATTAGGGCCAGTAATGGGAAGTTGTGCGTGGAGCCTGTAGAGATTGGTGAGGCACTGAATGAATATTTTTCGTCAGTCTTCACGCGGGAAAATGTCAACGGAGTTGGAGAGAATACTGGGATACAAGATTGTAGACTAGACAGGATAGAGGTACATAAGGAGGAGGTGTTAGCTATTCTTGAGAGTATGAAAATAGATAAATCCCCTGGGCCGGATGGGATTTATCCCAGGTTACTCGGGGAGACTAGAGAGGAGATTGCAGAGCCTTTGGCTTTGATCTTCATGTCGTCGTTGGCTACAGGTGTAGTGCCGGAAGACTGGAGGATGGCAAATGTTGTCCCCTTGTTTAAGAAAGGGAGCAGAGACCATCCTGCAAATTATAGACCAGTGAGCCTTACATCTGTTGTGGGGAAAGTTTTGGAAAGAATTATAAGGGATAGGATTTATAGTCATTTAGAAAGAAATGAATTGATTAGGGATAGTCAACATGGATTTGTGAAGGAAAGGTCGTGCCTCACAAACCTTATTGAGTTTTTTGAAAAGGTGACTAAAGAGGTGGATAAGGGTAAGGCAGTTGATGTGGTGTATACGGATTTTAGCAAAGTTCCCCATGGAAGACTACTGCAGAAAATGCAGATGCATGGGATTGAGGGAGATTTAGCAATTTGAATTAGGAATTGGTTAGCTGATAGAAGACAGAGGGTGGTCGTTGATGGGATATATTCAACCTGGAGTTTAGTTACTAGTGGTGTACCTCAGGGATCTGTTTTGGCGCCCCTGTTGTTTGTTGTTTTTATAAATGACCTGGATGAGGGTGTAGAGGGATGGGTTAGTAAATTTGCTGACGACACCAAAGTCGGAGGAGTTGTAGACAGTGAGGATGGATTTTACAGTTTGCAGAGGGACATAGATAAGTTGCAGAGCTGGGCCGAGAAGTGGCAAATGGAGTTTAATGTGGAAAAGTGTGAGGTGATTCACTTTGGTAATAGTAATATATGTGCAGAATGTAGGCTAATGGTAGGACTCTTAGTAGTGTAGATGAGCAGAGAGATCTCGGTGTACAGGTGCATAGATCCCTGACAGTTGGTAATCAAATTGATAAGGTTGTTAAGAAGGCGTATATTGTGTTAGCATTTATTAGTAGAGGGATCAAATTTCATGTCATGTTGCAACTGTACAAAATTCTGGTGCGGCTACACTTGGAGTATTGTGTACAGTTTTGGTCGCCACATTATAAGAAAGATGAGGAGGCATTGGAAAGGGTGCAGAGGAGGTTTACCAGGATGTTGCCTGGTATGGTGGGTAGGTCTTATGAGGAAAGGCTAAGGGACTTGAAGTTATTTTCATTAGAGAGAAGAAGGCTAAGAGGTGACTTAATTGAGACATATAAGATGATCAGAGGGTTAGATAGGGTGGATAGTGAGAGCCTTTTTCCTCGGATGGAGATGGATAGCACGAGGGGACATAGCTTTAAATTAAGGGGTGGTAGTTATAGGACAGATGCTAGAGGTGGGTTCTTTACTCAGAGGGTAGTAAGGGTGTGGACTGTAGCAGTTGTGGACTCGTCAAGTTTAAGGGTGTTCAAACGGGCAGTGGATAGGCACATGGATAGCATTGGAATAGTTTAGGATAGAGGGTCATTAGATTGGTGCCATTGGTCGGCGCAACATCGAGGGCCGAAGGGCCTGTACTGCGCTGTAATGTTCTATGTTCTAATCCCATTAAATCCCATATACTCATCCAGAAGTCTTTTAAAAGACCCCAGCGAGTTCGCCTCTACCACCACTGACGGCAGCCGATCCCATTCACTCACCAACCTCTGAGTGAAAAACTTTCCCCTAACATCTCCTCTGTACTTGCTGTCCAGCACCTTAAACCTGTGTCCTCTCATAGCAACCATTTCAGCTCTGGGAAATAGCCTCCGAGAATCCACCCTATCTATTCCTCTCAACACCTTATAAACCTCTATCTGGTCGCCTCTCAACCTTCATCTGTCCAGGGAGAAGAGACCTAGCTCCCTTAACCTATCTTCATGAGGCACACCCCCCAATCCAGGCAACATTCTTGTAAATCTCCTCTGCACCCTTTCAATAGCTTCCACATCCTTCCTATAGTGAGGCGACCAGAACTGCACACAGTACTCCAAGTGGGGTCTGACAAAGGTCTTATAAAGTTGCAGCATTACCTCTTCACTCCTAAACTCAATCCCTCGATTAATGAAGGCCAGTACACCATACGCCGCCTTGAATACATCCTCCACCTGCGAGGTCGATTTAAGAGTCCTATGGACCCGGACCCCAAGATCCTTCTGCTCCTCACACTGACAAGACTCCTATCCTTGATATTTTACTGCTTCATCCCATTGTTCCTGCCAAAATGGACCACCACACATTTATCTGGGTTGAGGTCCATCTGCCATTTCTCCGCCCAGTCATGCATCTTGTCTATGTCTTGCTGCAACTTCAGGCATCCCTCCAGACTATCCACAACACCACCAACCTTCATATCGTCGGCAAACTTACTAACCCATCCCTCCACTTCCTCATCCAAGTCATTTATGAAAATGACAAACAGCAAGGGTCCTAGAACAGATCCCTGGGGCACTCCACTGGTGACCGACCTCCATGCAGAAAAAGACCCATCCACAACCACTCTCTGCCTTCTGCAGGTAAGAAGTCTGACACCACCAGGTTTAAGTCCAACTGATTTATTTGATAGTAAATGCACAAAGTTTCGAGGCTGTGCTTTTTGTCAGGTGACCACGCTGTCAGACAGTGTATTCCAGATCTTAATTCGCTGCATGAAAAATCTACACACACGTGACAAAGGAAGGAATGGAAGGAACATGATGTTTGAAGAGGTAGGAGGAAGCTCATGGAGCAGAAATACCAACATGGACCAGATGGGCCAAATGGCCTGTGTCTATGTAAACACTGTTTATATAAGTGTGTAGAATCCAGGTTTGGGGAAAGTGTGTGTTGTAGCAGTGGGACAATGTAGTTTGGGACATTCTGCTTTAATTCTGAGTTTGTTGTGTTTTGTTTCAGGTGTCGGATAAATTTGCCTTCAGCCTCTTTGATCTGGATTGGGACGTTTTCACACAGCTCATTGAAGGAGCCATCAATCGCATTCCAGTTCTGGAAAGCACAGGAGTCAAATCGACTGTGTGTGGCCCAGGTACAGGGGAAAGCGAGGGGGTGCATGAGGGGGGCAATGAGGGGAACGAGTGGAGGGCAGTGACGGGGTGCATTAGGGGGCAGTGAGGGAACGGTGAGGGGGGGCCAGTGACGGGGTGCATGACAGGGGCAGTGAGGGGAAGGAGTGAGGGGGGTTGTGAGTGGGGGAGCATAAGAGGAGCATGAGGATGGCAGTGAGGAGGGCAGTGAGGAGAGCAGCAAGGGGGACCACTTGGGGGTAGCATGAGGGCGGCAATGAGGGGTGCCATGGGCGAGGACAGTGAGGGGGACAGTGAAGAAGGGCTATGAGGGGGGCAGTGAATGTGTTGTATAAACTCACTGGGTTAGTGTGAGGTGTGCGTTATACACACTCACTGGGTTAGTGAGGGGTGTGTGTTGTACACACTGGGTTAGTGAGGGGTGTGTGTTACATGCACTCACTGGGTTAGTGAGGGGTGTGTGTTATACGCAGTCACTGGGTTAGTGAGCGGTGTGTGTTACATGCACTCACTGGGTTAGTGAGGGGTGTGTGTTATACACACTCACTGGGTTAGTGAGGGGTGTGTGTTATACACACTCACTGCATTAGTGAGGGGTGTGTGTTATATACACTCACTGGGTTAGTGACGGGTGTGTGTTATACACACTGGGTTAGTGAGGGGTGTGTATTATATACTCACTGGGTTAGTGAGGGGTGCATGTTATACACACTCACTGGCTTAGTGAGGGGTGTGTGTTATACACACTGGGTTAGTGAGAGGTGTGTATTATACACAGTCACTGGGTTAGTGAGGGGTGTGTGTTATACACACTCACTGGGTTAGTGAGGGGTGTGTGTTATACACTCACCTGGTTAGTGAGAGGTGTGTATTATATACACTCACTGGGTTAGTGAGGGGTGTGTGTTATACGCAGTCACTGGGTTAGTGAGGGGTGTGTGTTATATACGCTCACTGGGTTAGTGAGGGGTATGTGTTATATACACTCAATGGGTTAGTGAGGGGTGTGTGTCATACACACTCACTGGGTTAGTGACGGGTGTGTGTTATATACACTCAATGGGTTAGTGAGGGGTGTGTGTTATACGCACTCACTGGGTTAGTGAGGGGTGTGTGTTATACACACTCAATGGCTTAGTGAGGGGTGTGTGTTATACGCACTCACTGGGTTAGTGAGGGGGGGTGTGTTATACACACTCACTGGGTTAGTGAGGGGTGTGTGTTGTACGCACTCACTGAGTTAGTGACGGGTGTGTGTTATACGCACTCACTGGGTTAGTGAGGGTGTGTGTGTTATACACACTCACTGAGTTAGTGAGGGGTGTGTGTTATACGCACTCACTGAGTTAGTGAGGAGTGTGTGTTATATGCACTCACTGGGTTAGTGAGGGGTGTGTGTTATATACACTCACTGGGTTAGTGAGGGGTGTGTGTTATACACACTCAATGGCTTAGTGAGGGGTGTGTGTTATACGCACTCACTGGGTTAGTGAGGAGGTGTGTGTTATATACACACAATGCCTTAGTGAGGGGTGTGTTATACGCACTCACTGGGTTAGTGAGGGTGTGTGTGTTATACACACTCAATGGCTTAGTGAGGGGTGTGTGTTATACGCACTCACTGGGTTAGTGAGGGGTGTGTGTTATACACACTCAATGGCTTAGTGAGGGGTGTGTGTTATACGCACTCACTGGGTTAGTGAGGAGGTGTGTGTTATATACACACAATGGCTTAGTGAGGGGTGTGTGTTATACGCACTCACTGGGTTAGTGAGGGGGTGTGTGTTATACACACTCAATGGCTTAGTGAGGGGTGTGTGTTTATACGCACTCACTGGGTTAGTGAGGGGTGTGTGTTATACGCACTCACTGGGTTAGTGAGGGGTGTGTGTTATACGCACTCACTGGGTTAGTGAGAGGTGTGTGTTATACACACTCAATGGCTTAGTGAGGGGTGTGTGTTATATGCACTCACTGTGTTAGTGAGGGGTGTGTGTTATTCGCACTCACTGGGTTAGTGAGGGGTGTGTGTTGTACACACTCACTGGGTTAGTGAGGGGTGTGTGTTATACACACTCACTGGGTTAGTGAGGGGTGTGTGTTATATGCACTCACTGGGTTAGTGAGGGGTGTGTGTTATTCGCACTCACTGGGTTAGTGAGGGGTGTGTGTTGTACACACTCACTGGGTTAGTGAGGGGTGTGTGTTATACACACTCATGGCTTAGTGAGGGTGTGTTGTTATATGCTTCACTGTGTTAGTGAGGGGTGTGTGTTATTTGCACTCACTGGGTTAGTGAGGGGTGTGTGTTGTACACACTCACTGGGTTAGTGAGGGGTGTGTGTTATACACACTCACTGGGTTAGTGAGGGGTGTGTGTTGTACACACTCAGTGAGTTAGTGAGGGGTGTGTGTTGTACACACTCAATGAGTTAGTGAGGGGTGTGTGTTATACACAGTGAGTTAGTGAGGGGTGTGTGTTATACACACTCACTGGGTTAGTGAGGGGTGTGTTTTATACACACTCAGTGAGTTAGTGAGGGGTGTGTGTTATACACACTCAGTGAGTTAGTGAGGGGTGTGTTTTATACACACTCAGTGAGTTAGTGAGGGGTGTGAGTTATACACACTCAGTGAGTTAGTGAGGGGTGTGTTTTATACACACTCAGTGAGTTAGTGAGGGGTGTGTTTTATACACACTCAGTGAGTTAGTGAGGAGTGTGTGTTATACACACTCAGTGAGTTAGTGAGGGGTGTGTTTTATACACACTCAGTGAGTTAGTGAGGGGTGTGTGTTATACACACTCAGTGAGTTAGTGAGGGGTGTGTTTTATACACACTCAGTGAGTTAGTGAGGGGTGTGTGTTATACACTCACTGGGATGGGATTTTTGAGTTCCTCTGTGGTGGTATTTCACTTAGTAACAATGTGATGTCTCACAGAATCCTTCACTGCTGACCACAAGCCCCTGATGGGGGAGACTCCGGAACTCCGAGGCTTCTACCTGGGATGTGGATTCAACAGTGCAGGTGAGGAGAGAGTTGATTGGTCTCTGGGTCAGCTCAGTGTCTGTGTTTCCTTTCTAGACACTAATTGGTTGAACCTCAACATCATCAACACTTCTCTGAGGAACTGATGTTCCATTTCAGATCTTACAGGAGACCAAGGAGTGGATGTACTGACCCTCTGACAGTGTGGTACTCCCTCAGCACTGACGCTCTGACAGTGTGGTACTCACTCAGCACTGACCCTCTGACAGTGTGGTACTCCCTCAGCACTGACCCTCTGACAGTGTGGCACTCCCTCAGCACTGAATCTCTGACAGTGCGGCGCTCCCTCAGCACTGAATCTCTGACAGTGCGGCGCTCCCTCAGCACTGACCCTCTGACAGTGCGACGCTCTCTCAACACTGACCCTCTGACAGTGTGGCGCTCCCTCAGCACTGACCCTCCGACAGTGCGACGCTCCCTCAGCACTGACCCTCTGACAGTGCGGCACTCCCTCAGCACTGACCCTCTGACAGTGTGGCGCTCCCTCAGCACTGACCCTCTGACAGTGTGGCGCTCCCTCAGCACTGACCCTCTGACAGTGTGGCGCTCCCTCAGCACTGCCTCTGCAGTGCGGCACTCCCTCAGCACTCCCTCTGACAGCGCGCTCCCTCAGCACTGACCCTCTGACAGTGCGGCGCTCCCTCAGCACTGACCCTCTGACAGTGCGGCGCTCCCTCGCACTGACCACATGAACCTAGCATTTTCGAAATCAGAATGGATGTGCTCAATCACTCCTGAAGTTGCACAAAGGCAGTCATTCTCAGTTCCAGTTATAATTCTGCTGAGTAGCTTGGGGAGGAGATACTGTTGCAGCATTTTCCAGAGTGATACTAAATTGAAGTTATTTCTCAGGAATGATGTTGGGAGGTGGCTGTGGGAAGGAACTGGCTCACTGGGTGATCCACGGGAGGCCAGAGAATGACATGTATGGTTACGATATTCGGTAAGTCCTGAAAAAAGAAGGAAGCACTTCACCCACCATGGAAATTCAGCTCATCAGTACCCCAGTGAGAGTCAGTGTGTGTGGGACCCGTACCCCAGTGAGAGTCAGTGTGTGTGGGACCGTACTCCCAGTGAGAGTCAGTGTGTGTGGGACCCGTATCCCAGTGAGAGTCAGTGTGTGTGGGACCCGTTCCCCAGTGAGAGTCAGTGTGTGTGGGACCCGTATCCCAGTGAGAGTCAGTGTGTGTGGGACCCTGTACCCCAGTGAGAGTCAGTGTTGTGGGAGCCGTACCCGTGAGAGTCAGTGTGTGTGTGGGAGCCGTACCCCAGTGAGAGTCAGTGTGTGTGGGAGCCGTACCCCAGTGAGAGTCAGTGTGTGTGGGAGCCGTACCCCAGTGAGAGTCAGTGTGTGTGGGAGCCGTACCCCAGTGAGAGTCAGTGTGTGTGGGAGCCGTCCCCCAGTGAGAGTCAGTGTGTGTGGGAGCCGTACCCCAGTGAGAGTCAGTGTGTGTGGGAGCCGTACCCCAGTGAGAGTCAGTGTGTGTGGGAGCCGTACCCCAGTGAGAGTCAGTGTGTGTGGGACCCCAGTGAGAGTCAGTGTGTGTGGGACCTGTACCCCAGTGAGAGTCAGTGTGTGTGGGACCCGTACCCCAGTGAGAGTCAGTGTGTGTGGGAGCCGTACCCCAGTGAGAGTCAGTGTGTGTGGGAGTCGTACCCCAGTGAGAGTCAGTGTGTGTGGGAGCCGTACCCCAGTGAGAGTCAGTGTGTGTGGGAGCCGTACCCCAGTGAGAGTCAGTGTGTGTGGGAGCCGTACCCCAGTGAGAGTCAGTGTGTGTGGGACCCGTACCCCAGTGAGAGTCAGTGTGTGTGGGAGCCGTACCCCAGTGAGAGTCAGTGTGTGTGGGAGCCGTACCCCAGTGAGAGTCAGTGTGTGTGGGACCCGTACCCCAGTGAGAGTCAGTGTGTGTGGGACCCGTACCCCAGTGAGAGTCAGTGTGTGTGGGACCCGTACCCCAGTGAGAGTCAGTGTGTGTGGGAGCCGTACCCCAGTGAGAATCAGTGTGTGTGGGAGCCGTGCCCCAATGACAGTCAGTGTGTGTATGACCCGTCTCCCAGTGAGAGTCAGTGTGTGTGGGACTTGTCTCCCAGTACACTGGGAGATCAAGGCACCTGCGCACTGGCACCCCTATAATTCAGGAGCCAGCTTCACTGGTGAAATTCGATACTTCCAACTCCCCATACTGGCGAGAATTAGATGGCTGTTATGCACAGAGTGCCTGAAGTTTGCATTACTTCCTCGCTGAGAAAGGTACCGTTTTCTTACTTATTTGATACTTAAGTTTTTGGGAACATTTTGTCCATTTCCTCAATTCTCCTCCCCATTGCACCCCCTGAATTGTTGAAGCTTCTGTCCCTGTTTATTGAGCTGCTTGCTGGTGACAGTGCTGCTTCCTCTCGAGCACTAACCAGAACTTTATTCAGTAGTGTAATTGTGCTCTGACTCGAGTTTTGCATAATTCTCATAGAACCTCAGTGTCTTTCTACTCAGGCTTCAGTCATGGGAAGTTGTTCCTTTGGCTTCTTAACCATCTGTCCTTTTCCTTCAGTGATTGGGGGACACGTGCTCCAAGGTGCCTCTGTACCGTTCAGAATCTTTGCATTGTTTGTGTATTTCCTCCTTTGTTCCGACAGTTAGATGATACGTGTCTCCACACTGAATGCATTTGCCGATTTTCTGCTCATTGCCCAGTCCATGGATAACTTTCTGCAGTCGTCGGCTTTTTTTATTACAATCAACCATAGGACTGTTTTTCTCCTGTCAGCTTAGACTTAAATCATTGATTATAATCGCAAACAGCAAAAGCTCCATCCTCCAGAGCCACAGTGGAACTAACCACCCAATCACAAAAACACACATCAACATTAACCTTGTATTGTCATCGTCAGTTTAGAGGCATTTGCACTTCATCTCCCATTAATACACCACCCACCCCCTCACACTCCCCCTGTGTCCTTTTCCCTCTCGAACCCCCCCCCACCCGAACCCCTCCTTCTCCCACTTGCCCATCTTTCTCATTCTGTTCCTCCCCATGCCCCTATCTATCTTTGCCCTGATCACATCTCTCTCTGTTTGTGCCTCTCTCTCTTCCTCTCTCCCTCCAGATGTTTTCCTCAGGGTGACTCTCTGGCTAGGAAGTGAGTGTGTGCTGATGTCCTGACTTGTATTTTCTGCCACAGCCGTTTCCATCACTCGCTGACCAATAACAACCGCTGGATCCGAGAGCGCAGCCACGAATCCTACGCCAAAAATTACTCAGTGGTTTTTCCTCACGATGAGCCGCTCGCTGGAAGGAACATGAGACTTGATCCCTTGCATCAGGTCAGTGCTGACCATCGGGAGGAGACTTGTTCATGGGCAGATGGTCAGGGGAGGGGCATTCCCAGAGTCAGGGTAAGAACAGAATTCCCAAAATGTAGTGCTTGCTTTCTTTCCTTCCCATCCAGAAGAAAAAACTTTTGGCTTTGTGAAGGGTAGGTCGTGCCTTACTAACCTCATTGAGTTTTTTGAAAAAGTGACCAAAGAGGTGGATGGGGGTAAGGCGGTTGATGTGGTATATATGGACTTTAGTAAGGCGTTTGATAAGGTGGCCCATGGAAGACTTCTGCAGAAAATGCAGATGTATGGGATAGAGGGTGATTTAGCTAATTGGGTTAGGAATTGGCTAGCAGATAGAAGACAGAGGGTGGTGGTTGATGGGAGATATTCATCGTGGAGTTCGGTGACAAGTGGTGTACCTCGGGGTCTGTTTTGGGGCCCCTGCTGTTTGTAATTTTTATAAATGATCTGGATGAGGGTATTGAAGGATGGATTAGTAAATTTGCAGATGACACTAAAGTCGGTGGAGTGGTAGATAGTGAAGAGGGGTGTTATAGTTTGCAGAGAGACTTGGACAAGTTGCAGAGCTGGGCCGAGAGGTGGCAAATGGAGTTTAATGTGGAAAAGTGTGAGGTAATTCACTTTGGCAGGAATAACAAATGTGTAGAGTATAGGGCTAATGGTAGGACTCTTAATAGTGTTGATGAACAGAGGATCTTGGTGTATATGTGCATAGATCCCTGAAAGTTGGCAATCAAGTCGATAAGGTTGTTAAGAAGGCATATGGAGTCTTAGCTTTTATTGGTAGGGGGATTGAATTTCGGAGCCGCAACGTCATGTTGCAACTGTACAAAACTCTAGTGGGCCGCACTTGGAGTATTGTGTGCAGTTCTGGTCCCCACATTATAAGAAAGATGTGGAGGCATTGGAGAGGGTACAGAGGAGGTTTACCAGGATGTTGCCTGGTATGGAGGGCAGGTCTTATGAAGAGAGGCTGAGGGATTTGAGGTTGTTTTCGTTAGAAAGGAGGCGGCTAAGAGGGGACCTAATCGAAACATATAAGATGATTAGAGGTTTAGATAGGGTGGACAGTGATAGCCTTTTTCCTAGGATGGAAAAAGCTAGCACGAGGGGACACAGCTTTAAATTAAGGGGTGATAGTATAGGACGGATATCAGAGGTAGGTTCTTTACCCAAAGGGTGGTTCGGGAGTGGAATGCTCTGCCTGCGGCAGTTGTAGATGCGCCAAGTTTGGTGGCGTTTAAGAGGTTAGTTGATAAGTTTATGGAAGAGAAGGGAATGGTTTAGTTTGGAGGGTCATTGCTTTTTATATTGGTCGGCGCAACATCGAAGGCCGAAGGGCCTGTTCTGTGCTGTAATGTTCTATGTTCTAAAATACATTCGGTGGTTAAAAGACCTGTATCTTCAATACCTTTCTGTAAATTCCCCCATGATTCTTGCTCGGACTACCCAAGGAACAGAGGAACGTGGTTCCTGTCACTCACCCCAGCTGTCGGCACCACCCTCACAAATTCTTCCCTGTCTTGTCTAACACTCCTGTCTCTATCTCCAGGGAGAATCACTGAACTGCCCTGGATATAAACCAGAGTCGAATAACAAATGATTTGTGCCGATTCCTGGCAGAAACATCAGCCATTTAGGAAAGAGGGAAATTGAATCTGTAAATTTCAGACGATATTTGTTGGCAGTGACAGCACTGTGTTTACCTCCTGGCACTGCGATACCCCATTTTAATGCATGATAATCAGTGACAGAACAGTGAAAGGGTTAAACCCCCAGATACATCAAGGATCATTCTCTACACTGGTTCCACCTTCCCTAATCCAATAAGCACCCACATTAAATACAGTCTCATTCTGTGTGTATGTCACAGAACATAGAACGTAGAACATTACAGCACATAACAGGCCCTTCGGCCTTCGATGTTGCGCCGACCAATTAGGAAAAAGCAATGACCCTCTAACCTAAACCATTCCCTTTTCGTCCATACACTTATCTACTAACCTCTTAAACGCCACCAAACTTGGCGCATCTACAACTGCAGCAGGCAGGGCATTCCATACCCTTACCACCCTCTGGGTAAAGAACCTACATCTGACATCCGTCCTATAACTACCACCCCTTAATTTAAAGCTATGTCCCCTCGTGCTAGCTTTCGCCATCCTAGGAAAAAGGCTATCACTGTCCACCCTATCTAAACCTCTAATCATCTTATATGTTTCAATAAGGTCTCCTCTTAGCCGCCTTCTTTCTAACAAAAACAACCTCAAATCCCTCAGCCTCTCTTCATAAAACCTGCCTTCCATACCAGGCAACATCCTGGTAAACCTCCTCTGTACCCTCTCCAATGCCTCCACATCTTTCTATAATGCGGGGACCAGAACTGCACACAATACTCCAAGTGCGGCCGCACTAGAGTTTTGTACAGTTGCAACATGACGTTGCGGCTCCGAAATTCAATCCCCCTACCAATAAAAGCTAAGACTCCGTATGCCTTCTTAACAACCTCATCGACTTGATTGCCAACTTTCAGGGATCTATGCACACATACACCAAGATCCCTCTGTTCATCAACACTATTAAGAGTCCTACCATTAGCCCTATACTCTACACATTTGTTATTCCTGCCAAAGTGAATTACCTCACACTTTTCCACATTAAACTCCATTTGCCACCTCTCGGCACAGCTCTGCAACTTGTCCAAGTCCCTCTGCAAACTATAACACCCCTCTTCACTATCTACCACTCCACCGACTTTAGTGTCATCTGCAAATTTACTAATCCATCCTTCAATACCCTCATCCATATCATTTATAAAAATTACAAACAGCAGGGGCCCCAAAACAGACCCCTGAGGTACACCACTTGTCACCGAACTCCAAGATGAATATCTCCCATCCACCACCACCCTCTGTCTTCTATCTGCTAGCCAATTCCTAACCCAATTAGCTAAATCACCCTCTATCCCATACCTCTGCATTTTCTGCAGAAGTCTTCCATGGGCCACCTTATCAAACGCCTTACTAAAGTCCATATATACCACATCAACTGCCTTACCCCCATCCACCTCTTTGGTCACTTTTTCAAAAAACTCAATAAGGTTAGTAAGGCACAACCTACCCTTCCCAAAACCATGCTGACTATCCCCAATCAATTCATTTCTCTCTAAATAACTATAAATCCTATCCCTAATAATTCTCTCCAATACTTTGCCCACAACAGAAGTAAGACTCACCGGCCGATAATTCCCCGGAAAGTCCCTATTCCCCTTCTTGAACAATGGGACCACAATCGCTATCCTCCAGTCATCCGGCACTATACCCGTAACCAACGACGACCTGAAGATCAGAGCCAGAGGCTCTGCAATCGCCTCTCTCGCCTCCCAGAGAATCCTAGGGTAAATCCTGTCCGGCCCAGGGGACTTATCTAACTTCAAACCCTCAAGAATATCTAGCACATTCTCCTTATCTACTTCAATACTTTCCAATTTACAACTCCGTATCCCAGTGTTCTCCACAACTACATTTACATCTCCCTGTGTGAATACCGAAGAGAAATATTTGTTCAGTGCCTCTCCAATCTCTTTAGGCTCCACGCACAACTTCCCACTGCTGTCTCTGACTGGCCCTAATCTGGCCCCAACCAATCTTCTATTCTTAACATATCTAAAGAAAGCTTTAGGATTCTCCTTGATCCTATCAGCCAAAGTCTTCTCGTGTCCTCTTTTAGCTCTTCTCAACTCACTCTTTAGCTCCCTCCTGGCTAATTTATAGCTATCCAGTGCACTAACTGAGCCTTCAAGCCTCATCCTGACATAAGCCTCCTTTTTCCTTTTAACCAGCAAATTAACTTTTCTCGTAGACTACAGAACGCTGTGCGTGTGTCACAGAATGCTGCGTGTGTTTCAAAATGCCGTGTGGGTCAATGAGGGATTCTGTACAAAGATGGGCAGTGTTCAATTTCCAGAATAAAGGCTGTTAAATATTAAGAATAAAGAGAAAATTGAAAGGGTTACTCCCAGCATCCTGTGAATTGATGAATCGAAGCATAGTTTGTGTTGTCAGCCTCACAGTGTCAGGCTAACTGGGCTAATCTCAATGTTGTTCTGTGAAGGAGATTCAGGAATCGATTTGCTTTGTGGAAAGGTTATAGAATGTTTCATTCAACACAAATCATCAGATCAGAGAAATATTTAAATAAACATAGACATAGAACACTACAGCACAAACAGGCCCTTCGGCTCACAAGTTGTGCCGATCATATCAGTACCTACCAGGCCATAGAACTATCTGTTACTCCCAATCCTGTTAAATCCCATGTACTCATCCAGAAGTCTCTTAAAAGACCCCAGTGAGTTCGTCTCTACCACCACTGATGGCAGCCAATTCCATTCACTCACCACCCTCTGAGTGAAAAACTTACCCCGAACATCTCTTCTGTACTTGCTCCCCAGCACCTTAAACCTGTGTCCTCTCGTAGCGACCATTTCGGCTTGGGGAAATAGTCTCCGAGAATCCACCCTATCTATTCCTCTCAACATTTTATAAACCTCTATCAGGTCGCCTCTCAACCTTCGTTCAAAGCATAAGTTAGGAAGACTAAGTCTTGGTTTGTATCTGGCTAGGGGGGCAAGGAGATGTTTGCAGATCAATAATAAATCCCAAATCTCAACCTATTCCCATCTAAAAATCCCCAGGGATGGGGCTGAAGCCAGATAGAGGGATGTACCAGGAGAAGAGTTGTGGATAAAGGGAAGAGGATTGGGGCCATGTAGCATGGAGATACGGGGACAGGAGGTGGGAATACGGGGTATTGGGTTACGGGAAGGGGCATACTCGAAGGGGAGGAATATGGCATAGGGATTATGGGGACACAGGGTGGAGTATATTGGTGTACAAGAGGGTGAGTTCAGGACAGTGTATGGGTGGGATGGGACGGTATGTGGACGTCTGGGAGGAGAGAGTACAGAGAAGGGGCTCAGTAGGTCAGGGTAGTGGGGAAGGGGTGTGTGTGTGTGTGTCTGTATGTGTGTGTGTGTGTTTCAGACACCCACAATGAGAAATATTCCCAGTCCTTTGGTGATGATTAAGATTTTCCATTCCTCTATTTCCAGGAGCTTGTCCAGCAAGGCTGTGTATTCCAGGAGAGACACGGATGGGAGCGACCAGGCTGGTTCAATCCAAAGGGACCAGCTCCGGTAAGTGAGGCTTTCACCTTAAACACTGCCTGCGGCTGGAGATCAGACACAGCAAATATTCTGCAAACAGGGTGGGTTTGCAGATGGGGGAAGGAAGTGGGTATGCAAATGGGGGAGGGGGTTTGCAGGTGGGAGAGAGGGTGGGTTTATAAAGATGTTGAGTTGATTCAAATACAATTTTGAAACTTCAGAACAAAATGAAAATCTGATGCAAAGAATTAGTTCCCTGAGGAATGCTGGGATAAGGATTTGAGGGAATGTTGTCCTGAAAACCTGTGCTCCAGAACTTGCTGCTCCCCTAGCCAAGCTTTTCCAGTACAGTTACAGCACTGGCATCTTCCCAACAATATGGGAAATTTCCCAGGTATATCCCATACACAAAAAACAGGACAAATCCAACCCAGCCAATTACTGCCCAATCAGTTTACTCTCGATCATCAGTAAAGTGATGGAAGGAGTCATCGACAGCGCTATCCAGCAGCACCAGGTCAGTGTCACCTCGCCAGGGTCACTCAACACCTGACCTCATTACAGCCTTGGTTCAAACACGGACAAAAGAGCTGAATCCCAGGGGTGAGGGGAGAGTGACAGCTCTTGACAACAAAGTCATATTCGACTGAGTGTGACATCAAGGTGCCCCAGAGAACCTGGAATCAATGGGAATCAGGGGACAAACTCTCCGCTGGTTGGATTCGTAGCCGACCAAAGGAAGATGGTTGTGGTTATGTGGAGTCAGTCATCTCAGCTCCAGGACATCTCTGCAGGAGCTCCTCAGGATAGTGTCCTTGACCCAAACATCTTCAGTTGCTTCATCAATGACCTTCCCTCCATCATAACGGCAGAAGTGGGGACGTTCGCCAATGACTGAACAATGTTTAGTGCAATTTGCAACTCCTCAGATACTGAAGCAGTCGGTGTCCAAATTCAGCAAAATGTGGACAATATCCAGGCTTGGGCTGACAATGACAAATAACATTCACACCAGACAAGATCTAGGCAATGACCATCTCCAGCAAGAGAGAATCTAACCATCCCTCCTTGACATTCAATGGTATTACTATCACTGAAACCCCACTATCAACATCTGGGGGTTACCATTGCCCTGAAACTGAACTGGACTAGTCACATAAATATGTGGCTACAAAAACAGGTTAGATTCTGGGAATCCTGCAGTGAATAATTCACCTCCTGACTCCCCAAAGCCTGTCCAACAAATACAAGGCAGAAGTCAGGAGTGTGATGCAATACTCTACATTTACCTGGATGGGTGCCGCTCGTAAGAACGTAAGAAATAGGCACAGGAATAGGCCATCCAGCCCCTCGAGCCTGGAGGGGCTCAATAAGATCATGGCTGATCTGTAGTGGTTCAGTACCACTTCCCTGCTTTCCCCCATAACCCTTAATTCCCTTATCAATCAAAAACCTATCCACTCTTAACTTAAATATATTCAGTGAGGAAGCCTCCACCACTTTAACAGACAGAGAATTCCAAAGATTCACCTCCCTTTGAGTGAAGAAATTCCTCCTCAACTCTGATCTGAATGGCCCCTCCTCCTTATTTTAAGGCTGTGTCCTCTAGTGCTGCTATCTTTACTAAGCGGGAAGAGTCTTTCTACCTCTACCCTATCCATCCCCTTCATTATCTTATACGTCTCTATAAGATCCCCTCTCAGCCTTCTAAACTCCAAAGAGTACAAACCTAGCCTATTTAGTCTCTCCTCATAATCTAATGCCCTCATAGAACATAGAACATTACAGCACATAACAGGCCCTTCGGCCTTCGATGTTGCGCCGACCAATATAAAAAGCAATGCCCCTCCAAACTAAACCATTCCCTTCTCTTCCATATAATTATCAACTAACCTCTTAAACGCCACCAAACTTGGCGCATCTACAACTGCTGCAGGCAGGGCATTCCACTCCCGAACACCCTTTGGGTAAAGAACCTACCTCTGATATCCGTCCTATAACTATCACCCCTTAATTTAAAGCTGTGTCCCCTCGTGCTAGCTTTCTCCATCCTAGGAAAAAGGCTATCCACTGTCCACCCTATCTAAACCTCTAATCATCTTATATGTTTCGATTAGGTCCCCTCTTAGCCGCCTCCTTTCTAACGAAAATAACCTCAAATCCCTCAGCCTCTCTTCATAAGACCTGCCCCCCATACCAGGCAACATCCTACTAAACCTCCTCTGTACCCTCTCCAAAGCCTCCACATCTTTCTTATAATGCGGGGACCAGAACTGCACACAATACTCCAAGTGCGGCCGCACTAGAGTTTTGTACAGTTGCAACATAACATTACGGCTCCGAAATTCAATCCCCCTACCAATAAAAGCTAAGACTCCTTATGCCTTCTTAACAACCTTCTCGACTTGACTGCCTACTTTCAGGGATCTATGGACATATACACCAAGATCCCTCTGTTCATCAAGACTACTAAAAGTCCTACCATTAGCCCTATACTCTACACATTTATTATTCCTGCCAAAGTGCATTACCTCACACTTTTCCACATTAAACTCCATTTGCCACCTCTCGGCCCAGCTCTGCAACTTGTCTAAGTCCCTCTGCAAACTAGAACATCCCTCTTCACTATCTACCACTCCTCCGACTTTGGTGTCATCCGCAAATTTACTAATCCATCCTTCAATACCCTCATCCAGATCATTATAAAAATTACAAACAGCAGGGGCCCCAAAACAGACCCCTGAGGTACACCACTTGTCACCGAACTCCACGATGAATATCTCCCATCAACTACCACCCTCTGTCTTCTATCCGCTAGCCAATTCCTAACCCAATTAGCTAAATCACCCTCTATCCCATACATCTGCATTTTCTGCAGAAGTCTTCCATGGGCCACCTTATCAAACGCCTTACTAAAGTCCATATGTACCACATCAACCGCCTTACCCCCATCCACCTCTTTAGTCACTTTTTCAAAAAACTCAATGAGGTTAGTAAGGCATGACTTACCCTTCACAAAACCATGCTGACTATCCCCAATCAATTCATTTCTCTCTAATAACTATAAATCCTATCCCTAATAATTCTCTCCAATACTTTGCCCACAACAGAAGTAAGACTCACTGGCCTATAATTCCCTGGAAGGTCGCTCTTCCCCTTCTTGAACAATGGGACCACATTCGCTATCCTCCAGTCCTCCGGAACCACACCCGTAACCAACGACGACCTGAAGATCAGAGCCAGAGGTTCTGCAATCTCCTCTCTTGCCTCTCAGAGAATCCTAGGGTAAATCCTGTCCGGCCCAGGGGACTTATCCAACTTCCAACCCTCAAGAATATCTAGCAAATCCTCCCTATCTACTTCAATACTTTCCAGTTTGCTACCCTGTACCTCAGTGTTCTCCATAACTACATTTACATCACCCTGCTTGAATACCGAAGAGAAATATTTATTCAGTGCCTCTCCAATCTCTTCAGGCTCCACGCGCAACTTCCCACTGCTGTCTATGACTGGCCCTAGTCTTGTCCTAACCAATCTTCTATTCTTAACATATCTAAAGAAAGCTTTAGGATTCTCCTTAATCCTATCAGCCAAAGTCTTCTCGTGTCCTCTCTTCTAATCTCATCTCTGGTATCAGCCTAGTGAACCTTCTCTGCACCCCCTCCAAGACCAATATATCCTTCCTCGAATGTGGTGACCAAAACTGCACACAGTACTCCAGCTGCGGCCTCACCAGTACCCTATACAGCTGCTAAAGTACCTCCCTACTTATATATTCTATCCCCCTCGCTATAAAGGCCAACATTGCATTTGCCTCTCTCGTCTCCTCAATTCACTCTTTAGCTCCCTGCTGGCTAATCTATAGCTATCCATTGCACTAACCGAGCCTTCAAGCCTCATCCTGACATAAGCCTCCTTTTTCCTTTTAACCAGCAAATCAACTTTTTTTGTACACCAAGGTTCTCTTACTCGACCATTTCCTCCTTGCCTGACAGGGACATACTTATCAAGGACTCGCAGCAGCTGCTCCTTGAATAAGCACCACATTCCAGATGTTCCCAGTCCCTGTAGTTTCCTAGTCCAATCTATGCACCCTAATTCTCCCCTGATGGCCTCATAATTACCCTTCCCCCAGCTATAACTACTGCCCCCAGCTTCATGCCTATCCCTATCCATCACTAAGGTGAATGTAACCGAATTATGGTCACTATCACCAAAATGTTCACTAACTTCCAAGCCTAACACCTGGTCTGGCTCATTGCCCAGCACCAAATCCAATGTAGCCTCACCTCTAGTTGGCCTATCTACATACTGAGTCAAAAAACCTTCCTGCACACTTTGTACGAAAACTGACCCCTCTAACGAGCTAGAGCTATAGCTATTCCAATCAATGTTAGTAAAGTTAAAGTCCCCCATAACAATTACCCTATTACTTTCACTCCTGACCAGAATTGACTTGGCAATCCTTTCCTCTACCTCTCTAGAACTTTTAGGAGGTCTATAAAAGACTCCCAACAGGGTGACCTCTCCTTTCCTGTTTCTAATCTCATCTCTGGTATCAGCCTAGTGAACCTTCTCTGCACCCCCTCCAAGACCAATATATCCTTCCTCGAATGTGGTGACCAAAACTGCACACAGTACTCCAGCTGCGGCCTCACCAGTACCCTATACAGTTGCTAAAGTACCTCCCTACTTATATATTCTATCCCCCTCGCTATAAAGGCCAACATTGCATTTGCCTTCTTAATCACCTGCTGCACCTGCATACTGTGTTTTTGCGATTCGTGCACAAGGACCCCCAGGTCCCTCTGCACTGTCGCATGCTGCAGCTTTTCACTATTTAAATAATAATCCTTCCTACCGTTATTCTGTTAGCTCCAACAGCACTCAAGAAGGTCAAAGCCATCTAGAACAAAGCAGCCCTGCTTGATTGGCACTACGTCTACAAACATTCACTCTCTCCACCATTTCAATGTGGCAGTCCTATATATTATCCACAAGATGCACTGTGGCAATTCACCAAAGTTCCTTTGAGATTAGAAACAGGAGAGGAGAGGTCACCCTGTTGGGAGTCTTTTATAGACCTCCTAAAAGTTCTAGAGAGGTAGAGGAAAGGATTGCAAAGTCAATCCTGGACAGGAGTGAAAGTAATAGGGTAATTGTTATGGGGGACTTTAACTTTACTAATATTGATTGGAATAGCTATAGCTCTAGCTCGTTAGAGGGGTCAGTTTTCGTACAAAGTGTGCAGGAAGGTTTTTTGACTCAGTATGTAGATAGGCCAACTAGAGGTGAGGCTACATTGGATTTGGTGCTGGGCAATGAGCCAGACCAGGTGTTAGGCTTGGAAGTTGGTGAACATTTTGGTGATAGTGACCACAATTCGGTTACGTTCACCTTAGTGATGGATAGGGATAGGCATGAAGCTGGGGGCAGTAGTTATAGCTGGGGGAATGGTAATTATGAGGCCATAAGGAGGGAATTAGAGTGCATAGGTTGGACTAGGAAACTACAGGGACTGGGAACATCTGAAATGTGGAGCTTATTCAAGGAGCAGCTACTGCGAGTCCTTGATAAGTATGTCCCTGTCAGGCAAGGAGGAAATGGTCGAGTAAGGGAACCATGGTGTACTAAAAAAGTTAATTCGCTGGTTAAAAGGAAAAAGGAGGCTTATGTCAGGATGAGGCTTGAAGGCTCAGTTAGTACACTGGAAAGTTATAGATTAGCCAGCAGGGAGCTAAAGAGTGAGTTGAGAAGAGCTAAAAGAGGACACAAGAAGACTTTGGCTGATAGGATCAGAGACTTGGACAAGTTGCAGAGAGACTTGGACAAGTTGCAGAGCTGGGCCGAGAGGTGGCAAATGAATTTTAATGCGGAAAATTGAGAGGTAATTCACTTTGGCAGGAATAACAAATGTGTAGAGTATAGGGCTAATGGTAGAACTCTTTAATAGTGTTGATGAACAGAGGGATCTTGGTGTGTATGTGCATAGATCCCTGAAAGTAGGCAGTCAAGTCGAGAAGGTTGTTAAGAAGGCATATGGAGTCTTGGCTTTTATTGGTAGGGGGATTGAATTTCGGAGCCGCAACGTCATGTTGCAACTATACAAAACTCTAGTGCGGCCGCACTTGGAGTATTGTGTGCAGTTCTGGTCCCCACATTATAAGAAAGATGTGGAGGCATTGGAGAGGGTACAGCGGAGGTTTACCAGGATGTTGCCTGGTATGGAGGGCAGGTCTTATGAGGAGAGGCTTAGGGATTTGAGGTTGTTTTCGTTAGAAAGGAGGCGGCTAAGAGGAGACCTTATCGAAACATATAAGATGATTAGAGGTTTAGATATGGTGGACAGTGATAGCCTTTTTCCTAGGATGGAGAAAGCTAGCACGAGGGGACACAGCTTTAAATTAAGGGGTGGTAGTTATAGGACGGATGTCACAGGTAGGTTCTTTACCCAGACGGTGGTAAGGGTATGGAATGCCCTGCCTGCTGCAGTTGTAGATGCGCCACGTTTGCTGGCGTTTAAGAGGTTAGTAGATAAGTTTATGAATGAAAAGGGAATGGTTTAGGTTAGAGGGTCATTGTTTTTTCTTAATTGGTCGGCGCAACATCGAAGACCGAAGGACCTGTTCTGCGCTGTAATGTTCTAAGTTATTCATCATTCTGACTTGGAAATATATCGCCATTCCTTCATTGTCGCTAGGTCAAAATCATGGAATTCCCTCTCTAACAGCACTGTGGGTGTACCTACACCTCAGAGACTACAGCGATTTAAGAATGAAGATGCCACAGCCGTTTCAAAGGGCAATTAGAAAAGCTCCCTCTACACTTGTCCCTATCTAAACACTCCCAGGACAGGTACAGCACGGGGTTAGGTATTACAGAGTAACTCCCTTTTGTTTCTTTACACTTTTCCCCAGCTAAAACACTCCCAGGGAAAGGTACAGCACAGGGTTAGATACAGAGTAAAGCATACCTTACACTGTCCCCATGCAAACACTCCCAGGACAGAGTAACAGCACAGGTTCTCTAGAACCGCATAAGCTCCCCTCCTTTCTCTTACACTGTCCCCCACATCAAACAACTCCCAGGACAAGGGACAGCAGTTGTCAGACCTCTTTCTGAGTCTCTCACTTGTCTACAGGGATAGGTGCCAGAGTCGCACTTGGAGGAGGGGCTGAAGAGTGGATTAGTAAATTTGCTGATGACACCAAAATTGGCGAAGTCGTGGATGAGGTGGAGGGCTCTTGCAGGCTGCAAAGAGACACTGATAGGATGCAGAGCTGGGTCGATAAGTAGCAGATGGAGTTTAACCCTGATAAGTGCAAAGTGATTCCTTTTGATAGGAATCTTGAATGCCGATTACAGGGTCAATGGCAGGCTTCTGAGGAAAGTGGAGAGATCCTGGGGTTCGTATCCACAGATCTCTGAAGGTTGCCACTCAAGTGGATAAAGCAGTGAAGAAGGTTTATAGTGTGTTAGTGTTTATTAACAGGGGGTTTGAGTTTAAGAGCCGTGGGGTTATGCTGCAACTGTACGGGACCTTGGTGAGACCACATTTGGAATATTGTGTTCAGTTCTGGTCACCTCATTATAAGAAGGATGTGGAAGCATTGGAGAGAGTGCAGAGGATATTTACCACGATGCTGCCTGGTTTGGAGGGTAGGTCTTATGAGGAAAGTTTGAGGGAGCTGGGTGCTTTTCTCTTTGGAGCGGAGGAGGATGAGAGGCGACTTAATAGAGATTTATAAGATGATGAGAGGGATAGATAGAATGGACGTGTAGAGACTATTTCCTCAGGTGGATGTAGCTGTTGTGGGCAAACTATTGGAGAGAATTATTAGGGATAGGATTTATAGTTATTTAGAGAGAAATGAATTGATTGGAGATAGTCAGCATGGTTTTGTGAAGGGTAGGTCGTGCCTTACTAACGTTATTGAGTTTTTTGAAAAAGTGACCAAAGAGGTGGATGGGGGTAAGGCAGTTGATGTGGTATATATGGACTTTAGTAAGGCGTTCGATAAGGTGGCCCATGGAAGGCTTCTGCAGAAATTGCAGATGTATGGGATTGAGGGTGATTTAGCTAATTGGATTAGGAATTGGCTGGCAGATAGAAGACAGAGGGTGGTGGTTGATGGGATATATTCATCGTGGAGTTCGGTGACGAGTGGTGTACCTCAGGGGTCTGTTTTGGGGCCCCTGCTGTTTGTAATTTTTATAAATGATCTGGATGAGGGTATTGAAGGATGGATTAGTAAATTTGCAGATGACACTAAAGTCGGTGGAGTGGTAGATGTGAAGAGGGGTGTTATAGTTTGCAGAGAGACTTGGACAAGTTGCAGAGCTGGGCCGAGAGGTGGCAAATGGAGTTTAATGTGGAAAAGTGTGAGGTAATGCACTTTGGCAGGAATAATAAATGTGTAGAGTATAGGGCTAATGGTATGATTCTTAATAGTGTTGATGAACAGAGGGATCTTGGTGTATTTGTGCATAGATCCCTGAAAGTAGGCAGTCAAGTCGATAAGGTTGTTAAGAAGGCATATGGAGTCTTAGCTTTATTGGTAGGGGGATTGAATTTCGGAGCCGCAACGTCATGTTGCAACTGTACAAAACTCTAGTGCGGCCGCACTTGGAGTATTGTGTGCAGTTCTGGTCCCCTCATTATAAGAAAGATGTGGAGGCATTGGAGAGGGTCAGAGGAGGTTTACCAGGATGTTGCCTGGTATGGAGGGCAGGTCCTATGAAGAGAGGTTGAGGGATTTGAGGTTGTTTTCGTTAGAAAGGAGGCGGCTAAGAGGGGATCTTATTGAAGCATATAAGATGATTAGAGGTTTAGATAGGGTGGACAGTGATAGCCTTTTTCCTAGGATGGAGAAAGCTAGCACGAGGGGACACAGCTTTAAATTAAGGGGTGATAGTTATAGGACGGATATCAGAGGTAGGTTCTTTACCCAAAGGGTGGTTCGGGAGTGGAATGCCCTGCCTGCGGCATTTGTAGATGCGCCAAGTTTGGTGGCATTTAAGAGGTTAGTTGATAAATATATGGAAGAGAAGGGAATGGTTTAATTTGGAGGGTCATTGCTTTTTATATTGGTTGGCGCAACATCGAAGGCCGAAGGGCCTGTTCTGTGCTGTAATATTCTATGTTCTATGTTCTAAGATGATTAGAGGTTTAGATAGGGTGGACAGTGATAGCCTTTTTCCTCGGATGGAGAAAGCTAGCACGAGGAGACACAGCTTTAAATTAAGGGGTGATAGTTATAGGACTGATATCAGAGGTAAGTTCTTTACCCAGAGGGTGGTTAGGGAGTGGAATGCCTTGCCTGCGGCAGTTGCAGATGCGCAAAGTTTGGTGGTGTTTAAGAGGTTAGTTGATAAGTTTATGGAAGAGAAGGGAATGGTTTAGTTTGGAGGGTCATTGCTTTTTTCATATTGGTCGGCACAACATCGAAGGCCGAAGGGCCTGTTCTGCGCTGTAATGTTCTATGTTCTATGTTACTAGGGGGCAGAACTATAAGGTTCATGGTGGGAGATATAGGAGGAATGTTTGAGCTAGATTCTTTACTCAGAGAATGATTGGGGTGTGGAATGCACTGCCTGCTGTGATAGTGGAGTCGGACACTTTAGGAACATTCAAGCGGTTATTGGATAGGCACATGGAACACACCAGAATGATAGGGAGTGGGATAGCTTGACCTTGGGATTGGACATAGCTCAGCACAACATTGAGGGTTGAAGGGCCTGTACTGTGCTGTAATGTTCTATGTTTCTATGAGAGGTACAGCACGGGGTTAGATATAGAGTAAAGTTCCCTCTACACTGTCCCCCATCAAACACTCCCAGGACAGGTACAGCACAGGGTTAGATACAGAGTAAAACTCCCTCTACACTGTCCCCCATCAAACACTCCCAGGACAGGTACAGCACAGGGTTAGATACAGAGTAAAGCTCCCTCTACACTGTCCCCCCATCAAACACTCCCAGGGCAGGTACAGCACAGGGTTAGATACAGAGTAAAGCTCCCTCTACACTGTCCCCCCTCAAACACTCCCAGGACAGGTACAGCACGGGGTTAGATACAGAGTAAAGCTCCCTCTACACTGTCCCCCCATCAAACACTCCCAGGATAGGTACAGCACAGGGTTAGATACAGAGTAAAGCTCCCTCTACACTGTCCCCATCAAACACTCCCAGGACAGGTACAGCACGGGGTTAGATACAGAGTAAAGCTCCCTCTACACTGTCCCCCCATCAAACACTCCCAGGACAGGTACAGCATGGGGTTAGATACAGAGTAAAGCTCCCTCTACACTGTCCCCCCATCAAACACTCCCAGGACAGGTACAGCACGGGGTTAGATACAGAGTAAAGCTCCCTCTACACTGTCCCCCCATCAAACACTCCCAGGACAGGTACAGCACGGGGTTAGATACAGAGTAAAGCTCCCTCTACACTGTCCCCCATCAAACACTCCCAGGACAGGTACAGCACGGGGTTAGATACAGAGTAAAGCTCCCTCTACACTGTCCCCCATCAAACACTCCCAGGACAGGTACAGCACGGGGTTAGATACAGAGTAAAGCTCCCTCTACACTGTCCCCACATCCCAGGACAGGTACAGCACGGGGTTAGATACAGAGTAAAGCTCCCTCTACACTGTCCCCACACTCCCAGGACAGGTACAGCACGGGGTTAGATACAGAGTAAAGCTCCCTCTACACTGTCCCCCCATCAAACACTCCCAGGACAGGTACAGCACGGGGTTAGATACAGAGTAAAGCTCCCTCTACACTGTCCCCCATCAAACACTCCCAGGACAGGTACAGCACGGGGTTAGATACAGAGTAAAGCTCCCTCTACACTGTCCCCCATCAAACACTCCCAGGACAGGTACAGCACGGGGTTAGATACAGAGTAAAGCTCCCTCTACACTGTCCCCCATCAAACACTCCCAGGACAGGTACAGCACGGGGTTAGATACAGAGTAAAGCTCCCTCTACACTGTCCCCCCATCAAACACTCCCCAGGACAGGTACAGCACAGGGTTAGATACAGAGTAAAGCTCCCTCTACACTGTCCCCCATCAAACACTCCCAGGACAGGTACAGCACAGGGTTAGATACAGAGTAAAGCTCCCTCTACACTGTCCCCCATCAAACACTCCCAGGACAGGTACAGCACGGGGTTAGATACAGAGTAAAGCTCCCTCTACACTGTCCCCCATCAAACACTCCCAGGACAGGTACAGCACGGGGTTAGATACAGAGTAAAGCTCCCTCTACACTGTCCCCATCAAACACTCCCAGGACAGGTACAGCACGGGGTTAGATACAGAGTAAAGCTCCCTCTACACTGTCCCCCCATCAAACACTCCCAGGACAGGTACAACATGGGGTTACTAATGCTCCCTCTATAGTGTCTGTTACTCAAAAGGTGATATGAGTTTCTAACGAAAATTTAACTCTGGTTTTGACGGTTATCTTTTGTTCTTGGCGTTGGTTTAGAGTGGAATTAAATTTCCTTTCAGTGTGGCCTATCGGATTAGGTTGCAGTAACAGAGTGGAACAGCTCCAGCCCGGAAGCCGTGCCTTTCACTGCTTCCCTTTCCCAGTTGTAAACAGCCACTAACGAGAGAATTGGATTAGATTAATATCCAACAGTAGTGTGTTTAATCTGTGTGCTTGTGTAGCTGGATTTAGAGTGTGTCAGTGTCCTGGGGAGTCAGTCTGTGTATCTGTAGCTATTTACTATATCTGGCTGCTGTTAGCTGATCTCTGACCTGGTGCTATGCTCTGGTGCAGGTGATGGCTATTACCTGGCAGTTGGTGGCGGAGTGGCTCAACACAATTGGACCCATATAACCTCCATTCTTCAGGACCAGAGGCTGAACTGTCAACTTGTGGATTGTTCAGAGGAATTGGGAATGATCAGCGTACAGGGGCCCAAGAGGTACACAACCAATCGGCTGATTGAAGGAGAAGCAGAGAGGGGCCAGCGAGGAGGGGAATGCACGAGGAGGGGGTGGTGAGGAGGGGAACGGACAAGGGGGGTGCTGGCGAGGAGGGGAACGGACAAGGAGGGGGTTTGGCGAGGAGGGGAACGGACAAGGAGGGGGTTGGCGAGGAGGGGAACGGACAAGGAGGGGGTTGGCGAGGAGGGGATCGGACAAGAAGGGGGCTGGCGAGGAGGGGAATGGACGAGGTAGGTTTTATACCCAGAGGGTGGTAAGGTATGGAATGCCCTGCCTGCTGCAGTTGTAGATGCGCCAAGTTTGGGAGCGTTTAAGTGGTCAGTGGATAGGTTTATGGATGAAAAGGGAATGGTTTAGGTTAGAGGGTCATTGCTTTTTCTCCATTGGTCGGTGCAACATCGAAGGCCAAAGGGCCTGTTCTGCTCTGTAATGTTCTATGTTCTATGAATAGGGATAATGGATAAACAAGCACTCCAGTTGTGACTAGTGCACACACTATCCCACAAAGATCTATATTAGGGTCTTCGCTATTCACTATATTAATGATTTAGGTGATGAGATATTCAAATTTACTGATGACACAAAGGAAGGCAATATTTTAAATGGAAATGTAAATTACAAAGAGATAATAATAGACTAAGTTTTGTTTTATTCATTTGTGGGACATGGGTGTTGCTGGCTGGCCAGTATTCATTATCCTTTCCTAGTTGCCTTGTTCCGGGGGTAGTTGAGAGTTGACCACTTTGCTGGGGTTCTGGATTTACATGTAGGCCAGACCAGGGTAAGGATGGCAGATTTCCTTCTCTAAAGAACATTAATGAAGAACTGAAAAACTCATAAATGAATTTCAATATTAACAGAAGTCAGTTGATAATTTAAATTTAAAGGAGAGAAGAGAATATTTCTAAAATGGTGAATGGCTGGAAACCTGGAGAGATTTGAAAGGGCTTTGGGCAGATGGTGAGGTCCAGATACCTCTGACATCCGTCCTATAACTACCACCCCTTAATTTAAAGCTATGTCCCCTTGTGCTAGCTTTCTCCATCCTAGGAAAAAGGCTATCACTGTCCACCCTGTCTAATCCTCTGATCATCTTATATGCCTCAATAAGGTCACCTCTTAGCCGTCTTCTCTCTAATGATCAAGAAGTGAACAGAATGCTGGTTTTATACCCAGAAGATGCTGGGGTCAAACTGGAGTTACAGAAACCCCTGTTTATACCACAGCTGGAGTTATTGGGAGCAAGTTCATTTAGTGTAGATTCACCAGTCTGAGACCTGGACTCCAACAGTTGTTATGTGGAGAGATTAAACTAATTAAGATTGTATTTGCTGGAATTTTGGTGATTAAGGGGAAATTTAATTAAAGTTTTCAAGATAGTAAATTGGACAGAAAGACTCCAAATGTATCTTTCACTAGATATTTCAAAATCAATGAAGTTTACTCACTATTGTAATTTAGGAAAACAGCATATAATTTGTATACAACAAATTCCCACTAATAGCAAGATGATAATGACCAGATAATCTGTTTTAATCATGTTTATCAATGGTAAATAAAAATAACTGTTTGCACTAATTTGGCCAGCTTAGCATTTCAGGGATTGTCTCAGAATTCAAACCAAAAGTTCCACAAGTAGAATTCAGAAACACCCTGACATACGCAGGATTGCGGAAATTCAGAACTCTCTTTGGTAAATCAATAAATTGAAGCCTGAGCTTGATGGACTTTTTGTCGGGAATAAGGGGAAAATATAGAACCAGAGTACACATCAATTCACTGAATGGTGGAACAGCTTCCAGGGCCTCAGTGAATCTGGGTTAGGGAAGGGGTGAGGGAACGAGGGCAGGACTGTTCAGGAGATTAGATTGTGGGAAAGGAGGAAGTGGCTGGAGGTGATGATGGGGGGAAGGGGGGGGGGGGGGGGGGGGGGTGGAGGAGGGTGGGTAGGTTGGGTGGGCAGAGCCCGGATGTGGGGTGCTCTGTTTCTGGTTGATGTGACCTTGTGAATGTTACTTTCTTCCTTCACAGTCGCTTGGTGCTGGAGGAAGTTCTGGACACAGATCTAAGTGATGAGGCTTTTCCCTTCTCCACACACCAGGTTGTGAAGGCAGCTGGACATACAGTGAGTTACTCTTTTACTGTTACCATTTCTCCCCATGAACCCACCTTCAAATCCAGCTCAGACTCCATCTCAGCAGTCTTCAGGTTCTGTGTTAGAACATAGAACATTACAGCACAGAACAGGCCCTTCGGCCTTCGATGTTGTGCCGACCAAAATAAAAAGCAATGCCCCTCCAAACTAAACCATTCCCTTCTCTTCCATATACTTATCAATTAACCTCTTAAACGCCACCAAACTTGGCGCATCTACAACAGCTGCAGGCAGGGCATTCCACTCCCTAATCACTCTTTGAGTAAAGAACCTACCTCTGATATCCGTCCTATAACTCATACCCCTTAATTTAAAGCTGTGTCCCCTCGTGCTAGCTTTCTCCATCCTAGGAAAAAGGCTATCACTGTCCACCCTATCTAAACCTCTAATCATCTTATATGCTTCAATAAGATCCCCTCTTAGCCGCCTCCTTTCTAACGAAAACAACCTCAAATCCTTCAACCTCTCTTCATAGGACCTGCCCTCCATACCAGGCAACATCCTGGTAAACCTCCTCTGTACCCTCTCCAATGCCTCCACATCTTTCTTATAATGTGGCGACCAGAACTGCACACAATACTCCAAGTGCGGCCGCACTAGAGTTTTGTACAGTTGCAACATGATGCTGCGGCTCCTAAATTCAATCCCCCTACCAATAAAAGCTAAGACTCCATATGCCTTCTTAACAACTTTATCCACTTGACTGCCTACTTTCAGGGATCTATTGACACATACACCAAGATCCTTCTGTTCCTCAACACTATTAAGAGCCCTACCATTAGCCCTATACTCTACACATTTATTGTTCCTGCCAAAGTGCATTACCTCACACTTTTCCACATTAAACTCCATTTGCCACCTCTCGGCCCAGCTCTGCAACTTGTCCAAGTCACTCTGTAAACTATAACACCCCTCTTCACTATCTACCACTCCACCGACTTTAGTGTCATCTGCAAATTTACTGATCCATCCCTCAATACCCTCATCCAGATCATTTATAAAAATTACAAACAGCAGGGGCCCCAAAACAGACCCCTGAGGCACACCACTCGTCACCGAACTCCACGATGAATATCTCCCATCAACCACCACCCTCTGTCTTCTATCTGCCAGCCAATTCCTAATCCAATTAGCTAAATCACCCTCTATTCCACACATCTGCATTTTCTGTAGAAGTCTTCCATGGGCCACCTTATCAAACGCCTTACTAAAGTCCATATATACTACATCAACCGCCTTACCCCCATCCACCTCTTTGGTCACTTTCTCAAAAAACTCAATGAGGTTAGTAAGGCATGACCTACCCTTCACGAAACCATGCTGACTATCCCCAATCAATTCATTTCTCTCTAAATAACTATAAATCCTATCCCTAATAATTCTCTCCAATACCTTGCCCACACAGAAGTAAGACTCACTGGCCTATAATTCCCTGGAAGGTCTCTCTTCCCCTTCTTAAACAATGGGACCACATTCGCTATCCTCCAGTCCTCCGGAACCACACCCGTAACCAACGAGGACCTGAAGATCAGAGCCAGAGGCTCTGCAATCTCCTCTCTTGCCTCCCAGAGAATCCTAGGGTAAATCCCGTCCGGCCCAGGGGACTTATCCAACTTCAAACCCTCGAGAATTTCTAGCACATCCTCCCTATCTACTACAATACTTCCAATTTGCAACCCTGTACCTCAGTGTTCTCCATAGCTACATTTCCAGCACTCTGCGTGAATACCGAAGAGAAATATTTATTCAGTGCCTCACCAATCTCTTCAGGCTCCACGCACAACTTCCCACTGCTGTCTATGACTGGCCCTAATCTTGCCCTAACCAATCTTCTATTCTTAACATATCGAAAGAAAGCTTTAGGATTCTCCTTAATCCTATCAGCCAACATCTTCTTGTGTCCCCTCTTAGCTCTCCTCAATTCACTTTTTAGCTCCTTCCTGGCTAATCTATAGCTATCCATTGCACTAACTGAGCCTTCAAGCCTCATCCTGACATAAGCCTCCTTTTTCTTCTTAACCAGCAAATCAACTTTTTTCGTACACCAAGGTTCTCTTACTCGACCATTTCCTCCCTGCCTGACAGGGACATACTTATCAAGGACTCGCAGCAGCTGCTCCTTGAATAAGCACCACATTCCAGATGTTCCCAGTCCCTGTAGTTTCCTAGTCCAATCTATGCACCCTAATTCTCTCCTGATGGCCTCATAATTACCCTTCCCCCAGCTATAACTACTGCCCCCAGCTTCATGCCTATCCCTGTCCATCACTAAGGTGAACGTAACCGAATTGTGGTCACTATCACCAAAATGTTCACTAACTTCCAAGCCTAACACCTGGTCAGGCTCATTGCCCATTGTTCATGTTGATCATTTGGTGAAACTGAAATCTTTATGAAGGGATGGCTCTGGTTATCTGTGGTAACTTAGTGTGAATCAGTCAATTGTTCTCTGCAGTAATACATGGTTCAGGCATTGATATCGATCTGAGAGAGAATGAGAGCAAGAACTTTCCATGGACCAGTGTTTGTTGTACATTAATTGTGTTTGATTATTTCTAGGGGGTGGGCATTTGCTGGGGGTTGACTTGTGTCCCAGTGAGTAGAACATAGAACATCACAGTACAGAACAGGCCCTTCGGCCTTCGATGTTGCGCCGACCAATATAAAAAGCAATGACCCTCCAAACTAAACCATTCCCTTCTCTTCCATATACTTATCAACTAACCTCTTAAACGCACCAAACTTGGCGCATCTACAACTGCTGCAGGCAGGGCATTCCACTCCCGAACCACCCTTTGGGTAAAGAACCTGCCTCTGATATCCGTCCTATAACTATCACCCCTTAATTTAAAGCTGTGTCCCCTCGTGCTAGCTTTCTCCATCCTAGGAAAAAGGCTATCACTGTCCACCCTATCTAAACCTCTAATCATCTTATATGTTTCGATAAGGTCCCCTCTTAGCCGCCTCCTTTCTAACGAAAACAACCTCAAATCCCTCAGCCTCTCTTCATAAGACCTGCCCTCCATACCAGGCAACATCCTGGTAAACCTCCTCTGTACCCTCTCCAATGCCTCCACATCTTTCTTATAATGCGGGGACCAGAACTGCACACAATACTCCAAGTGCGGCCGCAGTAGAGTTTTGTACAGTTGCAACATGACGTTGCAGCTCCGAAATTCAATCCCCCTACCAATAAAAGTTAAGACTCTGTATGCCTTCTTAACAACCTTCTCGACTTGACTGCCTACTTTCAGGGAGTAGGAACAGACTGACACAGGTAGTTTTTAGATTCAGACATATGTGTTTGTAATATGTATCTCTATAAATAAAAGCTTCTAAAACTTTTAAAGATTGGTCCAGGTTCCATCCTGGATCTCTGCATTTTCTGTGTATTTATTAGAGCAGTGAGGGGTGTTGGGATGGAGGTGTAGCAGGAGCAGGAAGTACCAAGGGGAAATTCAGAGAGGAGAGGAGAAACTGGCAGTGGGAGATAGAAAAATACTAACGAATAAGGAGGATATATCAGAGAGTAACACCAAAATAAATGGAAGCAAGTTTAAGAGAATTAAAGTCAACAATAATGAGCCATTAGATGGGGTCAGAGTAAGGAGAAGGAGTAAAAACACCTAAAGCTTGGTTAATGTGCGTGTGTGTGAATGCACAGAGCGTGGTTTGGTGAATTACAGACTCAGACTGATTCATGGAACTATGATGTTATTGCAATAATCTGGCTCAAAGAAAGGCAATGATTGAGTGTTAAATATTCCTGGGTTGAAGGTGCTGCGGAGAGGTTTGAGGTTGTAGCTGGCACAGATGGAAATGGAGATTTATCAGAAAGCGGAAGAGTGACAGACCTGAGTTCAACCGATCAGAGCAGGAGGATGTAAAGAGGAAGGTAGAAAATGAGAATGGGGAGATGAGGAACTAGAGTGATTAATAGGACTGAGAACTGATAAATCCCCTGGACCTGGTGATTAGTATCCCAGAGTGTTGGTGGCTGTACATGTAGTTAGTGCACTGGTGATCACCTTCCAAAATCTGACAGATTCTGGAACAATTCTTGCAGATTGGAAGGAAAAAGAGATACTTTGACACTAATTTTCAAATCCTCTGTAGCCACAGGAGAGGAGCCAGAGGGAAGATGGCTAATGTTATGTCCTTATTCAAGAAGTCAATAAAAACCATAAAAACCAGGAAGTTCCAGGCAATGAGTCTAACATCAGTGCTTGGGAAATTATTGGAAATAATTCTGAGGGACAGACAAGGAGGCAAGGATTAATCAAGGACAGTCAGCATAGCTTTGTCAGGGCGAGATCACATCTAATAAATGTGAGAGAGTTTTTTAGAACATAGGAAGTAGTACAGCACAGTACAAGCCCTTTGGCCTCAATGTTGTGCTGAGCTATGTCCAAAGCCAAGATCAAGCTATCCCACTCCCTGTCATTCCAGAGTGCTGCATGTGCCTATCCAATAACCACTGGAAAGTTCCTAAAGTGTCCGACTCCACTATCACAGCAGGCAGTGCATTCCACACCCCAACCACTCTCTGAATAAAGAATCTACCTCGGACTCTCTCCTCTTTCTCCCACCATGAACCTTATAATTATGTGCCTTAGTAACAGCTACATCCACCTGAGGAAATAGTTTCTGCACAATCACTCTATCAATCCCCCTCATCATCTTATAAACCTCTATTAAATCGCCGCTCCTCCACTCTAAAGAGAAAATCCCCAGCTCCATCAACCTTTCCTCATAAGACCTACCCTCCAAATCAGGCAGCATCCTGGTAAATCTCTTCTGCACTCTCTCCAATGCTTCCATATCCTTCCTATAGTGAGGTGACCAGAACTGAACACAATATTCCAAATGTGGTCTCACCAAGGTCCGGTACAGTTGCAGCATAACCCCACAACTCTTAAACTCAAACCCCCTGTTAATAAACACTAACACATTATAAGGCTTCTTCACGGCTCTATTCACTTGAGTGGCAATCTTCAGAGATCTGTGGATATGAACCCCAAGATCTCTCTGTTCCTCCACATTCCTCAGAACCTGTGGTTAACCCTGTAATCTGCGTTCAAGTTTGCCTTACCAAAATGAATCACCTCGCACTTATCAGGTTTAAACTCCATCTGCCACTTTTTGGCCCAGCTCTGCATCCTATCAATGTCTCTTTGCAGCCTACAACAGCCCTCCACCTCATCCACTACTCCTCATCTTGGGGTCATCAGCAAATTTACTAACTCACCCTTCAGCTCCCTCTTCCAAATCATTGATAAAAATTACAAATAGCAGAGGACCTGACACTGACCCCTTTTGTACAGCGCTGGTAACTGGTGTCCGGTCTGAAAATTTTCCCTCCGCCACCACCCTCTTCTATGAGACAGTCAGTTACTTAACCAATCAGCTAAATTTCCTTCTATCCCGTACCTCCTTACTTTCTTCACGAGCCTACCATGGGGAACCTTATCAAACGCCTTACTAAAATGCATGTATACAACATCAACTGCTCTACCTTTGTCCACACACTTAGTTACCTCATTCAAAGAATTCAATCAAAGTTGTGAGGCAGAACTTACCCCTCATGAAACCGTGCTGACTCTCTTGGACTAAATTGTATCTTTCCAAATGGTCATAAATCCTATCTCTCAGGACCCTTTCCATTAACTTACCAACCACCGAAGTAAGACTAACTGCCCTATAATTACCAGGGTCATTCCTATTTCCTTTCTTGAAGAGAGGAACAACATTTGCCACTCTCCAGTCTTCTGGCACAATCCCCATTGTAACACCAGGTTTAAGTCCAACCAATTTATTTGATAGTAAACTCACAAGCTTTCAAGGTGTTTCGACCTCTTCATCAGGTGAATGAGGTGTTCTGGTCTCAGACAGCACATATACCAGCACAAACCTGGTGTTAGAACATAGAACATAGAACATTACAGCACAGAACAGGCCCTTCGGCCTTCGATGATGCGCCGACCAATTAGGAACAAGCAGTGACCCTCTAACCTAAACCATTCCCTTTTCACCCATAAACTTTTCTACTAACCTCTTAAACGCCACCAAACTTGGCGCATCTACAACTGACGCAGGCAAAGCATTCCATACCCTTACCACCCTCTGGGTAAAGAACCTACCTCTGACATCTGTCCTATAACCACCACCCCTTAATTTCAAGCTATAGAACATAGAACATAGAACATTACAGCACAGAACAGGCCCTTCGGCCTTCAATGTTGCGCCGACCAATATAAAAAGCAATGCCCCTCCAAACTAAACCATTCCCTTCTCTTCCATATACTTATCAACTAAGCTCTTAAACGCCACCAAACTTGGCGCATCTACAACTGCTGCAGGCAGGGCATTCCACTCCCGAACCACCCTTTGGGTAAAGAACCTGCCTCTGATATCCGTCCTATAACTATCACCCCTTAATTTAAAGCTGTGTCCCCTCGTGCTAGCTTTTTCTATCCTAGGAAAAAGGCTATCACTGTCCACCCTATCTAAACCTCTAATCATCTTATATGTTTCGATTAGGTCCCCTCTTAGCCTCCTCCTTTCTAACGAAAACAACCTCAAATCCCTCAGCCTCTCCTCATAAGACCTGCCCTCCATACCAGGCAACATCCTGGTAAACCTCCTCTGTACCCTCTCCAATGCCTCCACATCTTTCTTATAATGTGGGGTACCAGACTGCACACAATACTCCCAAGTGTGGCCGCACTAGAGTTTTGTACAGTTGCAACATGACATAGAACATAGAACATAGAACAATACAGCACAGAACAGGCCCTTCGGCCTTCGATGTTGTGCCGACCAAAATAAAAAGCAATGCCCCTCCTAACTAAACCATTCCCTTCTCATCCATATACTTATCCACTAACCTCTTAAACGCCACCAAACTTGGCGCATCTACAACAGCTGCAGGCAGGCATTCCACTCCCTAATCACTCTTTGAGTAAAGAACCTACCTCTGATATCCGTCCTATACTCATACAACTCATAACTCATACATAACTCAGACGTTGCGGCTCCGAAATTTCAATCCCTCTACCAATAAAAGCCAAGACTCCATATGCCTTCCTAACAACCTTCTCGACCTGACTGCCTACTTTCAGGGATCTATGCACATACACACCAAGATCCCTCTGTTCATCTAGACTACTAAGAATCCTACCATTTGCCCTATACTCTACACATTTATTATTTCTGCCATAGTGCATTACCTCACACTTTTCCACATTAAACTCCATTTGCCACCTCTCGGCCCAGCTCTGCAACTTGTCCAAGTCTCTCTGCAAACTATAACACCCCTCTTCACTATCTACCACTCCACCGACTTTAGTGTCATCTGCAAATTTACTAATCCATCCTTCAATACCCTCATCCAGATCATTTATAAAAATTACAAACAGCAGGGGCCCCAAAACAGACCCCTGAGGTACACCACTTGTCACCGAACTCCACGATGAATATCTCCCATCAACCACCACCCTCTGTCTTCTATCTGCTAGCCAATTCCTAACCCAATTAGCTAAATCACCCTCTATCCCATACATCTGCATTTTCTGCAGAAGTCTTCCATGGGCCACCTTATCAAACGCCTTACTAAAGTCCATATATACCACATCAACCGCCTTACCCCCATCCACCTCTTTAGTCACTTTTTCAAAAAACTCAATGAGGTTAGTAAGGCACGACCTACCCTTCACAAAACCATGCTGACTATCCCCAATCAATTCATTTCTCTCTAAATAACTATAAATCCTATCCCTAATAATTCTCTCCAATACTTTGCCCACAACAGAAGTAAGACTCACTGGCCTATAATTCCCTGGAAGGTCTCTCTCCCCTTCTTGAACAACGGGACCACATTCGTTATCCTCCAGTCCTCCGGAACCACACCCGTAACCAACGACGACCTGAAGATCAGAGCCAGAGGCTCTGCAATCTCCTCTCTTGCCTCCCAGAGAATCTAGGGTAAATCCCGTCCGGCCCAGGGGACTTATCCAACTTCAAACCCTCGAGAATATCTAGCACATCCTCCCTATCTACTTCGATACCTTCCAGTTTGCTACCCTGTACCTCAGTGTTCTCCATAACTACATTTACATCACCCTGCGTGAATACCGAAGAGAAATATTTATTCAGTACCTCTCCAATCTCCTCAGGCTCCACGCACAACTTCCCACTGCTGTCTATGACTGGCCCTAATCTTGCCCTAACCAATCTTCTATTCTTAACATATCTAAAGAAAGCTTTAGGATTCTCCTTAATCCTATCAGCCAAAGTCTTCTCGTGTCCTCTCTTTGCTCTCCTCAATTCACTCTTTAGCTCCCTCCTGGCTAATCTATAGCTATCCATTGCACTAACCGAGCCTTCAAGCCTCATCCTGACATAAGCCTCCTTTTTCCTTTTAACCAGCAAATCAACTTTTTTCGTACACCAAGGTTCTCTTACTCGACCATTTCCTCCTTGCCTGACAGGGACATACTTATCAAGGACTCGCAGCAGCTGCTCCTTGAATAAGCTCCACATTCCAGATGTTCCCAGTCCCTGTAGTTTCCTAGTCCAATCTATGCACCCTAATTCTCTCCTGATGGCCTCATAATTACCCTTCCCCCAGCTATAACTACTGCCCCCAGCTTCATGCCTATCCCTATCCATCACTAAGGTGAACGTAACCGAATTGTGGTCACTATCACCAAAATGTTCACCAACTTCCAAGCCTAACACCTGGTCTGGCTCATTGCCCAGCACCAAATCCAATGTAGCCTCACCTCTAGTTGGCCTATCTACATACTGAGTCAAAAAACCTTCCTGCACACTTTGTACAAAAACTGACCCCTCTAACGAGCTAGAGCTATAGCTATTCCAATCAATATTAGTAAAGTTAAAGTCCCCCATAACAATTACCCTATTACTTTCACTCCTGACCAGAATTGACTTTGCAATCCTTTCCTCAACCTCTCTAGAACTTTTAGGAGGTCTATAAAAGACTCCCAACAGGGTGACCTCTCCTTTCCTGTTTCTAATCTCAGCCCATACTACCTCAACAGACAAGTCCTCATCAAACTTCTTCTCTGTCACTGTGATACAGTCTTTGACTAATAATGCCACTCCTCCCCCCCTTCTACCTCCTTCTCTACTCCGACTAAAGCATTTGAACCCTGGAACCTGCAACATCCATTCTTGTCCCTGCTCTACCCAAGTCTCTGAAATGGCCATCATGCTATGTCCCTTCGTGCTAGCTTTCTCCATCCTAGGAAAAAGGCTATCACTGTCCACCCTATCTAAACCTCTAATCGTCTTTTATGTTTCAATAAGGTCTCCTCATAGCAGCCTTCTTTCTAACGAAAACAACCTCAAATCCCTCAGCCTCTCTTCATAAGACCTGCCACAGAGGTGTTGTTGTCAGACTTCTTACTGTGTTTACCCCCATCCAACGCTGGCATCTCCACATCACAATCCCCGTCGACAGTGAGGACCCAGAGATCAAAGCTAAAGTCTCCGCAATCTCATCCCTTGCCTTCCAAAGTATCCTAGGATGTATCCCATCTGGCCCAGGGGACTTAACGACCCTTGGGCTTTTCAAAATTGCTAATACACCTTCCCTCAGGATATCTACCTCATCCATCCTATCAGCCTGTATCACACTCATCTCAAAAATATGACCCCTCTCTTTAGTGAACACTGAAGAAAAGTATTCATTCAACGCCTCTCCTATTTCTTCTGAATCCATGTACAAGTTCCCACTACTATCCTTGACTGGCCTTAACCTCACCCTGTCATTCTTTTATTTCTCACATAAGAGTAAAAAGCCTTGGGGTTTGCTTTTATCTGACCCACCAATGACTTCTTATGCTCCCTTCTAGCTCTCCTAAGACCTTTCTTTAACTCATTCCTAGCTACCTTGTAACCCTCAAGTGACCCAACTGAATCTTGTTTTCTCATCCTTACATACACTTCCTTTTCCTTCTTGACAAGACATTCAATCTCCTTTGTGAACCATGGTTCCTTCACTCAACCATTTCCTCCCTGCTGCCAGGGACATACCTATCAAGGTCACATAGTATTTGTTCCTTGAATAAGCTTCACTTTTTGTTTCTGCCCGTACCTGACAGTTTCTGTTCCCATCTTATGCTCCCTAATTCTTGCCTAATTGCATCATAATTACCCCTATCCCAACTATAAACCTTGCCCTGCACTGTGACCCTATCCCTCTCCGTTGCAATAATGAAGGACACCGAATTGTGATCACTATCTGCAAAGTGCTCCCCCACAAACAAATCTAACACTTGGCCCGGTTCATTACCCAGTACCAAGTCCAATGCGACCCAACCTCTTGTCAGCTTATTCACATATTCACGAAACACTCCTGCACACACTGTACAAAAAGTGTCCCATCCTGAATAAAAAGGCATAAGGAGTCTTAGCTTTTATTGGTAGGGGGATTGAATTTCGGAGCCGCAACGTCATGTTGCAACTGTACAAAACTCTAGTGCAGCCGCACTTGAAGTATTGTGTACAGTTCTGGTCCCCGCATTATAAGAAAGATGTGGAGGCATTGGAGAGGGTACAGAGGAGGTTTACCAGGATGTTGCCTGGTATGGAGGGAAGGTCTTATGAAGAGAGGCTGAGGGATTTGAGGTTGTTTTCGTTAGAAAGAAGGCGGCTAAGAGGAGACCTTATTGAAACATATAAGATGATTAGAGGTTTAGATAGGGTGGACAGTGATAGCCTTTTTCCTCGGATGGAGAAAGCTAGCATGAGGGGACATAGCTTTAAATTAAGGGGTGGTGGTTTTAGGATGGATGTCAGAGATATAGAACATAGAACATAGAACAATACAGCACAGAACAGGCCCTTCGGCCTTCGATGTTGTGCTGACCAAAATAAAAAGCAATGCCCCTCCAAACTAAACCATTCCCTTCTCTTGCATATACTTATCAATTAACCTCTTAAACGCCACCAAACTTGGCGCATCTACAACAGCTGCAGGCAGGGCATTCCACTCCCTAATCACTATATGTTCTTTACCCAGAGGGTGGTAAGGGTATGGAATGCCCTGCCTGCTACAGTTGTAGATGCACCAAGTTTGGTGGCGTTTAAGTGGTCAGTGGATAAGTTTATGGATGAAAAGGGAATGGTTTAGGTTAGAGGATCATTCCTTGTTCTTAATTGGTCGGCGCAACATCAAAGGCCGAAGGGCCTGTTCTGTGCTGTAATGTTCTATGAGAGAATTGTTGGAGAGAATTATTAGGGATAGGATTTATAGTTATTTAGAGAGAAATGAATTGATTGGGGATAGTCACCATGGCTTTGTGAAGGATAGGTCGTGCCTTACTAACCTTATTGAGTTTTTTGAAAAAGTGACCAAAGAGGTGGATGGGGGTAAGGCAGTTGATGTGATATATATGGACTTTAGTAAGGCCGTTCGATAAGGTGGCACATGGAAGGCTTCTGCAGAAAATGCAGATGTATGGGATTGAGGGTGATTTAGCTAATTGATTAGGAATTGGCTGGCAGATAGAAGACAGAGGTGGTGGTTGATGGGAGATATTCATCTGGAGTTCGGTTACAAGTGTGTACCTCAGGGATCTGTTTTGGGGCCCCTGCTGTTTGTAATTTTTATAAATGATCTGGATGAGGGTATTGAAGGATGGATTAGTAAATTTGCGGACGACACCAAAGTGGAGGAGTGGTAGATAGTGAAGAGGGGTGTTCTAGTTTGCAGAGAGACTTGGATAAGTTGCAGAGCTGGGCCGAGAGTGGCAAATGGAGTTTAATGTGGAAAAGTGTGAGGTAATTCACTTTGGCAGGAATAACAAGTGTGTAGAGTATAGGGCTAATGGTAGGACTCTTAATAGTGTTGATGAACAGAGGATCTTGGTGTATTTGTGCATAGATCCCTGAAAGTTGGCAATCAAGTTGATAAGATTGTTAAGAAGGCATATGGAGTCTTAGCTTTTATTGGTAGGGGGATTGAATTTCGGAGCGCAACGTCATGTTGCAACTGTACAAACTCTAGTGCGCCGCACTTGGAGTGTTGTGTACAGTTCTGGTCCCGGCATTATAAGAAGATGTGGAGGCATTGGAGAGGGTACAGAGGAGGTTACCAGGATGTTGCCTGGTATGGAAGGCAGGTCTTATGAAGAGATGCTGAGAGATTTGAGATTTTTTTTGTTAGAAAGAAGGCGGCTAAGAGGAGACCTTATTGAAACATATAAGATGATTAGAGGTTTAGATAGGGTAGACAGTGATAGCCTTTCTCGTAGGATGGAGAAAGCTAGCACGAGGGGACATAGCTTTAAATTAAGGGGTGGTGGTTATAGGATGGATGTCAGATGTAGGTTCTTTACCCAGAGGGTGGTAAGGGTATGGAATGCCCTGCCTGCGTCAGTTGTAGATGCGCCAAGTTTGGTGGCGTTTAAGAGGTTAGTAGATAAGTTTATGGACGAAAAGGGAATGGTTTAGGTTAGAGGGTCTGCTTGTTCCTAATTGGTCGGCACAACATCGAAGGCCGAAGGGCCTGTTCTGCGCTGTAATGTTCTATGTTCTATGAATTATTCAACCTATAAAGATTTCAATCAATATTTGGAAAGTTAAAGTCCATGATAACTACTGAGGCAGCACGGTAGCACAGTGGTTAGCACTGCTGCTTCACAGCTCCAGGATCCTGGGTTTGATTCCCCACTCGGGTCACGGTCTGTGTGGAGTTTGCAAATTCTCCTCGTGTCTGCATGGGTTTCCTCCGGGTTCTCCGGTTTCCTGCCACAGTGCAAAGATATGCGGGTTAGGTTGATTGGCCATGCTAAGAAATTGCTCCTTAGTGTGCAGGGATGCGTAGGTTAGAGGGATTAGTGGGTATTATATGTCGGCTTAAGTGAGATTGTGTTTGGTGCAGACTCAATGAGCCAAAGGGTCTCTTTCTGCACTGTAGTATTCTATGATTCAATCTTTCCGCACCTATCCATAATCTGCTTTGCCATTTCCTCTTCCACATCTCTATTACTATTTGGGGGCCGACAGAAAACTCCTAACAACGTGACCAATCCTTTCCTTTTTCTAACTTCAGCCCATATTACCTCAGTCGGCAGATCCCCCTCAAAATGCCTTTCAGCAGCCGTTAAACTATCCTTGATTAACAATGCTACTCCTCCAGTTCTTTTACCACCTTACAAACTCTTACTGAAACATCTATACTCTGGAACTGCCAACAACCATTCCTGTCCCTGTTCTAACCATGTCTCCATAATGACCATAACATCATAGTCCAATACAATCCATATTCCATGTTTGCCTACCTTATTCCTGATACTCCTAGATACACTCAACCCACCACCCTGTCTGCCTGTACACTCCTGTGACCTTGGTACCTTCCTCAGTACCTCACTACCCTCACTCTGGCTTCTGGACAACATCTCATTTTCCCATCCCCCTGACAAATTAGTTTAAACCCCCCTGAAGAGCCGTAGCAAATTTTCCTCCCAGGATATTAATGCCCCTCTGGTTCAGGTGCAAACCGTCCTGTTTGTCCAGGTCCCACTTTTGCCACAATGTGCTCCAATTATCCATGTAAATAAAACCCTCTCTCCTACATCATCCCTGCAGCCACATGTTAATCTGCATTCTCTCCCTGTTCCTCAACTCACTCGCATATGGCACCAGCAACAAACCAGAGATGACAACATGCTTTGTCCTGGCTCTCAGCTTCCCTCCTAGCTCCCTAAATTCCTGTTTTAACATAGAACATAGAACACTACAGCACAAACAGGCCCTTTGGCTCACGAGTTGCGCCGATCACACTGTACAAAACTCTAGTGCGGCCGCACTTGGAGTATTGTGTGCAGTTCTGGTCCCCACATTATAAGAAAGATGTGGAGGCATTGGAGAGGGTACAGAGGAGGTTTACCAGGATGTTGCCTGGTATGGAGGGCAGGTCTTATGAGGAGAGGCTGAGGGATTTGAGGTTGTTTTCGTTAGAAAGGAGGAGGCTAAGAGGGGACCTGATCGAAACATATAAGATGATTAGAGGTTTAGATAGGGTGGACAGTGATAGCCTTTTTCCTAGGATGGAAAAAGCTAGCACGAGGGGACACAGCTTTAAATTAAGGGGTGATAGTTATAGGACGGATATCAGAGGCAGGTTCTTTACCCAAGGGTGGTTCGGGAGTGGAATGCCCTGCCTGCAGCAGTTGTAGATGCGCCAAGTTTGGTGGCGTTTAAGAGGTTAGTTGATAAGTATATGGAAGAGAAGGGAATGGTTTAGTTTGGAGGGGCATTGCTTTTTATATTGGTCGGCGCAACATCGAAGGCCGAAGGGCCTGTTCTGTGCTGTAATGTTCTATGTTCTATGTTCTATACCTGCCCAGCCATAGACCTATTTATTAACCCCCAATCCCATTAGATCCCATATACTCATCCAGAAGTCTTTTAAAAGACCCCAGCGAGTTCACCTCTACCACCACCGACGGCAGTCGGTTCCATTCACTCACCACCCTCTGAGTGAAAAACTTTCCCCTAGCATCACCTCTGTATTTGCCCCCCAGCACTTTAAACCTGTGTCCTCGCATAGTGACCATTTCAGCTCAGGGAAATAGCCTCTGAGAATCCACCCTATCTATTCCTCTCAACATTTTATAAACCTCTATCAGGTCGCCTCTCAACCTATGTCTCTCCAGTGAGAAGAGTCCCAGCTCCCTCAACCTATCTTCATAAGGCCTGCCTCCCAATCCAGGCAGCATCCTTGTAAATCTCCTCTGCACTGTTTCAATAGCCTCTACATCCTTCCTATAGTGAGGCGACCAGAACTGCGCACAGTACTCCTCCAAGTGGGGTCTGACAAGAGTCTTATAGAGCTGCATCATTACCTCCTGACTCCTGAACTCTATTCCTCGATTAATGAAGGCCAGTACACTGTACGCCTTCTTGACCACTTCCTCCACCTATGAGGCCGATTTAAGAATCCTATGGACTCAGACCCCAAGATCCTTCTGCTCTTCAACACAGCTAAGACTCCTACCCTTGATATTGTACTCCTTCATCCCATTATTCTTGCCAAAATGGACCACTACACATTTATCCACGTTGAAGTCCATCTGCCACTTCTCTGCCCAGTCTTGCATCCTGGGGTTTTAAATCCCCATTCCTTCTCCTACCTACATCACTGGTACCGATGTACACCACAACCTGCGATTGATCCCCCTCCCCCTTAAGGATCTGAAAAATCTTGAGAAGGTGACTCGGTGTGTAGATGAGGGTGGTGCAGTTGATGTAGTCTATATGGACTTCAGTAAGGCTTTTGGGAGACTGGTCAAGAAGGTAAAAGCCCATTGGATCCAGGGCAATCTGGGAAATTGGATCCAAAATGGGCTGAGTGGTAGGAAGCAGAGGGTGATGGTCAAAAGTTGTTTTTGTCACTGGAAGCCTGTGGCCAGTGTGTTCCACAGGGATCAGTGCTGGCTTCCTTGCTGTTTGTAATGGACATTAATGAAATAGACAGGCTGGTCAGATGAACAAAATCTGGATCAATGTAAAGGGATGCATTTTGGAGGACTAACAAGGTAAGGGAATGCACAGTGAACGGTAGCACATTAGAGAGTACAGAGGGAGCTTGGAGTGCAGTCCATAGGTCCCTGAAGGCAGCAGGACAGGTAGATAAGGCAGTTGGGAAGGCCTTATTAGCTGAGGTACAGAATATAAGAGCAGGGAGGTTAGGTTGGAGCTGTATAAAATGCTAGAGTATTGTGCAGTTGTGATTGCTCCAGAGATGTTACAGAGGAGATTTACCAGGATGCTGCCTGGGCTGCAGTGTTCCAGTTCTGAGGAGAGGCTGGTTCAGCTGGGATGTTGTTTTCCTTACAACAGAGGGGAAACCTGACTTAAATGTGTAGAAATGAGGGATATAGCTGGGTAGATAAGAAAGAACTTTTTCCTTTGGTAGAGTCAGTAACCAGGGGACAGGAGATTTAGAGTGAATTTGAGGAAAAGCTTTTTCATTCAGAGAGTTGTGGGAATCTGGAACTCACTAAAAGAGTGATGAAGAAAGGAATCCTCACAAAGAAGTGCAAGAAACACCACAGTATATAAGGCTACGGACCATGTGCTGGAAAGTGGGATTAGAATAGATAGACTTTAGATGGGTGGCGTGGACAGGCTAGGCCGAAAGGCCTCTTCATGAGCTGCAAAGCTGTTAATATCTCTAAAATGGATCCTAGAGAGCTGTCAGACAACAGGAGAGGAATGTAGACTCCATGAGAAAAGATTTGATAGCTGGATATTTAGAAAAATAATAATCTGATTGGATGGAGTTAACATGAGTCCATGAAATGGAAATCATGCTTGAGAAATCTGTTGGAGTTTTATAAGGATGTTCTTGGCAGAATCAGATAAATAGATATGTATATTTGGATTCTCAATAGGCTTTTGATGAAGCTCTTCACAGGAGGTTAATAAATAAAATGTAAGCGTGTGGGATTAGACATAATATTTTGGCATGGATTGAGAATAGGTTAACAATCCGACATGAGGTAGGAATGGTGGAGAGAGTCCAGAACCAGGGGGTCACAGTCTGAGGATTGGGGGTAGACCATTTAGGACAGAGATGAGGAGAGATTTCTTCACCCAGAGAGTGGTGAGCCTGTGGAATTCATTCCCACAGGAAGGAGTTGATGCCAAAACATTGAATGTATTCAAGAGACAGCTGGATATAACACTTTGGGTGAATGGGATCAAAGGTTACTGGGAGAAAACAGGATTAGGCTGTTGAGTTGGACAATCAGCCAAGATGGTGATGAATGGTGGAGCAGGCTCAAAGGGCCGAATGGCCTCCTCCTGCTCCTATCCTCTATGTTTCTATAAACAGGTCATTTTCAGCATGACAGTCTGTTACTAGTGAGTGTACCACAAGGATCTGTCCTGGGGAAGCAGCTTTTCACAATCTGTATCAATATTTGGATATGGGCAATAAATGTAATATTTCCAAGTTTGCAGATGACACAAAACAGGATGGGAATCTGAGTTGTAAGGACTATGCAAATAAATTCAATGGGATTTGTACAGGTTTAGTGAGTGGACAAGAAAATGGCAGACGGAATATAATGTGGATAAATGTGAGATATTCAAATTTGGTAGAAGGAATGGAGGTGCAGAGTTTGCTTAAATGGTGAGAGATTGAATAGTATTGATGTCCAAGGTTGATAGCTTTGTTCATAAGTCACTAAAAACCAAAATGCAGATGGAGCAAGCAATGAAAAAGACAAAGGGTATTTTGCCTTTCATCACAAGAGGGTTTTATAAAGGAGTAAAGATACCTTACTGTATATTGATTTGAATTAGTATTGTCTAAGTAAATATCCTTAGTTTCCTGAGAAATTCTTTGGTGGGCTTTCGTAACTATAGTATCTGCATGGAGAGACCAGGATAGGTTGTTGGTGATCTGGACACACAAAAATCTGAAGCTCTTGACTATTTTGTCCCATTGATGTAGACAGGAGCATGTTCTCCTTCTTGAAGTCGATGACTATTTCCTTCATTTTGTTGATACTAAGGAAGAGATTATTGTCTTTGCACCAGTTCACCAGGTTCTCTATCTCATTCCTTACTCTGTCTTGTCATTATTTGAGATCCAACCACCATGGTGGTGTCATCAGCAAACCCGAAAATTAAGTTGGAGGGGAATTGTCATAGGTGTATAAGGAGTATAGTAGTGAGCTGAGAACACAGCCTTGAGGGACACCAGTGTTGAGGATGATCGTGGAGGGGGTGTAATTCTCTTTTTACTGATTGTGGTCTGTGAGTTAGGAAGCTCATGATCCAGTTGCACAGGGAGGTGCCAAGGCCCAGGCCATGGAGTTTGAAGATGAGTTTGGTGGGAGTAGTAGTTATGAAGGCTGAGCTGTAGTCAATAAATAGAAGTCTGACATAAGTGTCCTTGTTATCCAGGTGTTACGTAGAAACATGGAAACATAGAAAAACTACGGCACAATACAGGCCCTTTGGCCCACAAAGTTGTGCCAAACATGTCCCTATATGTTCTTGGGTTGAGATGTAGAGATGCCGGCATTGGACTGGGAAACTCACTAAGAGTCTGGCAACACCAATTTTAAATCCAACCGATTTATTTGATAGTAAATCTTCAAGCTTTCGACTTTTGTCTTCGTCAGGCAAATACAGTGTTCTGGTCTGCAATAGCACACATATCAGCACAGACAGTTTACAGATTACTGATTAGAATGCGAATCCTTACACCTAACCTGCTATTCAAATCTTAAAGTGGCTACAATGTGAGTGGAAGGGAACCCTGAGCATTGGTTAGAGAGATGTGTATTGTCTCCAGACAGCACAATGAGTGAGGTTTTTTGCTAATCCAGGCAAGTCATGGAGGTTACAGATAGTGTGACATGAAGCCAAGATCCCTATTAAGACCTTCCTCATGTGTGCGGAACTTGGCTATCAGTCTCTGCTTAGCGACTCTGCGCTGTCGTGTGTCGTGAAGGCCCCCTTGACGAACATTTACCCGAAGGTCGGAGGCCGAATGCCCATGACTGCTGAAGTGTTCGCCCACAGGAAGGGAACTGTTTTGCCTGGTGATTGTCGATGTTCATTCACCCGCTGTCGTAGTGTTTGCATGGTCTTCCCAATGTACCATGCTTCGGGACATCCTTTCTTGCAACGTATTAGGTAGACAACGTTGGCCGAGTTGCAAGTGTATGTACCGTGTACCTGGTGAATGGTATTCTCACGTTTGATGATGTCGTCCATGTCTATGACCTGGCATGTCTTGCAGAGGTTGCTGTGGCAGAGTTGTGTGGTATTGTGGTCCCTGTTCTCCTGAAGGTTGGGTAGTTTGCTGCGAACAATGATCTGTTTGAGGTTGTGCGGTTGTCTGAAGGCAAGAAGTGGGGGGGTGGGAATGGCCCTAGCGAGATGTTCATCGTTATCAATGATTTGTTGATGACTCCGGAGAAGATGTCGTAGCTTCTCTGCTCCGGGGAAGTACTGGACAACAAAGGGTACTCTGTCCACCGTGTCCCGTGTTCGTCTTCTGAGGAGGTAAGTGCAGTTTATCGCTGTGGCACGTCGGAACTGTCGATCAATGAGTCGAGCGCCATATCCTGTTCTCACGAGGGATCTTTCAGTGTCTGGAGGTGTCTGTCACAATCCTCCTCATCTGAGCAAATTCTGTGTATACGGAGGCTTGTCCATAGGGGATGCCCTCTTTAACGTGTTTGGGGTGGAAGATGGAGAAGTGGAGCATTGTGAGGTTGTCTGTCGGTTTGCGGTACAGTGAGGTGCTGAGGTGATCATCCTTGATGGAGATGCGTGTGTCCAAGAATGCAACTGATTCTAGAGAATAGTCCATGGTGAGTCTGATGGTGGGATGGAACTTGTTGATATCATAGAACATAGAACATAGAACATTACAGCACAGAACAGGCCCTTCGGCCTTCGATGTTGTGCCGACCAAAATAAAAAGCAATGCCCCTCCAAACTAAACCATTCCCTTCTCTTCCATATACTTATCAATTAACCTCTTAAACGCCACCAAACTTGGCGCATCTACAACAGCTGCAGGCAGGGCATTCCACTCCCTAATCACTCTTTGAGTAAAGAACCTACCTCTGATATCCGTCCTATAACTCATACCCCTTAATTTAAAGCTGTGTCCCCTCGTGCTAGCTTTCTCCATCCTAGGAAAAAGGCTATCACTGTCCACCCTATCTAAACCTCTAATCATCTTATATGCTTCAATAAGATCCCCTCTTAGCCGCCTCATTTCTAACGAAAACAACCTCAAATCCTTCAACCTCTCTTCATAGGACCTGCCCTCCATACCAGGCAACATCCTGGTAAACCTCCTCTGTACCCTCTCCAATGCCTCCACATCTTTCTTATAATGTGGGGACCAGAACTGCACACAATACTCCAAGTGCGGCCGCACTAGAGTTTTGTACAGTTGCAACATGACGTTGCGGCTCCGAAATTCAATCCCCCTACCAATAAAAGCTAAGACTCCATATGCCTTCTTAACAACCTTCTCGACTTGACTGCCTACTTTCAGGGATCTATGCACATATACACCAAGATCCTTCTGTTCATCAACACTATTAAGAATCCTACCATTAGCCCTATACTCTACATATTTATTATTTCTGCCATAGTGCATTACCTCACACTTTTCCACATTAAACTCCATTTGCCACCTCTCGGCCCAGCTCTGCAACTTGTCCAAGTCACTCTGTAAACTATAACACCCCTCTTCACTATCTACCACTCCACCGACTTTAGTGTCATCTGCAAATTTACTGATCCATCCCTCAATACCCTCATCCAGATCATTTATAAAAATTACAAACAGCAGGGGCCCCAAAACAGACCCCTGAGGCACACCACTCGTCACCGAACTCCACGATGAATATCTCCCATCAACCACCACCCTCTGTCTTCTATCTGCCAGCCAATTTCTAATCCAATTAGCTAAATCACCCTCTATTCCACACATCTGCATTTTCTGTAGAAGTCTTCCATGGGCCACCTTATCAAAAGCCTTACTAAAGTCCATATATACTACATCAACCGCCTTACCCCCATCCACCTCTCTGGTCACTTTCTCAAAAAACTCAATGAGGTTAGTAAGGCATGACCTACCCTTCACGAAACCATGCTGACTATCCCCAATCAATTCATTTCTCTCTAAATAACTATAAATCCTATCCCTAATAATTCTCTCCAATACCTTGCCCACAACAGAAGTAAGACTCACTGGCCTATAATTCCCTGGAAGGTCTCTCTTCCCCTTCTTAAACAATGGGACCACATTCGCTATCCTCCAGTCCTCCGGAACCACACCCGTAACCAACGAGGACCTGAAGATCAGAGCCAGAGGCTCTGCAATCTCCTCTCTTGCCTATATCATCATACAGTTGTTTCAATGATTGTTGAGGAATAGATAGGGTGGACTCTCAGAGACTATTTCCCCGAGCTGAAATGGTCACTACGAGAGGACACAGATTTAAGGTGCAGGGAAGCAAATACAGAGGAGATGTCAGGGGTAGGTTTTTCACTCAGAGGGTGGTGAGTGAATGGAACCGACTGCCGTCGGAGGTTGTTGAGGCAAACTCACTGGGGTCTTTTTAAAGACTTCTGGATGAGTGTATGGAAAAGAATAGGATAGGGGGTTATAGATAGGTCTGTGGATTGGTAGATGTGATCGACGCAACCCGTGGGCCGAAGGGCCTGCTTGTGCTGTATTGTTCTATGTTCTATGTTCACCATGAGTCCAAAGGAAAAAAATGTCATCAATGTATCTCGTATATAGTCTCGGTTAAAGATCCCGTGCGGTGAAGAAGTCTTGTTCGAAACCTGTGCGTGAAGATGTTGGCATTACTGAGGTGCGAATTTGGTCCCCATGGCTGTTCCATGTGTCTGGATGAAAAGCTGATTGTTGAAGGTGAAGACATTGTGGTCCAAGATGAAGCGGATGAGTTGTAAAATTGCATCCGGAAACTGACAGTTGTTGGCATTGAGTGCTGAGGCAGTTGCAGCAATATCATCGTCGTGGGGGATGTTGGTGTAGAGCGCTGAGACATCCATTGTGACAAGGAGTGTCCCTGGTTCTACTGTTCCCTGTGTGCTGAGTTTCTGTAGGAAGTCCGTAATGTCAAGACAAAAGCTAGGGGTTCTTTGTACAATGGGTTTCAGGATGCCCCCGACATAGCCGGAGAGGTTCTCACACAGGGTCCCATTGCCCGATACGATGGGACGGCCGGGTATGTTTGCCTTGTGTATCTTTAGGAGGCAGTAGAGATCTCCAATGCGGGGAGTACGTGGAATGAGAGTCCGGAGGGTGTTCTGAAGGTCCGGATCAAAGGTTTTGATCGGAGTGTTGAGTTGACGAGTGTGTTCTTTGGTCGGATCCGCTGGTAAGTGTCTGTAGTGTTTCACATTGTTTAGTTGTCAGTACACTCCTTCACAGTAGTCTGTTCTGTTCAGTACGACGATGGCGCCTCCTTTGTTTGCTGGTTGATCAAAGAAAGGATGTCCCAAAGCATGGTACAATGGGGAGACCATGCAGACACTGTGACAGCGGATGAATGAACATCGCTCGACAATCACCAGGCAAAACAGTTCGCTTCCTGTGGGCGAACACTTCAGCGGTCATGGGCATTCGGCCTCCGACCTTTGGGTAAACGTTCTTCAAGGGGGCCTTCACGACACACGACGGTGCAGAGCCGCTGAGCAGAGACTGATAGCCAAGTTCCACACACATGAGGACGGTCTTAACAGGGATCTTGGCTTTATGCCACACTATCTGTAACCCCCATGACTTGCCTGGGTTAGCAAAAAAACCTCATTTACTGTGCTGTCTGGAGAAAATACACAATTCTCTAACCAATGCTCAGGGTTTCCTTCACCCACATTGTTAGCCACTTTAAGACTTGAATAGCAGGTTAGGTGTAAGGATTTACATTCTAATCAGTAATCTGTAAACTGTCTATGCTGATATGTGTGCTTTGCAGACCAGAACACTGCATTTGCCTAATGAAGACAAAAGTCAAAAGCTTGAAGATTTACTATCAAATAAATCGGTTGGATTTAAAATTGGTGTTGCCAGACTCTTCTTGGGTTGAGTACAGGGCTAGAGTGATGGTGTCTGCTGTGGACTTATTGTGGTGTTAGGTGAACTGTAGTGGATCCAGGCAATCTGGGAGGCTGGAATTGATTTCTGCTATGTTAACCTTTCGAAGCACTTCATAATGATGGACGTCAGAACCATTGGACGACAGTCATTTGTGTAGAATCTTGATGAGACAACACCTGCAGTAATCTGTACAGTTTTAATCTCCTCCCTTAAAGCAGGGTATAGGGGTGACATGGTTGCACAGTGGTTAGCAGTGCTGCCTCGCAGTGACAGGGACCCAGATTTGATTCCTGGCTTGATGGAGTTTGCACATTCTCCCATTGTCTACATGGATTTTCTCCGGGTGCTCTGGTTTCCTCCCACAGTCCAAAAGACATGTTGGTTAGATGCATTGACCCAAACAGGTGTTGGAGTGTGTGACCAGGGGAATTTCACAGTAACTTCATTGCAGTGTTATTGTAAACCTCCCCTATAATAAATAAACTTTAAACTCTAGAGGGAAGGCAATGAAAGTTCACCAGACTGATTCCTGGGGTGGTTGGATTATTGTATGAGGAGAGATTGAGGAGAATGTATTATGTAGAGTTTCAGAGAATGTGAGATGATCTAATTGAAACTTACCAAATTCTTAAAGGTGGACAGGGTAGATGCAAGAAGGGTGTTTTTCCTGGCTGGGGGCTTCTAGAATCAGAGACTCAGTCTTATACTAAGACAGGTCATATAGAACTGGGATGAGGAAGGTGATGAATCTTTGAAATCCTCTGCCATCACTGAATCCCTCATTGTCAACATCCTTGGGGTTACCATTGATCAGAAACGCACTGGACTAGCCATATAAACACGGTGTCGATAAGAGAAGGTCAGAGGCTGGGAATACTGCGGCGAGTAACTCATTTCCTGACTCCCCAAAGCCTGTTCATCATTTATAAAGCACAAGTCAGGAGTGTGATAGAATACTGCTTGCTTGTCTGGATAAGCGCAGCTCCAACACTTAAGCAGCTCAACATCATCCAGGACAAAGCAGCCCCGCTTGATTGGCACCACATCTACAAACATCCTCTCCCTCCACCCCCGAATCTCAGTAGCAGCAGTGTGTACTATCTACAAGATTCACTGCAGCAATTCACCAAAGATCCTTAGACAGCACCTTCCAAACCCATGACCACTTCCATCTAGAACGACAAGGGAAGCAGACACCTGAGAACATCATCACCCGCAAGTTCCCCTCCAAACCACTCACCATCCTGACTTGGAAATATATCACCGTTCCTTCACTGTCGCTGGGTCAAAATCCTGGAATTCCCTCCCTAACGGCATTGTGGGTCAATCCACAGCACAAAGACTGCAGTGATTCAGGAAGGCAGTTCACTGCCACCTTCTCAAGGGGCAACTAGGGATGGGCAATAAACACTGACCCAGCCAGTGACACCCACATCCCACAAATGAATATAAATAATACTGTCAAACTGTCAGGAGAAATGGAGGAGTGTGGGAGTAAGGCATTGAGATAGAGGATCAGACATGATGAGATTGAATGGCAGAGCAGGCTTAAAGGGCCGAATGGACTACTTCTGCCCCAGGTTTCTTTTTCTATTGTACCTCAGACTTTAATTATTTAGAGAGATGGAGCGGTGTGATCACACTCCATGGAACAAAGCAGGTTAAGGGGTAATTTGAAAGTTTTTATGAATGAAATTGATTGAATAATGAGAAATTGGCAGAGGGTCAGTAACTTGCAAGGGTTGCAGATTGAATGCAATTACAGAGGAACCAGAGGGGAAAATGGGGAGAATTATTTTACATGGTGAGTTGTGATCTGCAGGGTGCTGCCTGAAAGATGAGTGGAATCAGATTTAACAGGAACTTTCAAAAAGGGAATTGAATAAATATTTGAAGAGGAAAATTTGTAGGACTTAAGGGAAAGAGCGCTTGGAATAGCATTAACTGAATAATTCATCTTTCGAAGGGTTAGTACAGGCACAATGGTCAAATGGCCTTCTTGTGTGCTGTCTCAATCTTGGATTCTGACTCCCCCCTCACTCTGCGGACTTTCTGGAAATACTCATTAATCCAATTTTCTGGTTTGCAAGGTGCGCGCTATGAGACTCTCATTTGTTGGTGAACTGGGCTGGGAGCTGCATGTGCCTCGGGAATCCTGTGTAGATGTCCATCGTGCTGTGATGCAGGCTGGGGCCAAGATTGGAATCGCCAACGCTGGCTACAGAGCCATTGATTCTCTCAGCATTGAAAAAGGTAAAATCTGCTAGCATGCACCATGTGACCACCCCCCACCCTCACAACCTTCCCCCATAACCCCCCAAACAATAATCAGCTGTCTGTCTGGGACCATCACCTACATCCGCTCTCTCTCACCTGGGGGAAACCACTTGCCAATCAAATTCTCTGATCCTGTTTCCAGTAGCTGTAAATTTTTATTTTATTAGAGATTCATTCATCAATATTTTCATTATTCTGCACTTGCTCCAAAGGCAGCTCCTTGGCACAAAGCATTTCCATGTCTCCCTATCCTGGTCTAGTCTTTCAATTCTCCAAAACTCTTTCTAATTAGAATTGGGGAAAGGTAGGAGGTGGGGAGGTGGATTTGAAGCCAGGAAGAGATCGAATGGTGGAGCAGGCTCAAAGAGCTGGATTGCCAACTTCTGTTCCTTATTCCTATCTTCCAGTTGTTTCCTCCCATTGAGCATTGATATTCACTTCATTCCTCTTTTTTCCTGGAAATTTTCCATTCATAATATCCATCTCTTACACACTTCCTTTCTCCTGAGTTTCCTCCACCCAGATTCACTTGATTACATATTGAAATTCTCTTTGTTGGTTTTTTCTGTATTCACGTTGACCTTCTGCATTCTCCTCCAGAGTCATACTTCAAAGTTATTTAATAAGCTGCTTTCCTTCTGTCCAATTTAAATCTCACATCAAAACCAAACTATTCAATGTCACCATTGTAGTATCTGAGCTGTGCAGAGTGCGCTGTCTGTCTCCAGTGTCTGAGCTGCGCAGAGTGCACTGTCTGTCTCCAGTGTCTGAGCTGCGCAGAGTGCACTGTCTGTCTCCAGTGTCTGAGCTGCGCAGAGTGCACTGTCTGTCTCCAGTGTCTGAGCTGCGCAGAGTGCACTGTCTGTCTCCAGTGTCTGAGCTGCGCAGAGTGCACTGTCTGTCTCCAGTGTCTGAGCTGCGCAGAGTGCACTGTCTGTCTCCAGTGTCTGAGCTGCGCAGAGTGCGCTGTCTGTCTCCAGTGTCTGAGCTGCGCAGAGTGCACTGTCTGTCTCCAGTGTCTGAGCTGCGCAGAGTGCACTGTCTGTCTCCAGTGTCTGAGCTGCGCAGAGTGCACTGTCTGTCTCCAGTGTCTGAGCTGCGCAGAGTGCGCTGTCTGTCTCCAGTGTCTGAGCTGCGCAGAGTGCACTGTCTGTCTCCAGTGTCTGAGCTGCGCAGAGTGCACTGACTGTCTCCAGTGTCTGAGCTGCGCAGAGTGCACTGACTGTCTCCAGTGTCTGAGCTGCGCAGAGTGCACTGTCTGTCTCCAGTGTCTGAGCTGCGCAGAGTGCACTGTCTGTCTCCAGTGACTGCGCTGCGCAGAGTGCACTGCCTGTCTCCAGTGACTGAGCTGTGCAGAGTGCACTGTCTGTCTCCAGTGACTGAGCTGCGCAGAGTGAACTGTCTGTCTCCAGTGTCTGAGTTGCGCAGAGTGCGCTGTCTGTCTCCAGTGTCTGAGCTGCGCAGAGTGCACTGCCTGTCTCCAGTGACTGAGCTGCGCAGAGTGCACTGCCTGTCTCCAGTGTCTGAGCTGCACAGAGTGCACTGCCTGTCTCCAGTGTCTGAGCTGCTCAGAGTGCACTGTCTGTCTCCAGTGTCTGAGCTGCGCAGAGTGCACTGTCTGTCTCCAGTGTCTGAGCTGCACAGAGTGCACTGACTGTCTCCAGTGACTGCGCTGCACAGAGTGCACTGTCTGTCTCCAGTGACTGAGCTGCGCAGAGTGCGCTGTCTGTCTCCAGTGTCTGAGCTGCGCAGATTGCACTGTCTGTCTCCAGTGACTGCGCTGCACAGAGTGCACTGTCTGTCTCCAGTGACTGAGCTGCGCAGAGTGCACTGTCTGTCTCCAGTGACTGCGCTGCACAGAGTGCACTGTCTGTCTCCAGTGACTGAGCTGCGCAGAGTGCGCTGTCTGTCTCCAGTGTCTGAGCTGCGCAGAGTGCACTGTCTGTCTCCAGTGTCTGAGCTGCGCAGAGTGCACTGTCTGTCTCCAGTGTCTGAGCTGCGCAGAGTGCACTGTAGGAAATATGAAAGTATGATCGTTACATCTTGAAGAATTGTATATCTACAGTGCAGACGGAGGCCATTCAGTCCATCGATCCTGCACTGACAACAATTGCCCCTAGGCCCTATCCACATAACTCACACCTTTAGCCAGCAAATCCTCCTGGCACCAAGGGACAATTTAGCATGACCAATCCACCGAAGCTGCATGTCTTTCATTCACGGGAGGAAAGCAGAGCAGCTGGAGGAAACCCATGCAGACACGGGGAGAATATGCACTCTTTACGCAGACAGTGACCCAAGGCTGGAATTGAACCCGGGTCCCTGACATTGTGACGCAGCTAATCACTGTGCTACCATGCCGCCCTTTCTAAATACCCTCTCTGTCACAGTCCGAAATGTAAAAGAGGAAACCTGCTAAAAGTTTAGAATTCAATAGTTTGAGCCCTGAACAACAAGAATGCAGTAGCCAAATGACATCTAATTATAATGTCCACTTCACTGAGCATTCATACACTAAGGGAGTGCCACACTGTCAGAGGGTCAGTGCCGAGGGAGTGCCGCACTATCAGAGGGTCAGTACTGAAGGAGTGTTGCTGTTTTAGTGGTCCTGTTCAGTCTGGTGATATTTGTATCTATGGCCCTAGCTGCACTTTCAGGTATATATAAACGATTTCTTGGTGATATTGTGTGTAGGAACACGGCTTTGCTTCAATATTTGTCTGTCAGACATCATCCATTCCAGACTATCTGGCCAATATCACTTTGCTGTTTATTGGGAATTGCTAACCAGAAATTAATTGATATTTTTCCTACATTGCAATCCAAACTAAGTAAACCGGATTAGCTGTGAAGCATGGACATCCGGACCTCGTGAAAATGTGATATAAATGGGAGTTTTTTAGTTCTCACGGACACTGAATAATTCACAGACTTATTTGCTGAATGGCTGCAAGAATTCTCTGATTTTGTTAAATCCATTCTTGTATTTGAATGAACTGCAACATTTTCCTTGGATGAGGGTTGAGGTTTCTCCAGTTTATGCCCCAAGCTCTGTCTGTGTTAAATGTGGGACAGTCCCTATGTAATAGAACATAGAACACTATAGCACAAACAGGCCCTTCGGCCCACGAGTTGCACCGATCACATCTACCAATCCACAAACCTATCTGTAATCCCCTATCCCATTCGTTTCCATATACTTGTTTAAAAAGGGTCAGAGGGATAACCCAGGGAACTATAGGCCGGTGAGCTTGACTTCAGTTATAGGTAAGCTAATGGAGAGGATCCTCAGGGACAGGATATATGAGCATCTGGAGCACTGCGATCTAATCAGGGATACGCAGCATGGCTTCCTTAAGGGGAGGTCGTGCCTTACGAACCTAGTGGAATTTTTTGAAGAGGTGACAAAAACGGTTGATGAAGGACAAGCCGTTGATGTCGTCTACATGGATTTCAGTAAGGCGTTTGACAAGGTTCCCCATGGTAGGCTGATAAAAAAGGTGAAGGCGCATGGGATACAGGGCCAGGTATGTAGATGGGTTGAGAACTGGCTTGGGAGGAGGAGACAGCGGGTATTAGTGGAAGGCTCTTTTTCCAACTGGAGGTCAGTCGCTAGTGGTGTGCCACAGGGCTCAGTACTAGGACCTCTTCTATTTGTGATTTATATAAATGACTTGGAAGAGGGGGTAGGTGGTGTGATCAGCAAATTTGCTGATGACACTAAGATACTTGGATTGGCGGGGACTGAGGAGCAGTGCCAGGCAATACAACAGGACATAGATAGGCTGGTAGATTGGGCAGATAGATGGCAAATGGAATTTAATCCGGATAAATGCGAGGTGATGCATTTTGGCCGGAATAATGTAGAGGGGAGTTATAGGATAAAAGGTAAAACTATCCGGAGTATAGAGACGCAGAGAGACCTGGGGGTGCAGGTTCACAAGTCTCTGAAGGTGTCAGTACAGGTGGAGAAAGTGATAAAGAAAGCGTATGGTATGTTAGCCTTCATAGGAAGGGTATAGAATACAAGAGTAGGAGTTTGATGTTGCAAGTGTATAGAACGTTGGTTAGGCCTCACTTGGAGTACTGCGTCCAGTTCTGGTCGCCATACTACCAGAAGGATGTGGAGTCCCTGGAGAGAGTGCAGAGGAGATTTACCAGGATGCTGCCTGGTATGGAAGGGCTGTCTTACGAGGAAAGGTTGAATGCACTGGGGTTGTTTTCCCTTGAAAGACGTCGGCTGAGAGGGGATCTATTAGAGGTATATAAGGTATATAAGGTATATAAACCTGCTGTTTGTAATTTTTATAAATGATCTGGATGAGGGTATTGAGGGATGGATCAGTAAATTTGCAGATGATACTAAAGTTGGTGGTGTGGTAGATAGTGAAGAGGGGTGTTTTAGTTTACAGAGTGACTTGGACAAGTTGCAGAGCTGGGCCGAGAGGTGGCAAATGGAGTTTAATGTGGAAAAGTGTGAGGTAATGCACTTTGGCAGGAACAATAAATGTGTAGAGTATAGGGCTAATGGTAGGGCTCTAATAGTGTTGAGGAACAGAAGGATCTTGGTGTATGTGTCAATAGGATCCCTGAAAGTAGGCAGTCAAGTGGATAAAGTTGTTAAGAAGGCTTATGAGTCTTAGCTTTTATTGGTAGGGGGATTGAATTTAGGAGCCGCAGCATCATGTTGCAGCTGTACAAAACTCTAGTGCGGCCGCACTTGGAGTATTGTGTGCAGTTCTGGTCGCCACATTATAAGAAAGATGTGGAGGCATTGGAGAGGGTACAGAGGAGGTTTACTAGGATGTTGCCTGGTATGGAGGGCAGGTCCTATGAAGAGAGGTTGAAGGATTTGAGGTTGTTTTCGTTAGAAAGGAGGCGGCTAAGGGGGGATCTTATTGAAACATATAAGATAATTAGAGGTTTGGATAGGGTGGACAGTGATAGCCTTTTTCCTAGGATGGAGAAAGCTAGCACGAGGGGACACAACTTTAAATTAAGGGGTATGAGTTATAGGACGGATATCAGAGGTAGGTTCTTTACTCAAAGATGATTAGGGAGGGAATGCCCTGCCTGCAGCTGTTGTAGATGCGCCAAGTTTGGTGGCGTTTAAGAGGTTAGTTGATAAGTATATGGATGAGAAGGAATGGTTTTAGTTAGGAGGGGCATTGCTTTTTATTTTGGTCGGCACAACATCGAGGGCCGAGGGGCCTGTTCTGTGCTGTATTGTTCTATGTTCTTAAGATTATGAGGGTATAGATAGAGTAAATGGTGGTAAGCTTTTTCCACCATTAGATTCGGATAGAACGAGGGGTCACGGCCTTAGGGTGAGGGGGGCTATGTATAAGACTAATAATAGAGGGTATTTTTTCACACAAAGGAGTCAGGAGGTAATGCTGCAGCTTTATAGGACCCTTGTCAGACCACACTTGGAGTACTGTGTGCAGTTCTGGTCGCCTCACTATAGGAAGGACGTGGAAGCTATTGAAAGGGTGCAGAGGAGATTTACAAAGATATTGCCTGGATTGGGAGGCATGCCTTATGAAGACAGGTTGAGAGAGCTGGGACTGTTCTCCCTGGAGAGACGAAGGTTGAGAGGCGACCTGATAGAGGTTTACAAGATGTTGAGAGGAATAGATAGGGTGGACTCTCAGAGACTATTTCCCAGGGCTGAAATGGTCGCGACGAGAGGCACAGATTTAAGGTGCAGGGAAGCAAGTACAGAGGGGATGCTAGGGGAAAGTTTTTCACTCAGAGGGTGGTGAGTGAATGGAATCGGCTGCCATCGGTGGTGGTGGAGGCGAACTCGCTGGGGTCTTTTAAAAGACTTCTGGATGAGTATATGGGATGCAATGGGATTGGGGGGTTATAGATAGGTCTATGGCTGGGTAGGTTTTGATGTGTTCGGCACAACTTGTGGGCCGAAGGGCCTGTTTGTGCTGTAGTGTTCTATGTTCTATGTCCACAGATCCTTAAAGGTGGCAGCACAGGTGGAAAGAGTGGTGAAGAAGGCATATGACATGCTTACCTTTATTGGACAAGACATAGAGTATAAAAGTTGACATATGATATTGCAGCTATGTCGAGCATTGGTTAGGCCGTATTTGGAGTACTGTGTCCGGTTCTGGTTGCCACATTACCAGAAGGACACGGAGGTTTTGGAGACAGTACAGAAAAGGTTTACCAAGATGTTGCCTAGTATGGAGGGTCTTAGCTATGAGGAGAGATTGGGTAAACTGGTGTTGTTCTCCCTGGAAAGACAGAGGATAAGGGACGACCTAATAGAGGTGTATAAAATTATGAAAGGTGTAGATAGAGTAAACAGTGGGCAGCTTTTTCTCAGGTCGGAGGTTATGAACACAAGGGATCATGTTCAAGGTGAGGGGGGGCAAGGTTCAACACAGATGTCAGAGGGATGTATTTTACACAGAGGGACAGTGGGGGCCTGGAATGCACTGCCAAGCAGGGTGGTGGAGGCGGACACGTTGGGATCGTTTAAGACTTATCTGGATAGTCACACAAACAGACTGGGAATGGAGGGATACAAACGAATGGTCTAGTTGGGCTCATGAGCAGCGCAGGCTTGGAGGGCCTAAGGGCCTGTTCCTGTGTTGTACTGTCCTTTGTCTCTCTGTAATGTGGGAGTGTCTCTGTGTAATGTGGGAGCGTTCTGTGTAATGGTTAATATTGGAAGGATGGAGAATTTCAGGACTGAGAGAAGTTCCCAGACTGGTTTGATGTGGTTTGTATTCTAGGTTACAGACACTGGCACGCTGACCTTCGCTCTGATGACACCCCACTCGAAGCTGGCCTTGCCTTCACTTGCAAACTGAAGTCTCAGATCCCATTTCTTGGTCGCGAGGCATTGGAGAAACAGAAAGCAGAGGGTCTGTTCAAACGACTGCTCTGTTTCACTATTGATGAGTGAGTGAGTCTTTGTGACTTGTCTCTGAACCGGCTTACAAACACTACTACAGATTTATCATTTGAATGTTGCAAAATCTCCAAATCAATCTTTCAATGTAAAGTATTATTTTAAATTAAATTCCATTAAAACTTTCAAAGGAGGTTATAGCAAAGCACCTAGAAAAATCTTTAATGCAATCAGGTAGAGTCAACATAGGAAAGGGAAATCATATTTGACTAATTTATTAGAATTCTTTCAGTAAGGATCATGCAACATGGATAAAAGGGAATCTATCGATGTGGTGTTGGATTTCTGGGAGGCATTTAAGATGCCACATCAAAGATTATTACACCAAATAAGAGCTCTTAGTGTTGGGCTAATTTATTGGTAAGGTGAGACAATTAGATAGATAACAGGGAGGTGGAGTAATTGGGTCACTTCTGGAATAATGAGCTGTTCCAAGTGGAATATGACTGGAATGGACCTCCATTGATTCAGAATCTGATGGTGAAGGGATAGAAACGAGGGTTGCTAAATTTGCTGATGATACCAAAGCAAATGAACAGATTCAGTGAGTGGGCAAAAACTGAACAGATGGAGTAGAAGGTGGGAAAATGTCTTCATCCATTGCCATCAGTGGTTATAGTTTAAAATTAACAGCTCCTGTCTAAAACAGAGATGAGATTTTCTTTTCCTGTGAGGTTGTTAGTTTGTGGAATTCCCTTTTCCAAGAAAGAAGGGTGAGGCTACAGTGTGGGATGGAGTGCAGTACTGAGGGGGAGAGGAGAGACGGGAATGGTGTGTGTGTGTGTGTGTGTGGGGGGGGTGGGTGGGGGGGGGGGGGGGGGTGGGGGGGGGGGGGGGTGGGGGGGTGTGGGGGGGGGGGGGGGGGGGGGGGCTAGACAGGTGCAGTGTGGAGATGGGGGTGCAGTGTGGGAGGGGGAGTGGGAATGCATTGCACTTGCTTGTGATATAAAAAATATTTAATATTTCACAGGAAGGTCCCCATGTTCGGTCTGGAAGTAATTTGGAGGAATGGGAAGGTAGTCGGACATATCCGGAGGGCAGATTTCGCATTTACACTCAATAAGACGATAGCTTACGGTTACATCCGGGATCCTGATGGTGGTGTGGTAAGCACAAGTGATTTAGACACATGGGAGTGTTTGCTGGGGAGAATATTGAGGGAAATTGCTGAGGGAACCCTGTCAATGTAACTTTGTACTTCCCAAATGCTGCCTCAGAATCCTTTGGAAAGCATACAGCTCTGCCCAAAAACTCAGGTTCAGCCTCAGCTGGAGAATTGTGTCCAGCCTAGACACCACACTTTAGGAAAGATCTGAAGGCTTTAGAGAGAATGCAGAAAATATTCACAGAAATGGTTCCAGTGATGAGGAAATTCACTTATATGGTGATTACAACAACAAGGACTGCTCTCCTGAAGTTTGGCAGGAGATCTGGGAGAAATACAAAACAATGAAGGATCTGGAAAATTAGATATGAAGAAGCTGTTCCCGTTGGTTGTAGAGTCGAAAACCAGAGGATTCCAATTTAAGACAAACAGCAAAAGAAGTCGAGGCACACACGGAAAAAGTCTTTTCCCAGAAGGATGTGGAGGCAGAGTCTAGCTTCCAAAATCTGAAGGGAAAATGTTTGTAGGCTTTTGGGGTGAAGGTGTCACCTGGCTCTTAAAGAAAGCCAGCACTGACAGAGTGGGCTGAATACCTCCTGTGCTGTTATTCTAACATCAGATTTCGTACCCTATACCCAGTACTGGATGAGTAGATATTTCCTTAGTCATGGCGATGGTTCAGTTCCTTAGTGCTGATCCATCTCTCTCCCTGGCAACTTGGGGGAGGCGATGGCTTTGTGGTATTATCACTAGATTATTAATCCAGAAACTCAGATCTGGGGACCTAGATTCAAATCCCATCACAGCAGATGGTGGAATTTGAATTCAATTAAAAGAAATCTAGAATTAAGAATCTACTGATGACCACGAAACCATTGTCAATTGTCAGAAAAACCATCTGGTTCACTAATGTCCTTTAGCAAAGGAAATCTGCCGTCCTTACATGGTCTGGCCTATATGTGACTTCAGACTCACAGCAATGTAGGTGACTCTCAGCTGCCCTTGGGTAACTAGTGTTGGGCAATAAATCCTGGCCAGCCCTTGTCCCACAAGAGAATAAAAAAAAATCCAAGTCTGAAGCTGACTATTCAGTCTTGGTGTGAGTTTGCCTACCAGAACGTCACCCACCCAACTCTGTCCTTGAATCAGCTGAGTCTCTGCTGACATCCAGTTCAATGTCAGTTAGCTGGCGATGTGGTTAATCTGATGTGCACTGAGTGGTTGCTATCACAGTGTGTGTGTTTTCAGTCTCTGTGTCTCACTACAGGTGACAGCTGACTTTGTGAAGAGTGGTGAATATTCCCTGGAGAGGATGGGCATTGTCTACGCAGCAAAAGTGCACCTCAAATCCCCCTTTGATCCAAACAACAAGCGAGTGAAAGGCATTTATTAGCTCAGAGTCAGGATGGAGACTGCGTAATCCCAGCACTTTGAAAACAGGAAGTATATGACCAGGCATTTGCCAGATTGTCTTTGAGTTCCAGTTGTGAAATTGGAAGATCTGTTGGTGCAACATGGGGAGGTTTGGTAAGAGTTCTGAACTGGACTTTCGAACTTGAGACTTTGCTGCTGATTTGCTCAGGGTGAGGGAGTCATTTCAATGTTTTACCGCATTGTCACCAATTCTACAGTCTATCAATACCTGATTGAAAATAATTTAAACAAATTAAATTTTGTGTTAGTGCCAAAAACAGCATTTGTGTTTAACACACAACTGAAAACAGCCAATCAAACAGACATATAAAACACACACAGACTCATCTCATATTCCAACATGACAGCAACTGGGGAAATGAGGGCGGGTTTACTCTTTGGAGGAGAACCCAGATGCCATGGGCCCAGACCCTATGGACTGTGACTCAACTCTGGGTCGTCAGTATTCTGGTATGTGTGCTTTTGGAGTACAGAACACCTCATTCGCCTGACGAAGGCATAAACGCTGAAAACTAGCAGGTTTACCATCAAATAAATCAGTTGGATTTAAAATTGGTGTTACCGGACCTCTTACTTCGTCAGTATTCTAACCAGAATAAGTAGTATTTTCAGTGAGTTCTGGCAATCTGGCTCAGTCTTTGGTTGGGAGGTGAGAAGTGCTGGTCAGATTGAACAGGCCTTGGGGGGCTGTACAGAGAGTGTACCTCTCGGGTCAGATTGGATAATGAGATGGTGGGAGGGATGGGAGAGAAGGATAAAGGGTGGCTGGGAGTGCCTGGGCATTGAAATGAGCTGGGGAAGTTCTCAAGTTGTAATAAGGGGACAGAGTGACAGGGGAGTGCTGTGCTGCATCTCATTGAAAGCTTGGGAGAGGATTGTATGGGGATGATCTTGTGAGAATATTGGATTGCCCCCCCGGTTATATTTGGGGCAGAGCTGTGACCCTTGCATCACTCAAAGAACCTCACAAATCCTGAGGAAAGAATTTGCTGTTTAATTGGAAACAAATTAAAATTTTATCCATTCGGGGTAGCACACACACAATAATAAAACAGGATTACAAACATGGGTCAAACCCTCATTGGTGAGACACTGCAATGGAATTATTGTCTTCCTTCCCCCGCACCTTTCCAATAACCCTGCACACTTGGTTTACCCATTAGAGACATAACTACCAAAGGGGCATCCACCTCTCTCCTGGTTAACTGATGGTGAAATTGACCAGTGTTGCCTTTCCCGGCATCATGTGACTCAGTCTGTGGCAGTGATCCGGTGATTCCGGCAATGTCGTGGTGACCTGTGGGAGTGGCTGTTTTTCCCAGTTACCCTAAAAGTAGAAAATATCCAATTATCAAGGTTTCATTTTAGATCAATTTAATGATAATACAGCGAAATGGAATGTGTGAACACAGCAGGCTGGTTACTCACTGGGAAACGGACAGCAGAAGACTTGTTGCAGTGTACAGAGATTGGAGCAGAATCATACAGAGCTTTCAGAACCTGACTACTGAATGGGTTCCAGGTCACAGCACTGAACTGTTCAGTTACTGGCACCCATGGACAGGTGCAGATTCCATCATCATCAATCCTTCAGAAACAAAATAGTAATAAGTTATTGACTCCAACAAGAGAGAATCGAACCATCTCTCCTTGACATTCAATACTGTCACCATCACTGTCAACATCCTGGGGAGTTACATTGACTAGAAACAGAACTAGATCAGCATATAAATAAAGTGGCTACCAGAGCAGGTCAGAGGCTGGGAATCCTATCACCTCCTGACTCCTCAAAACCAATCCACAATCTACAAGTCAGGAGTGTGATGGAATACTCTTCACTTGCCTGGATCAGTGCACCTACACCACACGGACCGTAATGGTTCAGGAAAGCTCAAGATCTCCACCTTCTCAAAGAAAATAAGGGATGCATAACATGGCTGGTCTCGCCTGCCACAAATCCTGAGGATAAATTTAAAAAGTTCTCCTATCTATGCAAGGATTCAGACTTTCTGAGAATCCTTGATTTGAATCATTTTTGACAGCCATGTCTCCTCTGCCTGCTTTAGGACAATCATTAAACTTTACCTCTCTTTTAGTAACTTTTCTGATACCTCCTCGTGTCTCAGTGCTGAAGAATGCCTGATGTAATTTCCATGAAGCAATTTAGAATGTTTGATTACATTAAATATATAAATGCAAATGTTTACCTGTTGATGAAGATGAAATATTTCTGCAGATAGCTGATATCCACAGCACTTTTGCACAACTCCAGTTGTGTTTGGGGATAGTAGTGCACATAATTCACACACATTTCCTCATTGATTCCAAATCCTCCCTAAACACAGAGAATCCAATTGGCAATCACCTTTCACCCATTTCAGGTGTTTGGTCAACCCCAAACCCTTCACTCGCAAACATTTATCCACTGCCGTTAGATTCCACTCTCCCTTTGTCACTCTCTCTCTTTATTTCTCTATTGCTCTGTCTGTATCTCCCCCTCTGTCTGTCTCATTGCTCTGTCTTTTGCCTTTTGTCCCTCTGTCTATACCTCCTCTCCCTCTCTGTTTCACTCAGTATCTCACTCAGTTACTGGGTGCAGAATGAGAGATGTTCTGTGTGTTTGCAGTGATGTGAGGGGTTAGCTCTCTGTTGGATGGATGGGGGTGGGTAGAGATAATCAAAATGTGGATCAGCTCCAGATCATCTGGAACAGATTGTGACCTGAGGCAAACCAGTGAGAGTTAAGACATTTGATGATGTTGAGAAAGATTGGCTGGTGGGCAGGGAAGCAGTTAGAGGGCAGGTTAGGGGTTGCAGGGGGTTTAGGGGTTGGGAGGGGTGAAACAAACTGGACTTTGACCTGGAAGTGATAAGTTTTTACTATTTCACTTCGAGCCTAAACCCTGTTCTATCTGCAGATTTTCTCAGTTCTAAGGAAAGTTCATTGATGTGGACGTTTAACTGTATTTCTCTCTCCACTGAAGCTCGTTGATCTGTGGAGTTTCTCTGGTGTTTACTGTTCTTTTCTCTGATTCCAGTATTCAGTGATTAGCCTCTTGTTTGATAACAAAGTCATGTTCTATAAGATGGGTCACATAATGGTCAGCGATTTGTCCACCTACCACAGTCACGTGACTCCGGTCCTCAGTGTTGTACGTACATGAGGTTATCAACACATCTCCCTATTGAGAAAATACAGCATCAAAACAATTCCACAAACATGGTCCATGTACAGCGCTAGGCTGGTGCTTGTGTACTGCGCTAGGCTGGTGCTTGTGTACTGCGCTAGGCTGGTGCTTGTGTACTGCGCTAGGCTGGTGCTTGTGTATAGCATTAAGCTGGCGACATGTAACCCCGTTGTTGTGAGATACTCACGGGCAGCACAGTGATTTCTTTTGATAAAAGTCGGATCTCCTGTAAAGGCCAAAGCAGATTTATGAAACTGTTCTTCCATAGACAGCTGAAAACAATTTGGATCTAAGGGTGGTCAGTGTATTGTCCTAATGAGGAAGAGTTAAGAACTGTAGAAAAAAAGACAGATTAAAATGTTGAAAACACAAACTCAGGTAAATTGGAATGTTGGCCCACAGGAAGTGGAGCACCCAATGGGGGGAATGTGATATCTGACCCCTCTACACTATTCCACTTGATTCTGAGTCCCACAGCCCAGGCTGCAGAGAAGCTGGGGCAATGTCCCCCAGAATGACACTGAGATGAACAGAGCTGATTATGAGGACAGGTTACACTGATTGCATTCCTTGGTGTTTGAAAGATTAAGGGATGGGATGGACTGATCAAGGTATTTGAGATGTTTGAAGAGTTTGATGGGACAGAGAAGCTATTTCCTTGGTGGTGGGTTCCAGAACAAGGCAGGATAGAACCTCAAAGTCAGGATGTTCAGCGATGATATCAGAAAGGGACGGAAATCCGGAAAACTCCATCCCCCCAAAATGCTGCTGAGACCAAGGGTAAATTCGACACTCCAAAACTGGAATTAGTCAATTTTTATTGAGTAAGATGATCGAGGGATGAATGTGGAACTGAGACAGATGGGTGGAGTTGGGGGTAGAACCATGATCTAATTGTTAGAAAGGCATTGAGAGGATGATTGGCCTCCACTTTTCCCTGGGTATGAGGCATACATCAGGTAAAGGGGCGTGACTGATGAGTTGCTAGAACAAGGGGACTCATGGGTTTCCAAAGAGTTTGTGAACCTTTGGAACTTTGTTCCCCAGAGAGAGCTGGGGTAAGATCAATAAATATTTTTAAGGCAGAGGGAAATAGATTCTTGATCAGACAAGAGAATAAAAAGTTATCGGGATTGACAGAATATGGAATTAACTCTGCAATCAGATCTGCCACATAATTTAGTATGATAGGGTGGGCGAGAGGGGCTGAATGGCCACTCCTGCATCTCATTTGTATGTTTTTGTTAGAGTGGGTTCGAGAGGTGTGACTAACCTTGTTCAGACTTGGATTGAGTAACAAGCAAGTGATACCTGAAAGTGAGTACTGTAATGTCCATCAGCATTCACAATGTCCACTTCAGTCCCACCCTGAACCAGAACCGTCTTCACCTTTATACCAGCAAGGTGAGTGTGAAGCTGTGAAGCAAAGATGTGGATCCCAGATGGAGGCAGGCTCTGGAATGTGAACACCAACAACACATATTGGCTAATTGTACATTATGGTTAACAATTCACTGATCACCAATCAGATGGATGTCTTTGAGATCTTCCATCTCTGACCTTACTCACTCTGGTCACTTAATCCTCACATCATTCTCCTGGTCAGACCCTGCTTCAGTCTTTCTGACCACCTCCCCCCCCATTTCTGTTTCAGTTCACTTTTTGTTGCTCACTTTCTGACCTGTCCCTTTTTGCAGTAAAATGTCTCGTAACACCAGGTTAAATTAACAGGTGGAATTCTCACTCACCTGACAAAGGAACAGTCAGTTCCTAAAGCTAGTAGCAGTTGTACCAAATAAGCCTATTGGACTTTAACCTGATGTTGTGAGAATTCTTACTGTGTTTGCCCCAGTCCAATGCCAGCATCTCCACATCAGTCACTTTGCATCAGTTCTGGTGTAGTCATTCCATAAATAAGCAGAGTGTGTCCACTGACCTGCTGAGTACACTCTCCTGTGCAATATCCGCTGAGTTCAAAGCTTGCTTCACCTGGTGGAATAGCCATGACTGGTGTGTACACAAGCCCTAACTCCATAATTCCTGCACTGAACTTCCGTAAGGATGGAGTGTAGAACAGGCGAATCCCGGAATTATCCAACCTCCCTGTCAAAGTAAGTGAAAGGAATTCATCTGAAATCTTCTTGCTTTATTAACCATCTGCTTGTGTTGTGGCTGGAGTGGGCTACACGAGATTAACAAGACTTTACAAATGTAAAATCACAGGCCATGCACACACCACCCACTCAATCCACTGATCTAACCTGTAGGAAAATGTTAAATATATTCACTGACACACAGAAATTTTCCATAATCCCAGAATATCCATTAGAACAGCTCCTCTCCGAGCCTGGATTGCACTCATTTTGTCCACATCCCAATGTCATTGCCAACCAGATATTAATTAGAATAATATCAGGAACAGTTTCCTGTTTCACTCTGCCTCAGGGACATTTTCTGATCCCGTATCTTCTTTTCTGTTTGTTCATTCTGAATCTGGGGTTTGTGATTACGTTCTGGTTTTGAAATTTGTTAACTACAACATTGCTGCCTGTTCCAAACCCAAACAACATCCCACCCATCAAACTAAATGAGCTTAGTCTGTCCAACAAATCAATTCCCAGAATCATCCTGTTGCCCTTCTTTGAACTCATTAACAACATCTGTTTGGGTGTCAGGATGTGCTGGTTAAATGTTCAAACTTGTCTTGACCTGCCCAGCATTGACCTGGTGAGAACCAGCCTCGCCAGCTGGATATAGTCAAGCAGAGATCTGTAATCTCACTCAGGTACAATTCTGCCCAGTGAATTATTGTTTCAGCTTTATCTATGTTCATGGAGTGAAACTGCCCAGTGCCCTTCACCCAAGTAAATGAGAACGATGATCTGGAATTCAGGGAGACTGTGAGGTTCTTGAGCAAATTGACATTGGGAGTGACAATGTGTTGGAGGTGTTGACAGCCTTAAAAGTGACTAAATCTTCAAGTTCACATGAATTGTGTCCCAGACTGCCGTGAGAGATAAGGGAAGAGATTGCAGAGGCTCTGACCCAAATTTTCAATTCCTTTTTGGCCACGGGGGAGGTGCCAGATGACTGGAGAACAGTGAATGTGGTGCTGCTATTTAAGGAGGATTGTAGAGACAAACCAGGCACGTACAGAGCAGCGAGTCTCACGTCAGTGGGAGGGGAGGTTTTAGAGAAACTTCTGAAGGAGAGAATCTTTCTCCATTGGGAGAAGCAAAACTTGATCAGTGATAGTCAGCATAGCTTCATCAGAGGGAGGTCACGCCTAACAAATCTGATTGAATTTTTTGAGAAGGTGACCAGGTGTGTAGATGAGAGTAATGCAGTTGATATGGATTTCAGCAAAGCCTTAATGAGGTCCCACATGGGAGGCTTATAAAGAACATAAAGGGGGATATTGGGTAATTTGATAAAGCGGATTCAAAATTGGCTCAGTTTGTGGGAGACAGAGGGTGATAAAAGAAGCTGCTTTAGTGACTGGAAGCCGGTATACAGTGGCTTTCCACAGGGATCTGTGTTGGGCCCCCTGTTATTCATCATTTATGTAAATGATATTGATGACTATGCGGGGGGGAAGGGTCAGTAAGTTTGTGGATGACACAAAGATTGGCTGGGTGGATAATAGTAAGATGGAGGGTCTTGGGCTCCAAGAAGATGTAGACAGAATGGTTAAATAGGTAGATAAGTGGCAGATGGAATTTAACTCTGAAAAGTGTAAGGTGATACACTTTGGAAAGAGTAATTTGACAAGAAAGTATTCAAAGCAAATTACAGCACAGGAACAGGCTCTGCACTGACCATGCTGCCCAACTGAACTAAACCCCCCTTCCCCCGGCCCTTCCAGGGACCATATCCCTCTACTCCCATCCTGTTCATATACTGTCAAGACACCCCTTAAAAGTCGCTATTGTATCCACTTCCACTACCTCCTCCAGCGACAGGTTTCAGGCACCCACTACTGTCTGTGTAAAAAATCTCCCTCATATCTCCTTTAAGCTTTGCCCCTCGCGGCAGGGAATTATAGGCCGGTTAATTTAACGTCTGTAGTCGGAAAAATGCTTGAATCTGTCATCAAAGCAGAAATAACGAGGCACCTGGATATGAACGGTTTGATCAGGCAGACGCAGCACAGATTTGTTAAGGGGAAGTCGTGCTTGATGAATTTATTGGAATTCTATGAAGAAGTGACTAGTGCGGTAGATAGAGGGGAACCGGTGGATGTGGTGTTTTTAGATTTCCAAAAGGTGTTTGATAAGGTGCCTCACAAAAGATTGCTGCAGAAGATTAGAGTGCAGAAAGTTGGAGGTAAGGTATTGGACTGGATAGAGCATTGGTTGCCTAATAGGAAGCAGAGAGTAGGTATTAATGGGTGTTATTCTAATTGGCAGCTGGTGACTTGTGGAGTGCCCCAGGGATCGGTGCTGGAGTCTCAACTATTTACCATTTACATAGATGATCTGGAGGAAGGGGCTGAGTCAGGGTGACGAAATTTGCTGATGACACAAAGATGAGTGGAAAAGCAAATTGTAGGAAGAGTGTGGAAAGCCTGCAGAGGGATCTGGGTAGGTTGAGTGAGTGGGCGAGGACCTGGCAGACGGAGTATAATGTTAGCAAGTCTGAGGTTATCCACTTTGGTAGGAACAATGGTAGGAAGGATTACTAATTAAATAGTGAAAAGCTGTAGCATGCGATGGTGCAGAGGGATCTGGGGGTCCTTGTGCATGAATCGCAAAAACACAATCTGCAGGTGCAGCAGGTGATTAAGAAGGCGAATGCAATGTTGGCCTTTATAGCAAGGGGGATAGAATATAAAAGTAGGGAGGTACTTTAGCAGCTGTACAGGGTACTGGTGAGGCTGCAGCTGGAGTAGTGTGTGCAGTTTTGGTCGCTGCATTCGAGGAAGGATATATTGGCCTTGGAGGGGGTGCAGAGAAGGTTCATTAGGCTGATACCAGAGATGAGGACGTTGGATCATGAGGAGAGACTAAATAGGCTAGGTTTGTACTCGTTGGAGTTTAGAAGGCTGAGAAGGGATCTTATAGAAACGTGTAAGATAATGAAGGGGATGGATAGGGTAGAGGTCGAGAGACTCTTCCTGCTTAACAAAGATAGCAGGACTAGAGGGCACAGCCTTAAAATAAGGGGGGGGGGGGCGAGTGGTGTTCAGATCAGAGTTGAGGAGGAATTTCTTCACTTAAAGAACTTCTGGAATTCTCTGCCTATTGAAGTGGTGGAGGCTTCCTCACTGAATATATTTAAGTCAAGGATGGATAGGTTTTGATAGACAAGGGAATTAAGGGTTATGGGGAGAAAGTGGGAAAGTGGAACTGATCCACTTCAGATCAGTCATGATCTTATTGAATGCGGGGCAGGCTCGAGGGGCTGGATGGCCGACTCCTGCTCCTATTTCTTATGTTCTTAAACCTATGCCTCCTTGTAATTGATTCTTCCACTCTGGGAAAAAGCTTCTGATTATCCACTCTGTTCATGCCTCTCATAATCTTGTAGACTTAGATCAGGTCACCCCTCATCCTCTGTCGCTCCAGTCAGAACAAACCAAGTTTCTCCAACCTCTCCTCATAGCTAATACTCTCCATACCAGGCAATATCCTGGTAAATCTTTTCTGTACCCTCTCCAAAACCTCCACATCATTCTGGTAGTGCTGCAACATGACTTGCCAATTTTTAAACTCAATTCCCAGGCTGATGAAGGTAAGCAGGCCATATGCCTTCTTGACTACCTTTCCACCTGCATTGCCACTTTCAGTGACTTCTGTACCTATATACCGAGATCCCTTTGCCTTCAATACTCTTAAGAGTTCTGCCATTTACTGTATATTTCCTATCTGTATTAGACCTTCCAAAACACACTACCTCATGTTTGTCAGGATTAAACTCCAGCTACCACCTCTCTGCTGAAGTCTCCAACTGATCTATATCCTGCTGTATCCTCTAATGGTCCTCATCGCTATCTGCAAATCCACCAACTTTGTCGTCCGCAAACTTACTAATCAATCCAATTCCATTTTCCTCTAAATCGTTTATATATATAAAACACAAACAGCAAAGATCCCAGTGCTGATCCCTGAGGAACACCACTTGTCACAGCCCTCCATTCAGAAACACACTTTCCACTGCTACCCTCCACCTTCTTTGACCGAGCCAGTTTTGTATCTATCTTGCCAGCTCTCCTCTGATCCCATGCGGCATCACCTTCTGCACCAGTCTGCCATGAGGGATCTTGTCAAAGGCCTGACTGAAATCCATGTAGACAATATCCACTGCCCTACCCTCATCAATCATCTTCACTTCCTTGAAAAACTCAATCAAGTTATTGAGACACACCTCTCTTTCACAAAACTATGTTGCCTCTCACTAATACGTCCAGTTATTTCCAAGTGGGAATAAATCCTATCTCGAAGAATCCTCTCTAGTAATTTCCATCACACTGATGTAAGGCTCACCAGCCTGTAATTACCTGGATTATTCTTGCTACCCTTCTTAAACAAAGGAACAACATTGGTTATTCTCCAATCCTCTGGGACCTCCCCTGTAGCCAATGAGAATATAAAGATTTCTCTCAAAGCCCCAGCAATTTCCTCCCTTGCCTCCCTCAGTATTCTGGGGTATATCCCATCAGGCTCTGGGGACTTGTCTACCTTAATGTTTCTCAAGAACCCCAATACCTCTTTTTTTTTGAAGTCAACATGACTCAAACTATGTACACATCTTTTCCAAACTCATCATCCACCAAGTCCTTCTCTTTGGTGAATACTGATAGAAAGTACTCATTTAATACCTCGCCCATTTCCTCTGGCTCCATGCATTGATTCTCTCTCCTGTCCTTGAGTGGGCCAACCCTCTCCCTTTATTGCTCTTTATTTATATATAAAAAGCCTTGGGATTTTCCTTAATCCTGCTGGCCAATGCTTTTCCATGACCCTGTTTAGCTCTTCTTACTCCTTGCTCACATTTCTTTTACTTTTCTTGTAATCCACACTTGCTTTGTGTGTTCCCAGCCTCTTAGCTTTGACAAATGCTTCTTTTTTCTCATTAGAACAGAGAAACATAGAAAAACTACAGCACAAACAAGCCCTTTGGCCTACTATTGCGCCAATCATACCGCTACCTACTAGGCTTACCTATAACCCTCAATCCTATTAAGTCCCACGTACTCATCCAGAAGTCTCTTAAAAGACCCAATTGAATTTGCCTCCACCACCACCGACGGCACTGATTCCACTCACCCACTGAGTGAAAAAACTTACCCTAGGTTCACAATATCTCTCGTTATCCAAGGTTTCCAAAATTTGCCATACTTATCCTTCATCCTTACAGGAATGTGCTGGTCATGAATCCCTGTCAACTTATGCTTGAAAGCCTCCCAGATGTTGATTTGCCTTCAAACAACAGCCCCCAGTCTACATTCTTCAGTTCCTGTCTAATATTATTGTAATTAGCCTTCCACCAATTTAGCACCTTTACTTGAGGACTACACTTATCTTTATCCATCAGTACCTTAAAGCTTACTGAATTGTGGTCACTGTTCCCGAACTGCTCTGCTCCTGGCTGAGCTCATTCCCCAATACCAGGTCCAGCATGGCCCTTTCCCGGGTTGAACTATCTACATACTGTTTCAGGAAACCTTCCTTACAAACTCTGCCCCATCCATAGCCCTAGCACTAAGTGAGTCCCAGTCAATGTAGGGAAAATAAAACCACAACAACCCTGTTACTTTTACACCTTGCCAAAATCTGCCAACATATCTGTTCCTGTATCTCCTGCTGGCAGTTGGGAGGTTTGTAGTAAACCCCCATCATTGTAACTGCACCCTTTCTATTCCTGAGCTCTATCCATATTGCCTCGCTGTATGAGCCCTCTGAGGTATCCTCCCAGAGTACAGTTGTGATATTCTCCTTAATCATAGTGCAACTCCCCCATCCCTTTTACATCCTCCTCTTTTCTGCCTGAAATATCTGTATCCTGGAATGTTAAGCTGCCAATTTTGTCCTTCCCTTAACCAAGTCTCTGTAATGGCAACAACATTGAAGTTCCAAATACTCTAAGTTCATCTACCTTACCTGTTACACTTCTGACATTGAAACAAATGTACTTCAGTCCATCAGACTCTCTCTGATTTGCAATCCCAGCTTAGCTGCTGTTACTCTGAGACTTATTGCCCCTATTCTCTGGTTTCCCTTTAGTTAATTCACCTTTGTTTTGGTTCCCACCCCTTGATAAACTAGTTTAAGCCCTCCCATGTGACACTAGCAAACCTCCTGACCAGAATATTTGTGCCCCTTCAGTTTAGATGCAACTCCTCCTCCTTGTACAGGTCCCACCTGCTCTGGAAGAGACCCCAATGATCCAGATATCTGAAACTCTCCCTCCTACACCAGTTGTTTAGCCACGTGTTGAGCTGCACTATAGAACATAGAACACTACAGCACAAACAGGCCCTTCGGCCCACAAGTTGCGCCGATCATATCTATACCTACCAAGCCATAGACCTATCTATAACCCCCAATCCCATTAGATCCCATATACTCATCCAGAAGTCTTTTAAAAGACCCCAGCGAGTTTGCCTCCACCACCGACGGCAGCCGATTCCATTCACTCACCACCCTCTGAGTGAAAAACTTACCCCTAACATCTATCTGCCTATTCTGAGCCTCACTGGCACATGGCACAGGGAGTAATCCTGAGATTACAAGCCTAGAGGTCCTGCTTTTTTACTTTCTATCTAACTCCCTAAACTGCTGCTGCAGGACCTCATCACTCTTCCTACCTATGTCGTCTGTACCAATATGTACCACGACCTCTGGCTGTTCACCTTCAGAATGCTTTCTGCCCATTCAGAAACATCCTGAACCCTGGGAGGGAACCAGGGTGGCAATATATCATCCTGGAGTCTCTTTCACGTCCACAGAAGTGCTTATCTGTACCCCTAACTATAATCCCTTAGAACTATTGCTTTAATGTTCTTTATCCCTTTCTGCTTAACAACAGAGCTAACTGTGGTATCACTGCTTTGGCTACTGCTGGTATCCCCTGATGAATGGTGGAACAGAGGAACCTGTTAGTTCATAAATCTCGGAAGACAGAAGGGCATGTTATCAGGATGGTGAAAATGACACGTGGGACACTTGCCTTTCTCAATTGATGCACAGGTTACAAAAACAGGGAAGTCAAATTGGAGTTGTCTGGAACTTTGGTGAGGCCACAGCTGGAGCAGTGTGTGCAGTTCCAGTTACCACATTATCAGAAGGATGTGATTGCACTGGAGGGGGAGCAGAGATTTACCAGGATTTGCCTGGGATGGAATATTTAAGTAACGAAGAGAGGTTGGATGGGCTTGGGTTGTTTTCTCTGGAGGAGAGAAGACTGAAGGGTGACCTGATTGAGGTGTTCAAGATTATGTGTGACATGGACAGAACGGATAAGGAGCAGCTGTTCCCATTAGTTGGAGGGGGCATAGGTTCCCTCAAGGTGAGGGGCTGTAGACTTGGTGGGGAAGAAAATGTGAAGAAAAACATTTTTACCCAGAGGGTGATGATAGTCTGGAATGTGCTGCCTGGGAGGGTAGTCGAAGTGGGTTGCCTCACATCCTTTAAACAGTATCTGGATGAGCACTTGGCATAAATAACATTCAGGGCTGTGGACCAAGTGTAGATGAGATTAGGTAGGAGTTCAGGTGTTTCTTGCTTGTTGGTGTCAAAGGGCCTTTTCCGCGCTGTATGTCTTCAGATCCATTTTAATGATTTACGAGTTATAGAATTTATTCATAATAAATAATAAAGCTCCTTATCCGTTCTGTCCATGTCACACATAATCTTGAACACCTCAATCAGGTCACCCTTCAGTTTTCTCTCCTCCAGAGAAAACAACCCAAGCCCATCCAACCTCTCTTCATAACTTAAATATTCCATCCCAGGCAAATCCTGGTAAATCTCTGCTCCCCTTCCAGCGCAGTCACATCCTTCTGATAATGTGGTAACCAGAACTGCACACACTGCTCCAGCTGTGGCCTCACCAAAGTTCTAATAATAAAGCACCTATACCACTTTCCAGTTTCTTACTCATTCTCACACACTCACTCTTTCATACACACTCTCACACACATACACACACTCTCTCTCATACACATGCAGATGCAAATACTCAGAAAACACACACACACACAAAGAGGTGTATGCACACTGAGATTATAATTGAAATTAGACCCACCAGACACTTTCAAAGGATTGTGGTAATGAACTTCCAGACGCAAATACTTTGAGGAATTGGCTCCACCTATCATGAGTCCGACATCTTTTGGGTAATAAAATGGCTGCAAGGGCAGAAAGAATTGGATTTGACAGAAAGCATTAATAGCAGATCCATAAAACCAAGCAAATAACACATTGAAATACAGCCAGCCTGTACTTGGACTGAAGTTGCTTCAAGCTCTCTGACAGGTGTCTGTCTCACACTTCTCAAACAAATCAATCACTGCAGATAACAGGGATTCCCCCAGTACAGGACAGCTGATTCAAATGATGAGATAGGAAGGAGCTTGAATGACAAAACTAATCATCATCAAAGTGATAGCAGAGTCCTGACCGAGTGAATAGCGAGGGAAACATTTTAAATTTATCAGACTGGGGAATGATGGACAAGAAATGAAACAAAGTTAAATATAAACCAATCAGTGGCAAGCATGAGGTTGATTCAACTGAGAGAGAACCCGAACAGCCAGGGGCTAACTCAAGGTTCTGACCCAGAGAGTAAAAACGATGGTTGGAAATAAAGAGAAATGGCTTTTAAAATTCACTCAAGCTGCCTGAACAGCAGTGTACACGGTGTCTGTGATAAAACAGAGGATCGGAAAACAATGCAGTGCAAGGATCCGGATATATCAGGACATGGCTGCAGAAAAATCAGCACTGGGAATAAGATCTAGATCACATATCTTGAGAAAAGAGAGTAAGAGAAAGACAGCCAGAGGAGCTGTACTTATTCAGGAAAACCAGAAAGAGGAAAAGGACTGAAATTAATTAGCAAGAGGTGGGTAAGCAGAATAAGTAACTGTATTCCTACAACGTGTTCAGAATTCCAGTAACCTCAATTTGTATGAAGTCCAGGAAGGGAGAAATCATTACTGGATCTAATAATGGGGAATGAGTGATAAGTAAACATAGGGGAACACCTGGGCAATAGTGACCACAATACAACCCAATTTAGGATAATAATTGAGAAGGAGATCTACGTGAAGAGACAAAGGATGAGAGGTGACCTGATAGAGGTTTATAAGATGTTGAGAGGTATTGATAGGGTGGATTCTCAGAGGCTTTTTTGCAGGGCTGAAATGGTCACTACGAGAGGACACAGGTTTAAGGTCTCTAGGGAGCAGGTACAGACGAGATGTTAGGGGTAATTTTTTCACTCAGAGGGTGGTGAGTGAGTGGAATCGGCTGCCGTCGTTGGTGATGAAGGTGAACTCGCTGGGGTCTTTTAAGAGACTTCTGAATGAGTACATGGGATTTAATGGGTTTGAGGGTTATAAATAGGCCTGGTAGGACAATCGATGCAACTTGAAGGGCCTGTTTGTGCTGTAGTGTTCTATGTTCTATGAGAAAGACCAGGGTAATAGATTGGAGATAAGCTGATCTTGAGGAGTTGAGAATAGAATGTAAGAAAGTAAAATGAACAATAATATAACATACAATGATGTAGAACAGCCACAGGAAACGTTAAAATGAGTGAGCAGCTGTTCCCCATATTTGAAGAGTTAATTACAAGGGGACTCAGGTTAAAAGTGAGGAGTAGGAAGTTTAGAGGAGATTTAAGAAGAACTTTTTTTTTTTTACAAAGAGGGTGGTGAGGCTCTGGAATGCTCTGCCTGGGAAGATGGTGGAGACGGGATGCCTCATATTCTCTAAAAAGTAACTGGAAGAGCATTTGGCATATTATAACATTCAAGGCTATGGGTCAAGTGCTGGTAACTGGGATTAGCTGGACAGAGCAAGGCTTTCATACATCAGTGCAAACTCGATGGGCCAAAGGGCTTCTTCTGCACTGTGGTATTCCGTGATTCTGTGAGTGCAAAACACAGCAAGGAAAACATTCCACTGAAAGGAAAGAACAAATGAAACACTAATGGGATTCCAGTGACGAATAAAGACATAGAGTGAAAACTGATGAAGAAGAGACAGACACTAATTTCACGGAGAACCAGAGTGAGCGGTGAGGGAAAATGTTATTGGAAGAATGAGAAAATAAAAGAGGAATTATGAAATAAAATTATCAGAGAACATAAAACATAACACTGAAATATTCTACAGGTCGATTAAATAGAGCACTGGTGAAGAATACTCCACAAATATCCCCATCCTCAATAATGGAAGAACCCAGCACATCAGTGTTGTAACAATTTTCAGCCAGAAGTGCCAAGTGGAGGACCTATCTTTGTCTCTTCCAGCAGTCCCCAGCATCTCAGGTGTCGCTTTTCAGCCAATTCGATTCACTGCACATGATATCAAGAAACAATTGGAGACACTGACTATTACAAAGACAATACATACAGAGAATATTCCGGCAATACTCCTGAAGACTTCTCCTTCACGATCCTGAGCCAAGCTCTTCCAGTAGAGTTACAGCACTGACATCTACCCAACAATATGGATAATGACCCGGATATGTCCTGTACACAAGGAACTGGACAAATCCAATCCAGTCAATTACCACCAATTATCGAGTATCAGTAAAGTGATGGAAGGGGGTCATTAACAGTGCAAGTGAGCAGTTTTTGAAGGTGTAACCAAGAAAGTCAATGAGGGCAGTGCAGTTAATGTTGTCAACATGGACTTTAACAAGGCTTTTGACGAAGTACCACATGGTAGGTTGTTGCATAAGGTTAAATCTCGCGGGTTCCAGAATGAGGTATCTAAATGGATACAAAATTGGCTTCTAGAGGGTGGTTGTAGAGAATTATTTTTCAAACTTGAGGTATGACCAGCGGTGTGCCTCAGGGATCAGTGCGGGGTCCATTGTTATTTGTCATTTATATTAATGATTTGGATGACAATATAGGAGGCATGGTTAGTACATTTGCAGGTGACACCAAGATTGGTCGCATAGTGGACAGTGAGGAAGGTTATCTCCAGTTGCAGCGGGATCTTGATCAATTGGGGCCAGTGGGCTGATGAATGGCAGATGGAATTTAATTTAGATAAATATGAAGTGATGCATTTTGGTCGATTGAATCAGGGCAGGAGTTATTCAGTCAATGGTAGGGCTTTGGGAAGAGTTACAGAACAAAGAGATCTCGAGGTACAGGTTCATCGCTCCTTGAAAGTGGAGTCACAGGTGGACAGAGTGGTGAAGAAGGCATTTGACATGCTTGGTTTCATCGGTCAGAACATTGAATACAGGAGATGGGACGCCTTGTTGAAGTTGTACAAGACATTGGTAAGGCCACACTTGGAATACTGTGTTCAGTTCTGGCCATCCTATTATAGAAAGGATATTATTAAGTGTGCAGAAAAGATTTACTAGGATGCTACCAGGACTTGATGGATTGAGTTATAAGGAGAGGCTGGATAGACTGGGACTTTTTTCTCTGGAGTGTAGGAGGTTGAGGGGTGATCTTCTAGAGGTCTGTAAAATAATGAGGGACACAGATCAGCGAGATAGTCAATATCTTTTTCCAAAGGTAGGGGAGTCTAAAACTAGAGGGCATAGATTTAAGGTGAGAGGGGAGAGATACAAAAAAGAGTCCACAGGGGTAAATTTTCACACAGAGGGTGGTGAGTGTCTGGAACAAGCTGCCAGAGGCAGTAATAGAGGCGGGTACAATTTTGCCTTTTAAAAAGCATTTAGATAGTTACATGGGTATAGAGGGATGTGGGCCAAATGCAGGCAATTGGAACTAGCCTTGGGGTTCAAAAGAATGGGCGGAATGGACAACTTGGGCCGAAGAGCCTGTTTCAATGCTGTAAACCTCTGTGACTCTATGACATCTGCTCAGCAATAATCTGCTCAGTGACGCCCAGTTTGGGTTTCTCCCAGGGTCACTCAGCTCCTGACCTCATTACAGCCTTGGTTCAAACATGGACAAAAGAGCTGAATTCCAGAGATGAGAGTGACAGTCATTGATTTAAGGCCACATTTGACTGAATGTGGCATCAAAGAACCCATTTTGTACACACTCCAGGAATTGCTCCTGCAGAGAATTGGTTTCCCCAGTCTGTGTATAAATTGTAATTGCTCATTATTACCATGTTACCCTGGAACATAGATGTCTAATTTCCTGGTTTACACTGTGCCCAACATTATCACTACAATTTGGTGGTGCAAAAACAACTCCCATCAATACTTGTGGGGGTTACTATTGACCAGAAACAGAGCTGGACTAGTCATATAAATACTGTGGTTACAAGAGCAGGTCAGAGGCTGGGAATCCTGCAGCAAGTAATTCACCTCCTGATTCCCCAAAGCCTGTCCACCATCTATAAGGACACAAGTCCCACTTGCCTGGATGGTGCAGCTCCAACGACACTCAAGAAGCTCAACACCATCCAGGACGAAGCAGCCCCGTTTGATTGCTATCCATTCCACAAATATCCATTCCCTCCATTACCAAAAAATAGTGAGGCACTACAAGAGGCACTGCAGGAACCCATCAAGGATCCTTAGGCAGCAACATCCAAACCCATGGCCACTATCAGATCAAAGGTAGCAAATACTTGGGAACACAACCATCCGGAGATTCTCCTTCAAGTCACTCACTATCCTGACTTGGAAATATATCACCGTTTCTTCGCTGTCAGTGGATCAAAATTCTGGAACTCCTCCCCTAACAGCACTATGGGTGTACCTACACCACAGCTGTTCAATTCAAGCACTTACCACTGCCTTCATAAGGGCAATTAGGGTTGGGCAATAAAAGCTGGCTTGGTCAGTGAGACCTGTGAAGGGATGAAAAAAGGAATTGAAAATTGGAAAGCTGAGATTGAAACAGGACAACAAGGGGACATTCAGAATGAATTAAAGAATGAGTGTAAAATGGCAAAAGATTAAATATTTACTCCATTTGAATATTTACCAGATGGAATAAATTGATATTGGAAACTGAGATTAGAAATTATATAACTGCATTTAGAATAAATTGAGAAATATTAAATTAAGTAATTAAATCCAAAGAGGGTAAAATCCCTGATCTGGATTAATTACGTCCTGATATTTTAAAATAATCTGGAGAAGAAATAGCAGGAGCACAAATCTGGATATTTAGTAATTGAATAGGACCAGGTATTACACCATGGGGCTGCTGGATGGTTCATGGAATTCCGATATTTAAGAACTGAGCTAGGTGATATCAAGAGAACTAGAGACCAGTCCACTTAACATCGGTGGTAGAAAAATAATGAAGTCTTTAATGCAGGAAAGAACAGAAAACTGTCTGGAGCCAAAAAATAGAATAAGGAATAATCAGAATGGATTTCAAAAGGGAAAGTCCCACTTCACCAATACACTGAATTCTTGGAAGAGGTAACAGAATGGAGAAGGGTAGCACAGTAGATGTAATGCACATTTCCAAATAGCCTTTGATAAAGTGGCACAGAATAAATTAACAAACATGGTCAGCTTGCAGAGTTGGATTGACAATAGGTGGGATGTGAGATCCCACAAGGGTCAGTGTTGGGACCAGGGTCTTTCACAATTTTCACATAATGATTTAAATTTTAGAATCAATATTATAATTTGAAAATGATCTCAAATGGTGAGGAATAGGATTGACAATACCAAGAATTGTCAACACCGAGAATGGTCAGCAGCGAGAATCCGCCAACGCCGAGAATCCGCCAACGCCGAGAATCCACAACATAGAACGTTACAGCGCAGAACAAGCTCTTCAGCCTTCGATGTTGCGCCGACCATTATAAAAAAGCAATGACCCTCCAAACTAAACCATTCCTTTCTCTTCCATAAACTTATCAACTAAACTCTTAAACGCCACCAAACTTGGCGCATCTACAACTGCCGCAGGCGGGGCATTCCACTCCCTAACCACCCTCTGGGTAAAGAGCCTACCTCTGATATCCGTCCTATAACTATCACCCCTTAATTTAAAGCTGTGTCCCCTCGTGCTAGCTTTCTCCATCCTAGGAAAAAGGCTATCACTGTCCACCCTATTTAAACTTCTAATCATCTTATATGCTTCGATAAGGATAACGTTGAGATTCTCCATCACCAAGCATCACCAACGCCAAGAATCCGCAACACAGAGATTCACCAACGCCGAGAATCCGCAACACAGAGATTCGCCAATGCCGAGATTCGCCAATGCCGAGATTCGCCAATGCCGAGATTCGCCAATGCCGAGATTCGCCAATGCCGAGATTCGCCAATGCCGAGATTCGCCAACACTGGGAGTATTCGCAATAAGGGGGAGGAACTTGCAGCTTGGACCAGTACCTGGAACTTCGATGTTGTGGCCATTTCAGAGACTTGAGTAGAGCAGGGACAGGAATGGATGTTGCAGGTTCCGGGGTACAAATGCTTTAGTTGGAGTAGAGAAGGAGGTAGAAGGGGGGGAGGAGTGGCGTTATTGGTCAAAGACTGTATCACGGTGATAGAAAAGAAGTTTGATGAGGACTTGTCTGTTGAGGTAGTATGGGCTGAGATTAGAAACAGGAGAGGAGAGGTCACCCTGTTGGGAGTCTTTACAGACCTCCTAATAGTTCTAGAGAGGTTGAGGAAAGGATTGCGAAGTCAATTCTGATTAGGAGTGAAAGTAGTAGGGTAATTGTGATGGGGGACTTTAACTTTGCTAATATTGATTGGAATAGCTATAGCTATAGCTCGTTAGAGGGGTCAGTTTTCGTACAGAGTGTGCAGGAAGGTTTTTTTGACTCAGTATGTAGATAGGCCAACTAGAGGTGAGGCTACATTGGATTTGGTGCTGGGCAATGAGCCAGACCAGGTGTTAGGCTTGGAGGTTGGTGAACATTTTGGTAGTGACCACAATTCGGTTACGTTCACCTTAGTGATGGATAGGGATAGGCATGAAGCTGGGGACAGTAGTTATAGCTGGGGGAAGGGTAATTATGAGGCCATCAGGAGAGAATTAGGGTGCATAGACTGGACTAGGGAACTACAGGGACTGGGAACATCTGGAATGTGGTGCTTATTCAAGGAGCAGCTGCTGCGAGTCCTTGATAAGTATGTCCCTGTCAGGCAGGGAGGAAATGGTCAAGTAAGAGAGCCTTGGTGTACGAAAAAAGTTGATTTGCTGGTTAAGAAGAAAAAGGAGGCTTATGTCAGGATGAGGCTTGAAGGCTCAGTTAGTGCAATGGATAGCTATAGATTAGCCAGGAAGGAAGTAAAAAGTGAATTGAGGAGAGCTAAGAGGGGACACGAGAAGATGTTGGCTGATAGGATTAAGGAGAATCCTAAAGCTTTCTTTCGATATGTTAAGAATAGAAGATTGGTTAGGGCACGATTAGGGCCAGTCATAGACAGCAGTGGGAAGTTGTGCGTGGAGCCTGAAGAGATTGGTGAGGCACTGAATAAATATTTCTCTTCGGTATTCACACAGAGTGCTGGAAATGTAGCTATGGAGAACACTGAGGTACAGGGTTGCAAATTGGGAAGTATTGTAGTAGATAGGGAGGATGTGCTAGAAATTCTCGAGGTTTGAAGTTGGATAAGTCCCCTGGGCCGGACGGGATTTACCCTAGGATTCTCTGGGAGGCAAAAGAGGAGATTGCAGAGCCTCTGGCTCTGATCTTCAGGTCCTCGTTGGTTACGGGTGTGGTTCCGGAGGACTGGAGGATAGCGAATGTGGTCCCATTGTTTAAGAAGGGGAAGAGAGACCTTCCAGGGAATTATAGGCCAGTGAGTCTGACTTCTGTTGTGGGCAAGGTATTGGAGAGAATTATTAGGGATAGGATTTATAGTTATTTAGAGAGAAATGAATTGATTGGGGATAGTCAGCATGGTTTCGTGAAGGGTAGGTCAAGCCTTACTAACCTCATTGAGTTTTTTGAGAAAGTGACCAGAGAGGTGGATGGGGGTAAGGCGGTTGATGTAGTATATATGGACTTTAGTAAGGCTTTTGATAAGGTGGCCCATGGAAGACTTCTACAGGAAATGCAGATGTGTGGAATAGAGGGTGATTTAGCTAATTGGATTAGAAATTGGCTGGCAGATAGAATACAGAGGGTGGTGGTTGATGGGAGATATTCATCGTGGAGTTCGGTGACGAGTGGTGTGCCTCAGGGGTCTGTTTTGGGGCCCCTGCTGTTTGTAATTTTTATAAATGATCTGGATGAGGATATTGAGGGATGGATCAGTAAATTGCAGATGACACTAAAGTCGGTGGAGTGGTAGATAGTGAAGAGGGGTGTTATAGTTTACAGAGTGACTTGGACAAGTTGCAGAGCTGGGCCGAGAGGTGGCAAATGGAGTTAATGTGGAAAAGTGTGAGGTAATGCACTTTGGCAGGAACAATAAATGTGTAGAGTATAGGGCTAAGGGTAGGGCTCTTAACAGTGTTGAGGAACAGAAGGATCTTGGTGTATGTGTCAATAGATCCCTGAAAGTAGGCAGTCAAGTGGATAACGTTGTTAAGAAGGCATATGGAGTCTTAGCTTTTATTGGTAGGGGGATTGAATTTAGGAGCCGCAGCATCATGTTGCAACTGTACAAAACTCTAGTGCGGCCGCACTTGGAGTATTGTGTGCAGTTCTGGTCGCCACATTATAAGAAAGATGTGGAGGCATTGGAGAGAGTACAGAGGAGGTTTACAGGATGTTGCCTGGTATGGAGGGCAGGTCCTATGAAGAGAGGTTGAAGGATTTGAGGTTGTTTTCGTTAGAAAGGAGGCGGCTAAGAGGGGATCTTATTGAAGCATATAAGAAGATTAGAGGTTTAGATAGGGTGGACAGTGATAGCCTTTTTCCTAGGATGGAGAAAGGCTAGCACGAGGGGACACAGCTTTAAATTAAGGGGTATGAGTTATAGGACGGATATCAGAGGTAGGTTCTTTACTCAAAGAGTGATTAGGGAGTGGAATGCCATGCCTGCAGCTGTTGTAGATGCGCCAAGTTTGGTGGCGTTTAAGAGGTTAATTGATAAGTATATGGAAGAGAAGGGAATGGTTTAGTTTGGAGGGGCATTGCTTTTTATTTTGGTCGGCACAACATCGAAGGCCGAAGGGCCTGTTCTGTGCTGTAATGTTCTATGTTCTATATGTTCTATGTTCTATGTTCTATATGCATTACAGGAAGACATTAACAAAATGTATAGAATGGATTTATGATCAGTAAATTAATCTCAACGTCAATAACTGAGGTATCACATTCAATCAGAACAATAATAAAGTCACAAACTTAAACTGCTTAGAGGAGCAAATAGTAAAAATCATCAAACCCCATTAACTCTGAGCCCCTCACTCCACTCCTCCCCCACACTGGGACCCTCACTCAACTCCTCCCCTGCACCAAGACCTTCACTCAGCTTACCTTCACCCACATTGAGACTGTCACTCACCATCCCCTCCCCCACACAGAGACCCTGATTCACCCTGCCCCCCGCACTGAGACCTTCACTCACCCCCTCCCTCGCACTGAGACCCTCACTCACCCCTCCCCTACACTGAGACACTCACTCACCATCCTCCCCCACACTGAGACCCTCACTCACCCCTCCCCTCCCTCACAGTGAGACCCTCACTCATTCCCCTCCCCTGCACTGAGACCCTCACTCACCCCCTCCCTCACAGTGAGACCCCCACTCACCCCCTCCCTCACAGTGAGACCCCCACTCACCCCCTCCCTCACAGTGAGACCCTCACGAACCTGAGCACCCATTGCCCAAGCTGCCAACACGTGTCTGCAGTAATTTAGTCGTACAGGCTTCATCTTGGAATCACATGGTCCGTTATAGTCTGGGATCTGCTGGAATTGCGGAGCGCACTGGAACACTTCCATGTGATGGACAATGGCTTCATTTCCTGGAGAGATTACTGATTCATACTGCAGAGAGGAAAGAACAGGAGTTAGTGACTGGGGAGGGGTCGGATATCACTCTGATTGGGAGATAAGAGACTCACATCTCAGCAATGAGAGTTTCCCACTCTTCACATCATCCTATGGAATGAGTAATCTACACTGATCATTCCAGTGGGATCTGATCACAGATACATTGGGACCTGACAGAGCATACAAGCCTGAGTAGCTTAGGCCAGAATGCCAGCTTTTACCCCCTTTTCCTCTGGCACCCAAGTTGATAAGGTTGTTAAGAAGGCATATAGTGTGTTAGCATTTATTGGTAGAGGGATTGAATTTCGGAGCCAAGATGTTATGTTGCAACTGTACAAAACTCTGGTGCGGCCACACTTGGAGTATTGTGTACAGTTTTGGTCACCACATTATAAGAAAGATGTGGAGGCATTGGAGAGGGTACAGAGGAGGTTTACCAGGATGTTGCCTGGTATGATGGGTAGGTCTTATGAGGAAAGGCTAAGGGACTTGAAGTTATTTTCATTAGAGAGAAGAAGGCTAAGAGGTGACTTAATTGAGACATATAAGATGATCAGAGGGTTAGATAGGGTGGATAGTGAGAGCCTTTTTCCTCAGATGGAGATGGATAACATGAGGGGACATAGCTTTAAATTAAGGGGTGGTAGTTATAGGACAGATGCTAGAGGTGGGTTTTTTACTCAGAGGGTAGTAAGGGTGTGGAATGCCCTGCCTGCAGCAGTTGTGGACTTGTCAAGTTTAAGGGGGTTCAAATGGTCAGTGGATAGGCATATGGATAACATTGGAATAGTTTAGGTTAGAGGGTCATTAGATTGGTTCCATTGGTCAGTGCAACATCGAGGGCTGAAGGGCCTGTACTGCGCTGTAATGTTCTATGTTCTATGTGGGAAGTGAGGAAGGCTGATTCAAGGACTGATTCACCTCTCAGCCTGAGTGTAACCTTCAGAGCTGGTGTGACCATGATGTTTCTCGTGATGGAGACCATCTGATCGTTACTCAGATGTGGGGGCACTGGTTGACAACTGACGTATGATCTTCCACGCAGTTTCAATCTCTCACAATGCAACGAATTATGGCAGGTGGGTCATACTCCTTTGTGACAATCATCCAGAGCGTGAGTTCACATCCCGTTTAGATAAGAGAGTTATTTTGGTTCTTTCGGAATACTTTGTGCCTTTTCCATATTAGAACATAGAACATAGAACAATACAGCACAGAACAGGCCCTTCGGCCTTCGATGTTGTGCCGACCAAAATAAAAAGCAATGCCCCTCCTAACTAAACCATTCCCTTCTCATCCATATACTTATCAACTAACCTCTTAAACGCCACAAACTTGGCGCATCTACAACAGCTGCAGGCAGGGCATTCCACTCCTAATCACTCTTTGAGTAAAGACCTACCTCTGATATCCGTCCTATAACTCATACCCTTAATTTAAAGTTGTGTCCCCTGTGCTAGCTTTTCCATCCTAGGAAAAAGGCTATCACTGTCACCCTATCCAAACTCTAATTATCTTATATGTTTCAATAGATCCCCCCTTAGCCGCCTCTTTCTAACGAAAACAACCTCAAATCCTTCAACTCTCTTCATAGGACTGCCCTCCATACAGGACATCCTAGTAACCTCCTCTGTACCCTCTCCAATGCTCCACATCTTCTTATAATGTGGCGACCAGAACTGCACACAATACTCCAAGTGCGGCCGCACTAGAGTTTGTACGCTGCAACATGATGCTGCGGCTCCTAAATTCAATCCCCTACCAATAAAAGCTAAGACTCCATAAGCCTTAACAACTTTATCCACTTGACTGCCTACTTTCAGGGATCTATTGACACATACACCAAGTCCTTCTGTTCCTCAACACTATTAAGAGCCCTACATTAGCCTATACTCTACACATTTATTGTTCCTGCCAAAGTGCATTACCTACACTTTTCCACATTAAACTCATTTGCCACCTCTCGGCCAGCTCTGCAACTTGTCCAAGTCACTCTGTAAACTAAACACCCTCTTCACTATCTACCACACCACCAACTTTAGTATCATCTGCAAATTTACTGTCATCCCTCAATACCCTCATCCAGATCATTTATAAAAATTACAAACAGCAGGGGCCCCAAACAGACCCCTGAGGTACACCACTTGTCACGAACTCCACGATGAATATCTCCCATAACCACCACCCTCTGTCTTCTATCTGCCAGCCAATTCCTAATCCAATTAGCTAAATCACCCTCTATTCCACACATCTGCATTTTCTGTAGAAGTCTTCCATGGGCACCTTATCAAACGCCTTACTAAAGTCCATATATACTACATCAACCGCCTTACCCCCATCCACCTCTTTGGTCACTTTCTCAAAAAACTCAATGAGGTTAGTAAGGCATGACTACCCTTCACGAAACCATGCTGACTATCCCCAATCAATTCATTTCTCTCTAAATAACTATAAATCCTATCCCTAATAATTCTCTCCAATACCTTGCCCACAACAGAAGTAAGACTCACTGGCCTATAATTCCCAGGAAGGTCTCTCTTCCCCTTCTTAAACAATGGGACCACATTCGCTATCCTCCAGTCCTCCGGAACCACACCCGTAACCAACGAGGACCTGAAGATCAGAGCCAGAGGCTCTGCAATCTCCTCTCTTGCCTCCCAGAGAATCCTAGGGTAAATCCCGTCCGGCCCAGGGGACTTATCCAACTTCAAACCCTCGAGAATTTCTAACACATCCTCCCTATCTACTACAATACTCCCCAATTTGCAACCCTGTACCTCAGTGCTCTCCACAGCTACGTTTCCAGCACTCTGCGTGAATAATTGGCTTTTTTCAAATCAAAAACTAATTCTCACAAAATCCCTTTCTGAAAATGTACTTCTTAAATCTGAAACAAAACTCCACAGATATTAATACTAAAGATAATGCTGACAGATTAAATGTCAACAGCTTCCTGAATGCTATTTCAGAAATCAAAGCTGAATGGGCCGAATGGCCTTTCCTGTGCTGTCCTGAATCCAAGCTACTGCCGTGGGATCTCTGTGTGAATCTAAAGTTAAATTCACCATGTGTTTACAGACTTAGTGAGACTGAGAAAAGCTGGGTAAAAGCAACAACTCTGTCAGTATCTGGAGAGAGAAACAGTTAACAGCACAATTCACCCGCTTTCAGGCTGAATGTTCCCACAGGAGAGTGGGTGCAAACCATAACATGGGCAGTGATATTGACAATCCAACAATTAGTGCTGCTCCTCAACCCCCAACCCTAACCCTGCTCCCTAACCCTGCTCCCTAACCCTGCTCCCTAACCCTGCTCCCTAACCCTGCTCCCTAACCCTTACATCCACCCTAATCCTAACCCAAACCCTAACCTTAATCCTGACCCCTAACCCAAACCCTGACCCCTACTCCTAAAGATGACCCTAACCTTAATCCTCAATCCTAACTCTAATCCCTAACTCTCACCCTACATTAACCCTCATCCTAACCCTAAACCAAACCCTAACTCTCAATTCTAACCCTAACCACCAATCATAGCCCTAATCCTTACGCTAACACTCACCATAATCGTCACCCTAACTCTAACCATCAATCCTAACCCTAACCCAACCCTAACCTCCAGCCTACTCCTTACCCTAACATTAACCTGAAACACGGTGAGACTCCAGCTGCAGCGACACTCCCAACTCTCACACTGAGACCTTCAACTCTCACTCCCTCATTCACCACCTCATTCATTTGCCAGCTGGTAGGTCTGTTCACTGTTGCAACTGGGTACTTGCCTTAACGATGTGATGTGCAGGAAACCCTTGGGGAAGTTTGCTGATGTAACACCAGTAGGTAGTCTCCTGAGCAGGAATGGTCACATTGGGAGCAAGGATCTCCAGCACCTTTGTATCTGAGGGAAGTTTGGGAATGTGGATAACCGGCTTGAGGAGCTGCACACGTTGCATTCCCCCATTCACTGCCCTGAGATTTACTGATTCCAGTGATGAAATCGGTTGCTCAAGGAATCGATACAGGAGGTGGACTGTTCCGCTCTGTTGGGAAAGGTTACAGATACATATCATTCTCAGCCAACCAGCTGTAAGTATGGAATTGGACTCTTACTATCATTCACGCTGTGGGATTTTCCATTCCCGCTGCAGTGAACAGAGATCTGCCTGGCAGCTAAATTCTCCGACATTGTTGCCGTCGGAACATGGTGCGAATGACTGGTAAGATCCCAATTTCTATTGAAGAAAATCATTTCCCGTGAAACTGTTCAATCTCTCTGAATAACTCTGTATTAGGACCGTATTATAAAGTACAGGCCGAAGGGCCTGTACTGCGCTGTAATGTTCTATGTTCTATATTATAAAGATGTATTCAATAAAATGTTTAGTTGTCATAGGCTTAACTTCCATAGGTATTGAACGTTTTAGAAGCAATTGGCTCAAGTTTAATGCTTCCTGTGTGGGATTTGCAAAGGGCACAGTTTGTGGAGTCCTCTGGGGTAAGTCATGTGGGAAAACTCTTGGTGTGAAAACAATGCTGAATTTTGCATAGTTCCAAAGAGAGGGACTGCCACAGGGTCCCAGCTTTACTTCATCTCTCTTTTTAAATCTCACATGAAAGCTAAATTAAAAATCCACTAAAAGAGGTAATTTCTATAAACTGAGTTCTAAAAGGAGAATTCTAAATCAACTTACTGTCCCCAGGAACCCAGTAGCTACTGTGGGCCAGGATTTATCAGCTGTGAACAGGTAACTAGGCAATCGTAGAATCCCTACGGCCATTGAGTCTGTACTAATCCTCCGACAGAGCATCTTACAGAGGGACCAACCCCATCCTATCATGCTGATCCCATGTATTTACCCCTAAACTCCCCCTTAACTACACACCTTGAGACATTAAGGGTTAATTTAGCACGGCCAATCTAACCCAGACATCTTTTGAAATGTGGGAGGAAACTGGAGCAGCTAGAGGAAACTCACGCAGACTCAGGGAGAATATGCAGACTCCGCACAGACAGTGACTGAGACTGGAATCGAACCCGGGTCTTTGATGCTATGAGGCAGCTGTGCTAATCCACTGTGCCACCGTGTTTTTAATATCCAATAGCATGCCGAGTTTTGTTTCTTTTTGCATGCTCAGAGGGATTGTTTATAGTTGGAAATATTTAGGAATTTAAATCTATTGTTAATAATTTCTGCTTATTTACCTGAGGGAGTTTCAGCTATAGGGTTAATTCTTGTTAACTTAAAAAACCAGTTGCTTTGTTTCTTGAGCCCAGTTGTAGATCGTTAAATAAGCATAAAATTAGCAAAATCATCTTGCTTTTAAACTCAAACTCTGTTATAATTATTTCAGAAATGGGACAGAGTGGGCAATGAGTTATTCTGGTTAACCTGTTTATACAGTAAAAAGTCTCACAACACCAGGTTAGAGCTCAGTTTATTTGATAATAAACCCACAAGCTTTCAGAAACACTGTTCCTTTGTCAAGTGTGTGGAAAGCTAGCAGCGTTTACTATCAAATAAACCTGTTGGACTTTAACCTGGTGTTGAGAGACTTCTTACTGTGTTTACCCCAGTCCAACGCCAGCATCTCTACATCATGACCTGTTTATAACAGCTTCTCATCCATCATCCTACCTCCAACAGTGAACTTGGCAGAGACAAAGCTGTGACTCACCTCAATAATATAATCACGTTTATCACAGGTGTTGAACTGTCTCTTGAAGATGAGGTAAAGACCTTGGGCAGATCGCTGAGCATTTATCAGCTGAAAATCCTGCTGCGTATCCAGGTGAATGCGGCCCTGTTGATCAGTCCACGCATCCTAACATCACAGGAGAATAATTAGCCTCAGCAGCTATTCCCAAACTATGATTTGGGATCTGGTTCATTATTAAGGTAACTGACAGACTCCCCAGACAGGATTCCCCATTTCTCTGGCCCCTGGACCAGGACACTAGCTGTGCAGTCACACTGAGGGGACTGGCTGTTTGAAGCTCAGAGACTGGCCGGAGTCTCTAATTGTGACCAACCAAACAGGACAAGGTTGAGTCGGGAAGACACCGAACACTTTGAAGATCTTTGAGGGGGTGAAGTTGAGGCATCAGAAAAAGTCCAAACAATCATCTACCTTCCCTTCCCAACACCATTTGCTGCACATGTGACAGAGTCTACATTCACATATTGGACTTTTTAACCAACTCAGAAACTGCAGAAAGAGAGTGAAAGCAAAGTGAAGCAAGTTTTCTCAATCCCCAGTTCCAATCCATCGAGAGTCACAGTGAAACCTGACACAATCTACAGGGACACAAAGACCGTGACCTCTCCTACCCTTTGGTTTTTGAGCCTCTGAATTCCAGTAGAGACTTACCCCAAAGTAGGAATTTTGACCATCGCTCCACAGAGCTGCCAGATCAGCATTCTGAATGTCTCCTCTGTCTGACATTCCAAACAACATCCCAAACTTCAACTGTCTGATCAAAAGGCAGAAATACACTGCTTCCTGGGAATAGCTGACATTCCAGGCCAGCTCTGCCACTCCCTGGGGATCCAGAGGCACCCGATAGGGAAAGGGAGTGTCCCTGGGAGTGATAGGATTAAAGGAAGCCACGAGAATTCCCAGAATAATCAGCAGTGTGGTCAGGTAAATGGAAATAATCTCTCGGAGTCGCAGCTTCCACCAACACTGAGCATTCCTCATTTTCAAAGCCCTGGACTGAAGCAAGAAGCAGAGATATTGCCTCCTTTAAGGAGTGTGGTCACCACAGATCAAAATCCAGATTCAATTACAGTTCAGCCTCTGGGCAAAAACATTTCAACCAAACCTAATCAAATTAGACAAACTCATCATCAGTTAGCTGGAAGAAACCAGCTGCTCCTTAACCATTTTAACTGACCTCTTTTTCTTAATTTATTGGATTAAGAGATTAGTGGTTGTGTTTTCTGTGCCTTGTTTGGTTCAATCACTAAAAACTCAGTTTTGCTGCATTGATTTTCAGTCAATGTTATCATTCTTCACATTGCTCCCTGCCTAAACACTCTGCCTCTCTCTCCCAACTTCCATTTTACAAAAAGGCCCAGTGCCAAAGCGGACACTATGGGAACAAAGAACAAAGAACAAGACAGCACGGGAAACAGGCCCTTCGGCCCAACGAGCCCGCGCTGCCACCCCGATGTTCCCACCTCTACCCGTGATCCCTGTCCATGTTTATAGATCTATGGATTAAAACCAAATTTGAGACAATTTAGGGAGAATTTGTTTTGCCAATTAGCCTAAGAGCACATCTTTGGGATGTGGGAGGAAACCGGAGCACCCGGAGAAAACCCACGCAAGCACGGGAGAATGCGCAAACTCCCACAGACACAGGCCCAAATCCATGTATCTGCACAGCACAGCGATAGTCACTGAGCTGTCGTGTTACCCATCAAATGGTCCAGGTCAAGCGTACACTAACGACGTGAAGCACTAGGATACTCTCGAAAAAATCCAAGAGTAGCCCTCTCACGACCCATCGCGTGTATGTCCCTTGTTAGACAACAAGGTGGACCAAAGCACCTGTAGGATAAAAACAAGTACATCAATATCATCATCTATTTACACACTTCCCAGGGACTCCCAAGGCTCATGATCCCTATTTTAAATCAGTTTTCTATACCCCTCCATTCCCATTCTGTTCATGTGCCCATCTAAGTATTTCTTAAATAACTCCAGAGTACCTGCCTGCACCACTTTACTTGGCAGGCATTCCATACCCCCACCACCCTCTGTGTGAAGAAACTCCCTCTAGCATCCAAATTATACCTTATCCCCTTCACCCTAAGCCTGTGACCCCTTGTGCTATTTGAGTCCATCCTAGGAAAAAGCTTAACCCTGTTTACTCTATCTATCCCCTTCAAAATCTTGTACACCTTTATTAGATCTCCTCTAAGTCTACGTCTTTCTAAGGAAAACAGTCCCAATTTGCCTAATTTCTCCTCGTAACTCAGACCTTCCATACCAGGCAGCATCCTGGTAAACCTCCTCTGCACTCTCTCCAGAGTCTCCACGTCCTTCCGGTAGTAAGGCGACCAGAACTGGACGCAGTATTCCAAATGAGGTCTAACCAACGTTTTATACAACTGCAACATTAAAGGCCAGCTCTTGTACTCTATACCCCTTCCTATAAAGGCTGGCATACCATATGCTTTCTTCACAACCTTCTCCACTTGCTCTGCCACCTTCAGAGACTTGTTCACCTGCACCCCCAGGTCCCTCTGCGTTTCTATACTCTTAATAGGTCTACCCTTTATCATATACCTCCCCCCTACATTCTTTCTCCCGAAATGCATCACCTCACATTTATCAGGATTGAATTCCATCTGCCATCTATCTCCCAAGCTACCCGTCTTTTTTTTGTTGAAATATAGAACATAGAACAATACAGCACAGAACAGGCCCTTCGGCCTTCGATGTTGTGCCGACCAAAATAAAAAGCAATGCCCCTCCTAACTAAACCATTCCCTTCTCATCCATATACTTATCAACTAACCTCTTAAACGCCACCAAACTTGGCGCATCTACAACAGCTGCAGGCAGGGCATTCCACTCCCTAATCACTCTTTGAGTAAAGAACCTACCTCTGATATCCGTCCTATAACTCATACCCCTTAATTTAAAGCTGTGTCCCCTCGTGCTAGCTTTCTCCATCCTAGGAAAAAGGCTATCACTGTCCACCCTATCCAAACCTCTAATCATCTTATATGCTTCAATAAGATCCCCCTTAGCCGCCTCCTTTCTAACGAAACAAACCTCAAATCCTTCAACCTCTCTTCATAGGACCTGCCCTCCATACCAGGCAACATCCTGGTAAACCTCCTCTGTACCCTCTCCAATGCCTCCACATCTTTCTTATAATGTGGGCGACCAGAACTGCACACAATACTCCAAGTGCGGCCGCACTAGAGTTTGTACAGTTGCAACATGATGCTGCGGCTCCTAAATTCAATCCCCCTACCAATAAAAGCTAAGACTCCATAGCCTTCTTAACAACTTTATCCACTTGACTGCCTACTTTCAGGGATCTATTGACACATACACCAAGATCCTTCTGTTCCTCAACACTATTAAGAGCCCTACCATTAGCCCTATACTCTACACATTTATTGTTCCTGCCAAAGTGCATTACCTCACACTTTTCCACATTAAACTCCATTTGCCACCTCTCGGCCCAGCTCTGCAACTTGTCCAAGTCACTCTGTAAACTAAAACACCCCTCTTCACTATCTACCACACCACCAACTTTAGTATCATCTGCAAATTTACTGATCCATCCCTCAATACCCTCATCCAGATCATTTATAAAAATTACAAACAGCAGGGGCCCCAAAACAGACCCCTGAGGCACACCACTCGTCACCGAACTCCACGATGAATATCTCCCATCAACCACCACCCTCTGTCTTCTATCTGCCAGCCAATTTCTAATCCAATTAGCTAAATCACCCTCTATTCCACACATCTGCATTTTCTGTAGAAGTCTTCCATGGGCCACCTTATCAAAAGCCTTACTAAAGTCCATATATACTACATCAACCGCCTTACCCCCATCCACCTCTCTGGTCACTTTCTCAAAAAACTCAATGAGGTTAGTAAGGCATGACCTACCCTTCACGAAACCATGCTGACTATCCCCAATCAATTCATTTCTCTCTAAATAACTATAAATCCTATCCCTAATAATTCTCTCCAATACCTTGCCCACAACAGAAGTAAGACTCACTGGCCTATAATTCCCGGAAGGTCTCTCTTCCCCTTCTTAAACAATGGGACCACATTCGCTATCCTCCAGTCCTCCGGAACCACACCCGTAACCAACGAGGACCTGAAGATCAGAGCCAGAGGCTCTGCAATCTCCTCTCTTGCCTCCCAGAGAATCCTAGGGTAAATCCCGTCCGGCCCAGGGGACTTATCCAACTTCAAACCCTCGAGAATTTCTAACACATCCTCCCTATCTACTACAATACTCCCCAATTTGCAACCCTGTACCTCAGTGCTCTCCACAGCTACATTTCCAGCACTCTGCGTGAATACCGAAGAGAAATATTTATTCAGTGCCTCGCCAATCTCTTCAGGCTCCACGCACAACTTCCCACTGCTGTCTATGACTGGCCCTAATCTTGCCCTAACCAATCTTCTATTCTTAACATATCGAAAGAAAGCTTTAGGATTCTCCTTAATCCTATCAGCCAACATCTTCTCGTGTCCCCTCTTAGCTCTCCTCAATTCACTTTTTACCTCCTTCCTAGCTAATCTATAGCTATCCATTGCACTACCTGAGCCTTCAAGCCTCATCCTGACATAAGCCTCCTTTTTCTTCTTAACCAGCAAATCAACTCTTTTCGTACACCAAGGCTCTCTTACTCGTCCATTTCCTCCCTGCCTGACAGGGACATACTTATCAAGGACTCTCAGCAGCTGCTCCTTGAATAAGCACCACATTCCAGATGTTCCCAGTCCCTGTAGTTCCCTAGTCCAATCTACGCACCCTAATTCTCTCCTGATGGCCTCATAATTACCCTTCCCCCAGCTATAACTACAGCCCCCAGCTTCATGCCTATCCCTGTCCATCACTAAGGTGAACGTAACCGAATTGTGGTCACTATCACCAAAATGTTCACTAACTTCCAAGCCTAACACCTGGTCTGGCTCATTGCCCAGCACCAAATCCAATGTAGCCTCACCTCTAGTTGGCCTATCTACATACTGAGTCAAAAAACCTTCCTGCACACTCTGTACGAAAACTGACCCCTCTAACGAGCTAGAGCTATAGCTATTCCAATCAATATTAGCAAAGTTAAAGTCCCCCATCACAATTACCCTACTACTTTCACTCCTAATCAGAATTGACTTCGCAATCCTTTCCTCAACCTCTCTAGAACTATTAGGAGGTCTGTAAAAGACTCCCAACAGGGTGACCTCTCCTCTCCTGTTTCTAATCTCAGCCCATACTACCTCAACAGACAAGTCCTCATCAAACTTCTTTTCGATCACCGTGATACAGTCTTTGACCAGTAACGCCACTCCTCCCCCCCTTCTACCCCCTTCTCTACTCCGACTAAAGCATTTGTACCCCGGAACCTGCAACATCCATTCCTGTCCCTGCTCTACCCAAGTCTCTGAAATGGCCACAACATCGAAGTTCCAGGTACTGGTCCAAGCTGCAAGTTCCTCCCCCTTATTGCGAATACTCCTTGCATTAAAGTATACGCATCTCAAACCATGCTCCACCCCACCCGTACGCCGCTGTGTTTTACAACTCTCCTCTATAACCCCCTTACTCTCATCCCTCTCAGCACCCCAACTACTTAGGATCCCACCCCCCCCCCGAATCAGTTTAAAGCCCCCATCATAGCCTTAGCAAATTTTCCCCCCAAGATATTAGTCCCCCTCTGGTTCAGGTGTAGACCATCTCTCTTGAAGAGGTCCCACCTATCCCAGAATGAGTCCCAATTGTTAAGGAACCTGAACCCCTCCCTCCTGCACCATCCACGCAGCCATGAGTTCAAACTTTCCCTTTCTCTGTTCTTCTCTAAACTATCCCTTGGCACAGGCAAGAGTCCAGAGATAACCACTCTGCCTGTTATGGACCTAAGCTTCCACCCTAACTCCATAAATTTCTGTTTAATATCCCCTTCCCTTGTCCTACCTACATCATGTGTCCCCACATGAACAATGACTTGGGGCTGACTCCCCTCACCCTTAAGAATCCTAAAAACCCGATCTGCGACATCCTGGACCCCAGCCCCTGGGAGGCAACACACCAGCCCTGAGTCCTGTTTATTACTATTTACCCTCCTATCTGTCCCTCTAACTATGGAGTCTCCTATAACTAGGCCTAATCTCTTATTCCCCCCACCCACCTGAGCATTCTCAGCAGTCTCACCCCCAGAGACCTGCTCCCTTTGGTCAGCTCCAGTTGATTCTTCCTCAACTGTAGCCTCCAAGACAGAAAATTTATTTTGGAGGGGAACAGCCCCAGGGGATTGTCTCCCCGATTGCTTCTTACCCCTCCTCCTAATAGTTACCCAATTATCACTTATAGGAGTTACAATCTCTTTGTTACTCCTGCCTATATCCTCCTCAATGTCCTGCTGCATTGCCTGACAATGCTCCTCACTATTCGCAAGTCCAGCCATCTTTGTATCGTCTGCAAACTTGCTGATCACTCCACTTACTCCCTCTTCCAAGTCATTTATATATATTACAAATAGAAGAGGTCCCAGTACCGAGCCCTGCGGCACACCACTAGTGACCGACCTCCAGCTAGAAAACACCCTTCCACTATTACTCTCTGTCTCCTATTACCAAGCCAGTTACTTATCCATCTAGCTACCTGTCCTTGTATCCCATTAGCCTTGACCTTCTCGACTAACCTCCCATGAGGGACTTTGTCAAACTTTAAATCCTGCCGAAACACTCCAACTAACCTCCCAGCTAAGATATTCATGCCCTTCCCATTTAAGTGTTCCCCGTCCCTTCTATACAGCTGCCCTTCTTTCACAAAGATTTCCCAGTTATCCACAAATATGAAACCCTCTGCTCTACACCAGTCCTTCAGCCACGCATTCAGCTGTAGGATCTCATTTCTCCTGACTCCGCTATTATCCGGCCCTGGAAGCAGCCCTGAGAGCACCATCCTGGAGGCCCTGCTCTTCAGCCTACCCCCAACTCCCTGAACTGCCTTCGTATATCCTCCCTGCTCTTCCTTCCTACATCCTTCTCTCCTACGTGAATAATCACATCCGCCTGGGTCCCCTCACCCTTCAAAATGCCCTCTACCCTGTCAGACACATCTCATATCCCTGCTCCAGGGAGGCAAACTACCATCCTGGAGTCCTGCCTTGGACCACGGAAGCGCCTATCTATTCCTTTAACCCTCCCATCCTCCACTACTATCTCCCTTTTAACCCCTTTCCTCCCCTTTGAGGTACTCTGGTCCTCGTGCCTTGCCTTTTTTACCCCTCCGCCCTCGATATTTTGGGGGGCTGCCACTGGGGAAGTCTTTGGACTGTCTCCCCTCTCCTTTTCCCCCTTCCTGACAGTAATCCACCTGTAAGGGTCAGGTTCCCCCTCCTTGGGCTCCGGGTCTGCCACCCTACTCTGCCTCCCTTCCATGATTGCCGCGTTCTCCCTGACTAAAAATGCATCTTCCAATTGCTGGTCCAGTTGCTTGACCCGAGCCCTCAGAAGCTGCAGCTCCAAACCCTTGACGCATACGTGGACTTTCAGCAGAGGTTTTTCCAGGAATTCCCACGTATGACACCGTACACAGGTGAGGCGTCTTCCCTTAATCCCTGCCATTGTCATGAACATCTTTGGCGGTGTGAATTCCAATGGAAGACCAGTAGCACACTGTGCCTAAGCCTGCTCGAGCCAAAGCCCTTATATCTCTCACTGTGCTTCCCTACTCACTCCCCTGCCAGCTCCTGATGCTGTCTGCTGTCTACTGCCACTTTCTTTTTATACTCCCCAGTTCCTTTCCCAGCTAGCCCCAGGCCTAACTACAGCAGCAAAAAGCACTCAAAAAGAGAGAGAGAAAAAAAAGCAAATTGAAAAATTCACACTCAACCACCAGCACTTCCAAACACTCTGTCCCAGAGAACAATGAGCTTGTGTGGAGAAGTGAGGGGGGATTCGATTAGGTTGAATGGGAATCACAAATGTGGGATTAACCCATCTTGTTGCAGGCAGCATCGTTTAATTTAAATGACAGTATTGTGTGGTTCAGTATTGAACACCCAGTTGTATGGATGTTGGAATTGGAACTGTTTACACAGCAAACTTTGAACAGAAAATGAGTAAAAATAATTCAACAAAACAAAGATTGTCTAATGTAACAGGAAGACAAAGATCTGCTATCACAGAGTGAGTCTGCAGGCACCAGTGACTTGATAAGAAGGCAGGTGAAAGGGTTGTGTAGATGCCAGCTCCAGAGTGAATTATCCACATGGGTTCTCCTGCAGATGAGGAGTTGGGTGATGTTCAGTGTGTGCACACAAATCCTTGTTGCATTGACTGCATCGCTGTGAGCCTGCTGCCTCTGGCAAGAGGAATCTGGTATCAGCTTGGCATATCGCTTTGCACTTCACCTGGAGACCATCCTACCCAATGTGGAAGTGATCAACCTCATGTGGATGCAACCATGATGCAATATCTTCCAGCTGTCGGGGTGCTGCAGTAGACACTCAGCCTGTAGAAATGCAGGCTCAGTTTATTGTCTCGCAGGCTCAGAATGCTGTCAGCATGATGCAGACATGATGTAGAGATGCCAGCATTGGACTGGGGTAAACACAGTAAGAGGTATGACAACACCAAATTTAAATCCAACTGATTTATTTGATAGTAAACTCGCTAGCTTTTGGCTATTGATGCCTTCCTCGGGCGAATGAGGTGTTCTGGTCTGCAATAGCACACATATCAGCACAGTCACAGATTGCTGATTAGAATGTGAATCCTTACACCTAACCTGCTATTCAAGTCTTAAAGTGGCTAACAAAGGGACACTGAGAACTGAGGTTAGAGAGATGTGTATTGTCTCCAGACAGCACAGTGAGTGAGGTTTTTTGCTAACCCAGGCAAGTCATGGGGGTTACAGATAGTGTGACATGAAGCCAAGATCCCTGTTAAGACCGTCCTCATGTGTGTGGAACTGATGCAGACACAGTCCTTATAAGATTAATCAGGCTTTCCCAATACTCCAGCACTCCAACTGATTATAAAGATTTCTGAGACTGCCATGGTACATGGCATGAAACAAAAGCTTGCTGCCTTCTGTCTGTGAAAAATAAGATCCTCTTCCCCCTCTTCCTACCCTCAACCCCTCTGCTCCCTCCTCCTCCTTCCTCACCCTCCCCTCTTCCTCCCCTTCCACCCTCCTCCCTTCCCTCCCTCAACCCCCATCTCCTCCTCCTCCACCCTTCCTTTTCTCTTCCCTCAATCCCAACCTCCTCCTCCTCTTCCCCTATCCTGTTACTCCACCACCTCTTCCTCTTCCTCCTCTTCTCCCTCCCCTTCCCTCCCCTCAATAAACCCCTCCCTCCCTGTGGTTTCACTTCCTCTTTGAAGTGGTTTGCAAAAAAAAATGAAACCATAGGCTGCCAATCTGACTTAGACTCTGTCAACACTGTGGTCAGGATCAATGGGGTGCATTCAACTGTAAGGGAAATAAAAATAAACACAGGTGGCTGGAGGATCATAGAAATTTGTTCTGCTAGCAGCTGAATCTTTTACAACCACTACAGATTTAATCTGTTATCAATCAAATGCATTGAGTGCAATGGGGAAAGTTTCAAAGAATCCAACTTGCTGGGAGGCTCCAGCAATTTTAAATTAAAGTTGTGTAGATACACTGGGGCTGAATGCACAAATATGAAGACTGGAACATGCACATGTGTGTTCCCCTCCCCACACCACTGCCCACCCTCCCACATCCAAATGAAATTGACCTCTTGTCTCTGTCAGAGGACCTCAACGGGGTTATGCTCACACTTGCAGCCTCTGTGAAGGAGAAAGGAGGATCTGTGTTGCTGCAATGATTTAAAAGCCAGACAGGTGATTGGAGATTAAAGTGACTTCAGACAGGAAAGTAGATATTGATTACGGAGCTGCCTGAAATCACCATGACAAGGCTGAGCTTTGGATTTCTGGGCCTAGAAGGAGCAATCCAACCACAACAGCGCATCCCAGAGGACAGTGATAAGATCAGCCCCTTGCCCCAACCTGAGGCCATCCAAAACCCAGGATTTCAGGAGTTCTTCCTTTGTAGCCTGGTGCCAGTAGGGATGTAAACGACCGCTGGACCGAACTCCTTGAGCCCCCTTTGTGTCAAGGAGCCAGAACAGGGTGTCAGGGCCAGGGGCAGTGCAATGTTAGTACTTCCAAGGCATATGGCCTGTAAGGACATGAGTGCGGGGGAGGGGTCTGACAGTGAAGGGGACCTGTGGTAGGGAGTCTGAGAGGGAAGAGTGGCTGAGCAGAGGGTTCTGGGGTGGGGGGGTGTGGCTGAGCGGAGGGTTCTGGGGTGGGGGTGTGGCTGAGCAGAGGGTTCTGGGGGGGGGGTTGTGGCTGAGTGGAGGGTTCTGAGGTGGGGGTTGTGGCTGAACGGAGGGTTCTGGGGTGGGGGTTGTGGCTGAGCAGAGGGTTCTGGGGTGGGGGTGTGTGGCTGAGCAGAGGGTTCTGGGGTGGGGGGGTGTAGCTGAGCAGAGGGTTCTGGGGGGGGGTTGTGGCTGAGCGAGGGTTCTGGGGTGGGGTTTGTAGCTGAGCAGAGGGTTCTGGGGTGGGGGGTTGTGGCTGAGTGGAGGGTTCTGGGGTGGGGGGTTGTGGCTGAGTGGAGGGTTTGGGGTGGGGGGTTGTGGCTGAGTGGAGGGTTCTGGGGGGGTGTGGGAGTGGAGGTTGGGGTGGCTGAGTGGAGGGTTTCTGGGTGGGGGGTTGTGGCTGAGGAGGGTTCTGGGGTGGGGGGGCTGAGTGGAGGGTTCTGGGGTGGGGGGTTGTGGCTGAGTGGTTCTGGGTGGGGGGTTGTGCTGAGTGGAGGGTTCTGGGGTGGGGGGTTTGGCTGAGTGGATGGTTCTGAGGTGGGGGGTTGTAGCTGAGCAGAGGGTTCTGGGGTGGGGGGGTTTGTAGCTGAGCAGAGGTTCAGGGTGGGGGGTTTGGCTGAGCAGAGGGTTCTGGGTGGGGGGTTGTGGCTGAGGGAGGGTTCTGGGTTGGGGGGTTGTAGCTGAGCAGAGGGGGGTGGGGGTTGTGGCTGAGCGGAGGGTTCTGGGGTGGGGGTTGTGCTGAGTGGAGGGTTCTGGGTGGGGGTGGCTGGGGGGGGGTGGGGGTTGTGGCTGAGTGGAGGGTTCTGGGATGGGGGGGTGTGGCTGAGCAGAGGGTTCTGTGGTGGGGGGGTGTAGCTGAGCGGAGGGTTCTGGGGTGGGGGGGTGTGGCTGAGCGGAGGGTTCTGGGTGGGGGGATGTGGCTGAGCGGAGGGTTCTGGGGTGGGGGGTTGTGGCTGAGCGGAGAGTTCTGGGGTGGGGGGTTGTGGCTGAGCGGAGGGTTCTGGGGTGGGGGTTGTGGCTGAGCGGAGGGTTCTGGGGTGGGGGTGTGGGCGGAGGGTTCTGGGGTGGGGGGGGTGGGGAGGGGGGGGGATGTGGCTGAGCGGAGGGTTCTGGGGTGGGGGGGATGTGGCTGAGTGGAGGTGGGGGGTCTGAGTGGAGGGTTCTGGGGTGGGGGGATGTGGCTGAGCGGAGGGTTCTGGGGTGGGGGGGTGTGGCTGAGCGGAGGGTTCTGGGGTGGGGGGATGTGGCTGAGCGGAGGGTTCTGGGGTGGGGGGATGTGGCTGAGTGGAGGGTTCTGGGGTGGGGGGGATGTGGCTGAGTGGAGGGTTCTGAGGTGGGGGGATGTGGCTGAGTGGGGTTCTGGGGTGGGGGGGAGCTGAGGTGGGGGGGATGTGGCTGAGGGAGGGTTCTGGGGTGGGGGGGATGTTCAGGGTCAGTTTGGGTAAACCGTCTGCCTGCTTTGTATTGGGGGAAGGATGTCCCTCATTGCTGAGAGTTTGGTGGGGTTGTTTCCTCGACCCTCAGCATCCAACATGGAATGTCCTCATTTGTGAGCACCTGTACCAAAGATCACCCACTGCAAACCCCATTGGGGAGCTGGGTGGATATATCAACACGGATGAAGTAGAAAGGATTGAGAGCTTTAAGTTTTTAGGTGTTCAGATCACCAACAACCTATTCTGATCCCTCCATGCTGACACTATCGTTAAGAAAGCCCCACTAACTTCCTCAGAAAACTAAGAAAATTTAGCATGTCAACTACAATTCTCACCAACTTTTACAGATGCTCCATAGAAAGCATTCTTTCTGTTTGTATCACAGCTTGGTCTGGGCTCCTGCTCTGTATAAGATTGCAAGAAACTACAGAAGGTCATGAATGTAGCCCAACCCATCACACAAACCAGCCTCCCATTCACTGATTCTGTCTACCTTCCTGCTGCCTTGGCAAAGCAGCCGGCATAATTAATGACTTTATATCCGGGACATTCTCTTTTCCAGCTTCTTCCATCGGGAAAAAGATACAAAAATCTGAGGTCACGTACCAACCAACTCAAGAACAGCGTCTTCCCTGCTGCTGTCAGACTTTTGAATGGACCTACCTTGCATTAAATTCATATTTCTCTACACTCTAGCTATGACTGTAACAGTACATTCTGCACTCTCTCCTTCTCTATGAACGGTATGCTTTATCTGTATAATATGTAAGAAACAATACTTTTCACTATATGTTAATACATGTGACATTAATAAATCAAATCAAATCACATCAAATAGCAGGAGCCTTTTCAATCAGACTTTGAAACCATGAGTTATATTTAAACTGGTGAATTTGAGTATCAGGATCATTCCTGCAGTGGAATCAGGGATAGAGAACAATCAAGGAACATCACCCAGCACCAAATTGGATTCTCCCGATCCAATGCAATTCCCAGCAGGTGCTAGCGGATTCAGAGAATCTCCCCTGTATGTTTTCAAGAAGCAGTTAGTTGTAGCTTTTGTGGCAAAAGGGAAGGAATGGAAATAGGGAGAAGTGGAGTTATCAGGCTGTTGAAATGGATGATCAACACATCAAAATGAATGGTGGGACAGACTGGGAGGGCTGAATGGCCAACTCCTGTTTTGATGTTTCTATGGTGGGTATCTCACAAAGACATATCTGTGTAGCCAATGGCTCCATGCACCATGGTAATCCACCCAGGATAATCAGGGAGAAGACATGTGCTCCTTGCCCCTGTTTCACTTCTTTGATGCAGTAACACTGGGAAGATATTAGAGACATCACCTACCTCAATCTGGAAGGTGAGGATTGGATCCACTCTCACAGCCACCAGCCTTGTTCCAAGGTCGTCAGTCTGTTCACAAGACTGAGGAACAGAGAAAGATTTACAGCTGGAAAGGAGGTTATTCAGCATATTGTGCCAGATACTGGCCAGAAAAGAACCTTTCCAAACTCATTATCCCTTTCCAGTTCTGGATCTATAAGTTATAATCAAAGTGCATGTGAGAATATTGTCTTAACTGTAAAGAGTTTATGTTTCTGTCAGGTTTACAGCAGAAAGTTCCAGATCAGCACCACCCCTTAATGAAACAAAAACATTTCTTCAATCTTCCTCCAAATATTCTAGGATGATGTCTATTGGTTATTCACAGAAGAAGCTGTGTCAAAGTGTCACTTCCCAATTTGAAACAGCTCAGTAAATCAGAAAGAATGTCTGAATGAGCAGGAAGTTATCCAGGAACAAAACTGGACCTTTGAGAGTTCCCGCAGTATCAGCCTGGAACCATCACTCCACTGACATCCTCAACTCTGTCTCTACGGTTAGCGGAGAATCCAAACACTCAGAAAGATTCTCACCAGGATCCTTCTCTACATCCATCATCGATAGGCGAGGGTGAGGCAGTGAGGGGGCGATAGGCGAGGGTGAGGCAGTGAGGGGGCGATAGGCGAGGGTGAGGCAGTGAGGGGGCGATAGGCGAGGGTGAGGCAGTGAGGGGGCGATAGGCGAGGGTGAGGCAGTGAAGGGGCGATAGGCGAGGGTGAGGCAGTGGGGGTGATAGGCGAGGGTGAGGCAGTGAGGGGGGATAGGCGAGGGTGAGGCAGTGAGAGGGGTGATAGGCGAGGGTGAGGCAGTGAGGGGGCGATAGGCGAGGGTAGGAAGTGAGGGGGTGATAGGCGAGGGTGAGGCAGTGAGAGGGATAGGCGAGGGTGAGGCGGGGGAGTGAGAGGGTGATAGCGAGGGTGAGGCAGTGAGAGGGAGATAGGTGAGGCAGTGAGAGGCGAGGGTGAGGCAGTGAGATAGGCGAGGGTGAGGCAGTGAGAGGGGATAGGAGGGTGAGCGAGGGGTGATAGGAGGGTGAGGCAGTGAGGGGGCGATAGGCGAGGGTGAGGCAATGAGAGGGGTGATAGGCGAGGGTGAGGCAGTGAGAGGGGTGAGAGGGTGAGTGATGATAGGCGAGGTGAGGCAATGAGAGGGTGATAGGCGAGGGTGAGGCAATGAGAGGGGTGATAGGCGAGGGTGAGGCAGTGAGGGGTGATAGGCGAGGGTGAGGCAGTGAGGGGGTTGAGAGAGGGTGATAGGCGAGGGTGAGGCAGTGAGAGGGGCGATAGGCGAGGGTGAGGCAGTGAGAGGGACGATAGGCGAGGGTGAGGCAGTGAGAGGGTGATAGGCGAGGGTGAGGCAGTGAGAGGGGTGATAGGCGAGGGTGAGGCAGTGAGTAGGTAGGCAAGTAGGCAAGGGGTGATAGGTGAGGCAGTGAGGGGGGATAGGCGGGTGGGTGAGGGGCTGGGGTGGGATAGGCGAGGGTGAGGCAGTGAGAGGGGGGATAGGCGAGGGTGAGGCAGTGAGGGGGATGATAGGCGAGGGTGAGGCAGTGAGAGGGGTGATAGGCGAGGGTGAGGCAGTGAGGGGGATGATAGGCGAGGGTGAGGCAGTGAGAGGGACAATAGGCGAGGGTTTTTAGAACAGATTTTGCGTTTCGAAGGCAGCATCGTTTCAGCCGATTACAGACGCCCACCTGATTTTATTGCTTAGCAACTGTGACCCGATCTTCAATGAAACAGAATTACTGAAAATCAAAGACTGATCAAACTGGCGTCGCCGGTAAGTCGACAACCTGAGCCAATCCAGATCGATATTTTACTGAATTCCCAAATGTATTGAATGTGTGTTTTATGTGTAAGGTGTGTGTTTATAAGGTGTGATGTGTATTTAATATTTATTGTGTGTTGTGTGTTTACTGTCTGATTTCTGTGTTTTCTTTGAGAGACTGTCCTGACAAGTTCACAATTAGGATGGGAATAGAGGGATACGGGGCTGGAAGGGTGGGGGGTGGGTTTTAGTTCAGTCGGGCAGCATGGTCAGTGCAGGCTGGGAGGGGCCAAAGGGTCTGCTCCTGTGCTGTAATTTTCTTTGTTCTTGTAATGTGTCATGTGTGTGTTTAACATGCAACTTGTATGTTTAATGTGTTATGTGTGTTTAATGTGTAAGGTGTGTGTTTAATGTGTCACGTGGGAGAACATCACAGCCGTACTGAGGGGGGATATATCCGAGGGTTCAGCCACTGAGTATATATGGGTAAAACAGAGAAAAATCACTGATAGGATTATACTACAGGACCCCAAAAAGCAAGAAATTGAGTAGCAAATATATAAGGAATTACAGATAACTCGAAGAAAAATAGGGTGGTAATAGTCAGAGATTTTAACTTTCTCAGCATTGACTGGGACAGCCATAGTATTAGAGAGTTGGATGGAGAGAAATTTGTTGAGTGTATTCAGGAGGAATTTCTCATTCAGTCTGTGGATGGCCCGACTAGAGAGGGGGCAAAATTTGATCTCCTCTTGGGAAATAAGGAAGGGCAGATGAGAGAAGTGTTAGTGAGGAATCACTTTGGGACCAGTGACCATAATTCCATTAGTTTTAAGATAGTTATGGAGAGTGATAGGTCAATTAGGGCAATTTGGCGTGTCAGCTACAACTCTCACCAACTTTTACAGATGCATCATAGAAAGCATTCTTTCTGGTTGTATCACAGTTTAGTATGGACTCCTGCTCTGTACAAGACTGCAAGAAACTACAAAGGGTTGTGAATGTAGCCCAATTCATCACTCAAGCCAGCCTCCCATCCATTGACTCTGTCTACACTTCTCGCTGCCTCGGCAAAGTAACCAGCATAATTAAAAACTCCACACACCCTGGACATTCTCTCTTCCACCTGGAAAAAGATACAGAAATCTGACAGCAGTAGGGAAAAAGCAGTTTTTGAATTGGTTGGCACATGATCTCAGATTTTTGAAAGGACCTACCTTGCATTAAGTTGATCTTTCCCTACACTCTAGCTCTGATTGTAACACTACATTCTCTCCTTTCCTTCTCTATGAATGGTATGTTTTGTCTATAGTGTGAAAGAAACAATACTTTTCACTGTATGTTAATTCATGTGACAATAATAAATCAAATCAAATCAAGAAAGTAGTTGAAGCCAACCATTGTTTATAATTAGATATCACTCTTAGGACTAAAGGGCTTAAGGGATATGGGAGGAAGTGGGATTAAGATATTGAATTTGATGATAGGATATTATGGATGATAATGTGGTAAATTGGATCAGCAAATTTGCTGATGATACAAAGATTGGAGATGTAGTGGACAGTGAGGAAGGTTTTCAAAACTTGCAGAGGGATTTGGACCAACTAGAAAAATGGGCTGAAAAATGGCAGATGGAGTTTAATGTAGACAAGTGTGAGGTATTGCACTTTGGAAGGACAAACCAAGGTAGAACATACAGGGTAAATGGTAGGACACTGAAGAGTGCAGTAGAACAGAGGGATCTGGGAACACAGATACAGAATTCCCTAAAAGTGGCATCACAGGTAGATAGGGTCATAAAGAGTGTTTTTGGTACATTGGTATTTATAAATCAAAATATTGAGTAAAAGAGTTGGAATGTTATGGTGAGGTTGTATAAGACATTGGTGAGGCTGAATTTAAAGAATTGTGTGCAGTTTTGGTCACCTAATTACAGGAAGGATATTAATAAGGTTGAAAGAGAAGGTTTACAAGGATGTTGCTGGGACTTGAGAAACTGAGTTACAGAAAAAGGTTGAATAGGTTAGGACTTTATTCCCCAGAGCGTAGAAGAATGAGGGGAGATTTGATAGAGATGTATAAAATTATGATGGGTATAGATAGTGAATGCAAGCAGGCTTTTCCTACTGAGGCTAGGGGAGAAAAAAAAACAGACAACCTGGGTTAAAGGTGAAGGGGGAAAAGTTTAAAGGGAATATTGGGGGGGGATTCTTCACACAGAGAGTGGAGGGAGTGTGGAATGAGCTGCCGGATAAAGTGGTGAATGTGGGCTCGCTTTTAATATTTAGGAAAAACTTGGACAGGTTCATGGATAAAGAAGGTGTGGAGGGATATGGTTCAAGTGCATGTCAGTGGGTCTAGGCAGAAAAATGGTTCAGCACAGACAAGAAGGGCCAAAAGGCCAAAAGCAGGCTCAAAGGGTTGAATGGGCCTACTCTGTTTCTAGTTTCTATGTATGTTTCTATAGACTGGCACCCAAAACTATACACAATATTTGAATGAGGTCTTAGAGTCATAGAGGTTTACAGCATGGAAACAGGCCCTTCAGCCCAAGTTGTCCATGCTAACCTTTGTTTTTAAAACCCCTAAGATAATCCAATGGCCCACATTTTGTTCATATCCCTCTAAACACATCTTACCCATGTAACTATCTCAATGCTTTTTAAGAGACAAAATTGTACCCACCTCTACCACTACCTCTGGCGACTTATCCCAGACACTCACCGCCCTCTGTGTGAAAAAATTGTCCCTCTGGAACTTAAACTTATACCGTCTAGTTTTAGACTCCCCCCTACCTTTGGGAAAGATATTGACTATCTCACTGATCTGTGCCCCTCATTTTTTATAGACCTCGATAAGATCACCCCTTAACATCTGTAAGATCAGCCCTCATTATTAATCTATTAGTCTATCTAACTAGTGTCTTATATGCGTACAGCATAATCTCCATGCTTTTCTACCCTAATCCCTATTAATAAAACCCCACTACTGTTGGGGATGGTTCTCTCACTGTGTAACACTGGGGTACAGTACTGGTGGGGATGGGTCTCTCACTGTGTAACACTGGGGTACAGTGCTGGTGGGGATGGGTCTCTCACTGTGTAACACTGGGGTACAGTGCTGGTGGGGATGGGTCTCTCACTGTGTGACACTGGGGTACAGTGCTGGTGGGGATGGGTCTCTCACTGTGTAACTGGGGTACAGTGCTGGTGGGGATGGTCACTGTGTACACTGGGGTACAGTCTGGTGGGGATGGGTCTCTCACTGTGTACACTGGGTACAGTGCTGGTGGGGATGGGTCTCTCACTGTGTAACACTGGGGTACAGTACTGGTGGGGATGGGTCTCTCACTGTGTAACACTGGGGTACAGTGCTGGTGGGGATGGGTCTCTCACTGTGTAACACTGGGGTACAGTGCTGGTGGGGATGGGTCTCTCACTGTGTGACACTGGGGTACAGTGCTGGTGGGGATGGGTCTCTCACTGTGTGACACTGGGGTACAGTGCTGGTGGGATGGGTCTCTCACTGTGTACACTGGGGTAAGTGCTGGTGGTGTGCTGGTGGGGATGGGTCTCTCACTGTGTAACACTGGGTACAGTGCTGGTGGGGATGGTTCTCTCACTGTGTGACACTGGGGTACAGTGCTGGTGGGGATGGGTCTCTCACTGTGTAACACTGGGGTACAGTACTGGTGGGGATGGGTCTCTCACTGTGTAACACTGGGGTACAGTGCTGGTGGGGATGGTTCTCTCACTGTGTAACACTGGGGTACAGTGCTGGTGGGGATGGGTCTCTCACTGTGTGACACTGGGGTACAGTGCTGGTGGGGATGGTTCTCTCACTGTGTGACACTGGGGTACAGTGCTGGTGGGGATGGGTCTCTCACTGTGTAACACTGGGGTACAGTACTGGTGGGGATGGGTCTCTCACTGTGTAACACTGGGGTACAGTGCTGGTGGGGATGGTTCTCTCACTGTGTAACACTGGGGTACAGTGCTGGTAGGGATGCGTCTTACTTTAAGAGTCCTTAAAGTAAGGACTCTGTACTGGATTCAGAGTTAAGAAATGCTCTTGAGTAATCTTGGTACATTTCGCCAATAGATTACCCTGTTGTTCTGATGCTGAGGCAGTTGCTGTATGAAGGAATATATTTTGGGATTGAATACTAATTGAGAGTGAGCTGTGACCTGTTTTAATTCAGTTGTCATGGGAATGGTTGTTGTGCACCCACCTCAGCAGGCTGAGTCTGATTGGTGGCGGCAATGTGAAGACAATCTGTTTGTTACATAATTCCGGAGAGAGAGCGGGAGAGGCGATTTCCCCAAAGAATCCGCACCCCCCCCAAGCAGGTAACAGGAGCAGGGTGAAGGGGACAGAGGGGGAGGGGCAGGGAGGTGGGGAGAGTGGGGGCGGGCGGAGGGGGATTGAGATGGAGAGAGAGCAGAGGGGAGGGCGTAGGGGATAGGGAGGTGGGAGAGGAGTGGGGAGGAGTGGAGAATGGAGGTAGAGAGAGGGAGGGAGAGTTAGGGAAGGGTATGGGGAGAGAGGAAGAGGGAGGTGGGGGGAGGGGGGAGCAGGGTTGGGAATGGAAGGAGCAGGGAGGGAGGGGATGGGGCAGGGAAGGAGGGCAGAAAGAGGGCAGAGGAGGAGGGAGGGGAGCAGGAGAGGGGGGAGATAGGGCAGAGGAAGGGAGGGGATGGGCAGGGGGAGGAAAGGGAGCCGTTGGGGCTATGGGGGGGAGGGGAGAGGGGGAGGGAGTGGGCAGAGGGACGGATAGGGGGGCGGGGGAAGTGGTTGGGAGATGGCATGGAGGAGGAAGGGGAGGAGGGAGGGGAGGGAGAGGGGGAGGAAAGGGAGGGGCAGGGAGAGAAAGGAGGGATGTGGGAGGGAGGAAGGAGCAAGAGGCCGGAACGGGGATGGTGGGGGAGGGAAAGGGGTTGGTGAGGGAGGGAGGGGGGAGAGGAACGGGGAAGGGAGGGGGTTTGGGTGGAGGAAGGGGCGGGGGGTGGAGGGGGGCAGGAGGACGGAAGGGGGAGAGTGGGGCGGAGAGGGGGTGGAGAAAGGGATGGGGGAGGGTTTGGAGGGAGCTTGGGGGGGCAGCTTCTCCCCCGGTTCAGACACTCAGTGGTGCCGTTGACTGTTCGGCTGTGCCTGGCTTCACAGGTATAGTGATTGGCTGCTCCCGGATCACATGTTTGTGTTTGAAGCTGCTGATTTATGAGAAAGTTGTTGCATCATTTGGTTGTCAGGGTAACGGAATGCAGAGTAACCTTTCGTTGCCATGGCAACAGGTGCAGAGTGCTGATTGGCTGCTGTGGTGTGCAGTGTGTGATTGGGGGGAGTGGATTGTGGAGTGGAGACTGGCCCGAGCTCCCCCCAAAACCCCTCCCCCCAAAACTCCTCCCCCCAAAACCCCTCCCCCCAGAACCACTCCCCCCCAAACCCCTTCCCCCCAAAACCCCTCCCCCCAAAACCCTCCCCAAAAAACCCTCCCCAAAACCCCTCCCCCAAACCCCTCCCCCCAAAACCCCTCCCCCCAAACCCCTCCCCCAAAACCCCTCCCCCCAGAACCCTCCCCCAAAACCCCTCCCCCCAGAACCACTCCCCCCAAAACCCTCCCCCCAAAACCCCCCCCCAACCCCTCCCCCCAGAACCACTCCCCCAAAAACCCTCCCCAAAACTGCTCCCCCCTAAAACCTTCCCGCAAAACCCCCTCCCCAAAACCCCTCCCCCTAAACCCCTTCCCCAAAACCACTCCACCCAAAACCCTCCCCCAAAATCATTGAACATAGAACCTAGAACACTACAGCACAAACAGGCCCTTCGGCCCACAAGTTGTGCCGAACACATCAAAACCTACCCAGCCATAGACCTATCTATAACCCCCAACCCATTGGATCCCATATACTCATCCAGAAGTCTTTTAAAAGACCCCAGCGAGTTCGCCTCAACCGCCACCGACGGCAGCCAATTCCATTCACTCACCACCCTCTGAGTGAAAAACTTTCCCCTAGCATCCCCTCTGTACTTGCTTCCCTGCACCTTAAATCTGTGCCCTCTCATTGCGACCATTTCAGCCCTGGGAAATATTCTGAGAACCCACCCTATCTATTCCTCTCAACACCTTGTAAACCTCTATCAGGTCGCCTCTCAACCTTCGTCTCTCCAGGGAGAACAGTCCCAGCTCCCTCAACCTGTCTTCATAAGGCATGCCTCCCAATCCAGGCAACATCCTTGTAAATCTCCTCTGCACCCTTTCAATAGCTTCCACGTCCTTCCTATAGTGAGGCGACCAGAACTGCGCACAGTACTCCAAGTGTGGTCTGACAAGGGTCCTATAAAGCTGCAGCATTACCTCCTGACTCCTGAACTCAATCCCTCGATGAATGAAGGCCAGTACACCGTAAGCTTTCTTAACCACATCCTCCACCTGGGAGGCCGATTTGAGAGTCTTATGGACCCGGACCCCAAGATCCCTCTGCTCTTCCACACAGCTAAGACTCCTACCTTTGATAGTGTACTCATTCATCCTGTTGGATCTGCCAAAATGGACCACAACACATTTATCCGCGTTGAAGTCCATCTGCCACTTCTCCGCCCAGTCTTGCATCCTGTCGATGTCATGCTGCAACTTTTGACATCCCTCCAGACCATCCACAACACCACCGACCTTCGTGTCATCGGCGAACTTACTCACCCATCCCTCCACTTCCTCATCCAGGTCATTTATGAAAATGACAAACAGCAGGGGTCCCAGATCAGATCCCTGGGGCACTCCACTGGTGACCGACCTCCATGCAGAAAAAGAGCCATCCATAACCACCCTCTGCCTTCTGCAGACAAGCCAGTTCTGGATCCACAAGGCCAAAGCCCCTTGAATCCCATGCCCTCTCACCTTCTCAAGAAATCTTGCATGTGGGACCTTGTCAAATGCCTTGCTGAAGTCCATGTACACCACGGCCACTGCTCTTCCTTCATCAATGTGTTCAGTCATTCTTCCCCCAAAACCTCTCCTGCAAAACCCCTCCACCCAAAACCCCTCCCCCTAAATCCTCCCCCAAAACCCCTCTCCTCACAACCCTCCCCAAAACCCCTCCCTTCAAAACCCCTCCCCCATAAACCTCCCCATAATTCTCCACCAAAACGCCTCCCAAAAAACCCTCCCCCAAAACCCCTTCTCCCAAAACCCCTCCCCCTAAACCTTCCCCCCAAAACCCTTCCCCCAAAACCCCTCCGCCCTAAACCCTCTCCCCAACCCTCCTCCAAACCCTCCCCCAACCCCCCTCCCCCAAAACCCCCCAAAACCTCTCCCCCAAACTCTCCCCCCAAAAACTCCTCCCCCAAAACCCCCTCCCCAAAACCCCTCCCCCAAAACCTGCTCCCCCCAAAACTCCTCCCCCAAAACACCCTCCCCCCAAAACACCTCCCCCCCAAAACCCTCCCCCAAACCCCCTCTCCCAAAACCCCCTGCCCCAAAACCCCCTCCTCCAACTCCTCCCCCCAAACACCTTCTCCAAAACCTCTCCCCTCAAAACTCTCTCCCCAAACCCCTCCCCACAAAATCCCTCCCATCCCTCCAAACCCCCCCTCCAAAACCCCTCCCTCCAAACCCCTCCCTGCCTCCAAAACCCCTTCCCCCAAAACCCCACCCCAAAACCCCTCCCTCCAAAACCTTTCCCTCCAAAACCCCTCCCTCCAAACCCTGCCTCCAAAACCCCTCCCTCTAAAACACCTCCCAAAACCCCTCCCCCAAAACCCCTCCCCAAAACCCCTTTCCCCAAAACCCATCCCCCAAAACCCCTCCCCAAAACCCGTCCCCCAAACTCCTCCCCCCAAAACCCTTCCCAAAATTTCTCCGCAATACCCCTCCCCCCAAAATCCCTCCCCAAAACCCGTCCCCCAAAACCCCCCCAAAACCCCTTCCCCCAAAATCCCTCCCCAACCCTCCTCCAAACACCCCTCCCTGCAAAAAATCCTCTCCCAAATCCTCTCCCCCTAAACCTCTCCCCCTAAACCTCTCCTCAAAACTCTCCCCCAAAACCCTCCCCCAAAACCCCTCCCCCCCAAACCCCTTCCCCCAAACTCCTCCCCCCCAAAACCCATCTCCAAAACACCTCCCCTCAAAATCCTCCCCCCAAACTCCTTCCCCAAACCCCCTCCCAAAACCCCCTCCTCTCAAAACCCCCTCCCTCAAAACCTTCCCCCAAAACCCCTTCTCCAAAATCCCTCCCCCAAAATCCTTCCCCCAAACTCCTCCCCCCAAAACCCCTTCTCCAAAACCCCTTCCTCCAAAACTCCTCCCCCCCAGAACTCCCTCCCCACAACACTCCCTCCCCACAATATCCCTCCCCCAAAAACCTCCTCCCCCAAAAACCCTTCCTACAAAACCTCCTGCCCCCAAAAACCCTCCCCTCAAAACCCCCTCTTCAGAGTTTAATGCAGAAAAGTGTGAGGTAATTTGTAATTTTTATAAATGATCTGGATGAGGGTATTGAAGGATGGATTAGTAAATTTGCAGATGACACTAAAGTCGGTGGAGTGGTAGATAGTGAAGAGGGGTGTTATAGTTTACAGAGTGACTTGGACAAGTTGCAGAGCTGGCCGAGAGGTGGCAAATGGAGTTTAATGTGGAAAAGTGTGAGGTAATTCACTTTGGCAGGAATAACAAGTGTGTAGAGTATAGGGCTAATGGTAGGACTCTTAATAGTGTTGATGAACAGAGGGATCTTGGTGTATGTGTGCATAGATCCCTGAAAGTTGGCAGTCAAGTGGATAAGGTTGTTAAGAAGGCATATGGAGTCTTAGCTTTTATTGGTAGGGGGATTGAATTTAGGAGCCGCAACGTCATGTTGCAACTGTACAAAACTCTAGTGCGGCCGCACTTGGAGTATTGTGTGCAGTTCTGGTCCCCACATTATAAGAAAGATGTGGAGGCATTGGAGAGGGTACAGAGGAGGTTTACCAGGATGTTGCCTGGTATGGAGGGCAGGTCTTATGAAGAGAGGCTGAGGGATTTGAGGTTGTTTTCGTTAGAAAGGAGGCGGCTAAGAGGAGACCTTATTGAAACATATAAGATGATTAGAGGTTTAGATAGGGTGGACAGTGATAGCCTTTTTCCTAGGATGGAGAAAGCTAGCACGAGGGGACATAGCTTTAAATTAAGGGGTGGTAGTTATAGGAGGGATGTCAGAGGTAGGTTCTTTACCCAGAGGGTGGTAAGGGTATGGAATGCCCTGCCTGCTGCAGTTGTAGATGCACCAAGTTTGGGGACGTTTAAGAGGTCAGTAGATAAGTTTATGGATGAAAAGGGAATGGTTTAGGTTAGAGGGTCATTGCTTTTTCTTAATTGGTCGGTGCAACATCGAGGGCCAGAGGGCCTGTTCTGCGCTGTAATGTTCTATGTTCTTCCCAGATCCCCTCCCTCCATTCATCCCAAGCCCCAAAACCCCCTCCCCCCCCAACTGCCACCCCACTGCCACCCCTCACTCCCACCCCCAGCCCTACTCCTCCAGCTTTTCACTGGGCAGGAAATCCACCATCAAACAGCGGCCAGAACTTGTGATGATCACAAAGTGAAAAGATGCAGGAAGCCTGATACTGTGAAATCTCCACTGGGAAAGGCTGAACCCACTTCCAGCAAGATCAGAAAATAAATACCACTGGAAACTGCTTCTTGTCAGATTCATAAAAGTAAATGTTTGCAAAAGGAAAAGGATAAAGAAGTATCTGGAGGGATGGATAAATGTGGGTGGAGTCTAGAGCTCCAATTAACCCCAACAACAATGGACCAACTGGCTTCTGTCTGGAGATTGCATATGATTGAGATAAGCAGATTATATTTAAACACTTCCTCCAGTCACTGATTGCACTATAACTCTCCCTTAGACTCTAACATTCACTCTTTCATTGTCAAACCACCTACTACCATGGGAAAGCGGCGAGTCTGGAACATGGCAATTTGGGAAAGAGCCTGAGAAAAAGTAAACAAAAATAAAAATATATTTTATAAAATGCCACGGAGACGTGACTTTCCAGATATTACTCCTCCTCTTAGTGAACAGTGTGGCTGAGAATGACCAGATTTAACTACTTCTGGGAATACCGGATTGAATATTGCTGCGAAATGATCAAGGGGTTATTGTGAAAAATAAAAGCCGGTGGTGTAGGAGTAAGATGTGGGCATGGACAGAAGATTGTCTGGCGAATAGAAAACATGGTAGGCAAAACTGGGATGTGAAGGTTGGTGTGCCACAAGAAATCAGTGCGGGAGTCTCAATTCTTTACACTTCATACAAATGATTTGGATACCAACTTTACTGATGGCACAAAGATAGGTAGAAAAGTTATGAAGAGGATACCAGAAGACTAGGAAGGGGCACGATTAGGTTAGATCTGGCAAATGGAGTATAATATGGAGTAAATGGAGTAAGAATAGAAGATTGGTTAGGGCAAGATTAGGGCCAGTCATAGACAGCAGTGGGAAGTTGTGCGTGGAGCCTGAAGAGATTGGTGAGGCACTGAATAAATATTTCTCTTCGGTATTCACGCAGAGTGCTGGAAATTTAGCTGTGGAGAGCACTGAGGTACAGGGTTGCAAATTGGGGAGTATTGTAGTAGATAGGGAGGATGTGTTAGAAATTCTCGAGGTTTGAAGTTGGATAAGTCCCCTGGGCCGGACGGGATTTACCCTAGGATTCTCTGGGAGGCAAGAGAGGAGATTGCAGAGCCTCTGGCTCTGATCTTCAGGTCCTCGTTGGTTACGGGTGTGGTTCGGAGGACTGGAGGATAGCGAATGTGGTCCCATTGTTTAAGAAGGGGAAGAGAGACCTTCCAGGGAATTATAGGCCAGTGAGTCTTACTTCTGTTGTGGGCAAAGTATTGGAGAGAATTATTAGGGATAGGATTTATAGTTCTTTAGAGAGAAATGAATTGATTGGGGATAGTCAGCATGGTTTCGTGAAGGGTAGGTCATGCCTTACTAACCTCATTGAGTTTTTTGAGAAAGTGACCAAAGAGGGGGATGGGGGTAAGGCGGTTGATGTAGTATATATGGACTTTAGTAAGGCGTTTGATAAGGTGGCCCATGGAAGACTTCTGCAGAAAATGCAGATGTATGGGATAGAGGGTGATTTTAGCTAATTGGGTTAGGAATTGGCTAGCAGATAGAAGACAGAGGGTGGTGGTTGATGGGAGATATTCATCGTGGAGTTCGGTGACAAGTGGTGTACCTCAGGGGTCTGTTTTGGGGGCCCCTGCTGTTTGTAATTTTTATAAATGATCTGGATGAGGGTATTGAAGGATGGATTAGTAAATTTGCAGATGACACTAAAGTCGGTGGAGTGGTAGATAGTGAAGAGGGGTGTTATAGTTTACAGAGTGACTTGGACAAGTTGCAGAGCTGGCCGAGAGGTGGCAAATGGAGTTTAATGTGGAAAAGTGTGAGGTAATGCCCTTTGGCAGGAACAATAAATGTGTAGAGTATAGGGCTAATGGTAGGGCTCTTAATAGTGTTGAGGAACAGAAGGATCTTGGTGTATGTGTCAATAGATCCCTGAAAGTAGGCAGTCAAGTGGATAAAGTTGTTAAGAAGGCTGATGGAGTCTTAGCTTTTAGTGGTAGGGGGATTGAATTTAGGAGCCGCAGCATCATGTTGCAGCTGTACAAAACTCTAGTGCGGCCGCACTTGGAGTATTGTGTGCAGTTCTGGTCGCCACATATAAGAAAGATGTGGAGGCATTGGAGAGGGTACAGAGGAGGTTTACTAGGATGTTGCCTGGTATGGAGGGCAGGTCCTATGAAGAGAGGTTGAAGGATTTGAGGTTGTTTTCGTTAGAAAGGAGGCGGCTAAGGGGGGATCGTATTGAAGCATATAAGATGATTAGAGGTTTGGATAGGGTGGACAGTGATAGCCTTTTTCCTAGGATGGAGAAAGCTAGCACGAGGGGACACAGCTTTAAATTAAGGGGTATGAGTTCTAGGACGGATATCAGAGGTAGGTTCTTTACTCAAAGAGTGATTAGGGAGTGGAATGCCCTGCATGCAGCTGTTGTAGATGCGCCAAGTTTGGTGGCGTTTAAGAGGTTAGTTGATAAGTATATGGATGAGAAGGGAATGGTTTAGTTAGGAGGGGCATTGCTTTTTATTTTGGTCGGCACAACATCGAAGGCCGAAGGGCCTGTTCTGTGCTGTATTGTTCTATGTTCTATGTTCTAATATGGGAAAAGGTACAGTTGTCCATTTTGACAGGAAGAATAAAAATAAGTTTATTATCTAAATGGAGAGATTGTAGAGCTCTGAGATACAGAGGGATCTGGGTGTCCTAATGCATGAATGACAAAAGGTAAGTATGCAGGCACAGCAAGTAATTAAAAAGCTAATAAGATGTGGTTGTTTATTGTGAGGGGAATTGAAACTGAAGTAGGGAGGTCATGCGTCAGTTGTACAAAACACTGGTGACCCCACATCTGGAGTAACGTATACAGTATTGGTCTCCTTAATTAAAGAGAAATATAAATGCGTTAGAAACAGTTGTGAAGGTTTACTATACAAAAACTAGCAATGGTTGTGTTGTCTTATGAGCAAAGATAGGAGAAGCTGTGTTTGTTGGAGTTTAGAAGAGTAACAGATGACTGAATCAATATATGTAAGATATTGACAGGATGGAGGTGGAGGGATGATTCCTGTCATTGGGGAATGAGGGATTGCTCATTTACAACATAGAACATAGAACATTACAGCACAGAACAGGCCCTTCGGCCCTCGATGTTGCGCCGACCAATATAAAAAGCAATGCCCCTCCAAACTAAACCATTCCCTTCTCTTCCATATACTTATCAACTAACCTCTTAAACTCCACCAAACTTGGCGCATCTACAACTGCCGCAGGCAGGGCATTCCACTCCCTAACCACCCTTTGGGTAAAGAACCTACCTCTGATATCCGTCCTATAACTATCACGCCTTAATTTAAAGCTGTGTCCCCTCGTGCTAGCTTTCTCCATCCTAGGAAAAAGGCTATCACTGTCCACCCTATCTAAACCTCTAATCATCTTATATGCTTCAATAAGATCCCCTCTTAGCCGCCTCTTTTCTAACGAAAACAACCTCAAATCCTTCAACCTCTCTTCATAGGACCTGCCCTCCATACCAGGCAACATCCTGGTAAACCTCCTCTGTACCCTCTCCATGCCTCCACATCTTTCTTATAATGTGGCGACCAGAACTGCACACAATACTCCAAGTGCGGCCGCACTAGAGTTTTGTACAGTTGCAACATGACGTTGTGGCTCCGAAATTCAATCCCCCTACCAATAAAAGCCAAGACTCCATAGGCCTTCTTAACAACCTTCTCGACTTGACTGCCTACTTTCAGGGATCTATGCACATACACACCAAGATCCCTCTGTTTATCAAGACTACTAAGAATCCTACCATTAGCCCTATACTCTACACATTTATTATTCCTGCCATAGTGCATTACCTCACACTTTTCCACATTAAACTCCTTTTGCCACCTCTCGGCCCAGCTCTGCAACTTGTCCAAGTCTCTCTGCAAACTATAACACCCCTCTTCACTATCTACCACTCCTCCGACTTTTTTGTCATCCACAAATTTACTAATCCATCCTTCAATACCCTCATCCAGATCATTTATAAAATTACAAACAGCAGGGGCCCCAAAACAGACCCCTGAGGCACACCACTCGTCACCGAACTCCACGATGAATATCTCCCATCAACCACCACCCTCTGTCTTCTATCTGCCAGCCAATTCCTAATCCAATTAGCTAAATCACCCTCTAGTCCACACATCTGCATTTTCTGTAGAAGTCTTCCATGGGCCACCTTATCAAACGCCTTACTAAAGTCCATATATACCACATCAACCGCCTTACCCCCATCCACCTCCTTAGTCACTTTTTCAAAAAACTCAATGAGGTTATTAAGGCACGACCTACCCTTCACAAAACCATGCTGACTATCTCCAATCAATTCATTACTCTCTAAATAACTATAAATCCTATCCCTAATTATTCTCTCCAACACTTTGCCCACCACAGAAGTAAGACTCACTGGCCTATAATTCCCTGGAATGTCTCTCTTCCCCTTCTTGAACAACGGGACCACATTCGCTATCCTCCAGTCCTCCGGAACCACACCCGTAACCAACGACGACCTGAAGATCAGAGCCAGAGGTTCTGCAATCTCCTCTCTTGCCTCCCAGAGAATCCTAGGGTAAATCCCATCCGGCCCAGGGGACTTATCCAACTTCAAACCCTTGAGAATATCTAGCACATCCTCCCTATCTACTTTGATACCTTCCAGTTTGCTACCCTGTACCTCAGTGTTCTCCATTACTACATTTACATCACCCTGCGTGAATACCGAAGAGAAATATTTATTCAGTACCTCTCCAATCTCCTCAGGCTCCACGCACAACTTCCCACTGCTGTCTATGACTGGCCCTAATTTAAGACAGAGATGAGAATTTTTTCACTCTGAAGGTGGTTGTGGCTGAATATCTTTATGTCAGAGGTAAATAGGTTCTTGTTAAGCATGAGGTGAAAGGTTATCGGGGCTAGGCAGGAATATAGGATTTAGGGTACTATCAGATCAGCCTTAATCAGGCTTGAAGGGCTGTATGGCCTTCTGCTCCTTTGTTTGCATTGGACATTGCTGAGAATGGCTGGATTTGGGAAAATTGGCCTTACTCTGAATTCAAAGTACATTTTTGAAGCTTTCTTAATTATAAAGATTAATATTTTTGTTTATGGTGTCTGATTTCACTCCTTTAATTTCTTGTCCTCTCTTTTCTAGGTTGTTAATGGAGAACTGGTCGAATGACAGCTGGGACTGTTGTAATCACAGGTGGAATATTGGCTACAGTTATCCTGCTCTGTATAATCATCGTGTTGTGTTATTGTCGTTTGCAGGTCAGTGTTAGGATAGTCTACATGCCAAAAGAAAAGCCATCTTAAAGAAATAAAATAAATATAGCCTATTTCCATCCTTAAACAATATGTCATTGGTTCATTGAAGAGAGCCTGCGACCCATCGAGTCCACACTGACACATTAGTAACACCTGAACTCATATCTAATCCCACCTGCCGATATTTGGCACATAGCCCCGAATGTTATAAGAACATAAGAAATAGGAGCAGGAGTCGGCCATCCAGCCCCTCGAGCCTGCCCCGCCATTCAATAAGATCATGGCTGATCTGAAATGGATCAGTTCCACTTTCCCACTTTCTCCACATAACCCTTAATTCCCTTGTCTATCAGAAATCTATCTACCCGTGACTTAAATATATTCAGTGAGGTAGCTTCCACCACTTCAATGGGCAGAGAATTCCGGTGACTCACCAGCCTTTGAGTGAAGAAATTCCTCCTCAACTCCGTCCTAAACTGTCTTTCATCCCGCCCCCCTCCCCTTATTTTGAAGCTGTGCCCTCTAGTTCTGGTTTCCTTTATCAGCGGGAAGAATCTCTCTACCTCTATCCTATCTAGCCCCTTCATTATCTTGTACATAGAACATAAAACACTACAGCACAAACAGGCCCTTCGATCTACAAGTTGCGCTGATCATACCCATACCTTGTAGGCCATAGAACTATCTGTAACTCCTAATCCCATTAAATCCCATGTACTCATCCAGAAGTCTTTTAAAAGACCCCAGCGAGTTTGCCTCCACCACCACTGACAGAAACCGATTCCATTCAGTCACCACCCTCTGAGTGAAAAACTTACCTCTAACATCTCCTCTGTACTTGCCCCCCAGCACCTTAAACCTGTGTCCTCTCGTAGTGACCATTTCAGCCCTGGGAAATAGCCTCCGAGAATCCACTCTATCGATTCCTCTCAACATCTTATAAACCTCTATCAGGTCGCCTCTCAACCTTTATTTCTCCAGGGAGAACAGTCCCAGCTCCCTTAACCTGTCTTCATAAGGCATGCCTCCCAATCCAGGCAACATCCTTGTAAATCTCCTCTGCATCCTTTCAATAGCTTCCACATCCTTCCTATAGTGAGGCGACCAGAACTGCGCACAGTACTCCAAGTGGGGTCTGACAAGGGTCTTATAAAGTTGCAGCATTGCCTCCTGACTCCTAGACTCAATCCCTCTATTAATGAAGGCCAGTACACCATATGCCTTCTTGACCGCATCCTCCATCTGTGAGGCCGATTTAAGAGTCCTATGGATCCGGACCCCAAGATCCTTTTGTTCCTCAACACTGCTAAGACTCCTACCTTTGATATTGTACTCCTTCATCCCATTGGTCTTGCCAAAATGAACCACTACACATTTATCCGCGTTGAAGTCCATCTGCCACTTCTCCATCCATTCTTGCATCCTATCTATGTTTTGCTACAACTTCTGATATCCCTCCAGACTATCCACAACACCACCAATCTTTCTATCGTCGGCGAACTTACTAACCCATCCCTCCATTTCCTCATCCAGGTCATTTATGAAATGACAAACAGCAGGGGTCCCAGAACAGATCCCTGGGGCACTTCACTGGTGAATGATCTCCATGCAGAACAAGACCCATCCACAACCACCCTCTGCCTTCTGCAGGCAAGCCAGTTCTGGATCCACAAGGCCAAAGCCCCTTGGATCCCATGTCCTCTCACCTTCTCAAGAAGTCTTGCATGTGGGACCTTGTCAAACGCCTTGCTGAAATCCATGTAAACCACATTCACCGCTCTTCCTTCGTCAATGTGTTAGTCACAGTTTCGAAAAACTCAACTAGGCTCGTAAGGCACGACCTGCCCTTGACAAAACTGTGTTGACTATTTCTGATCAAGCTAAACTTCTCTAAATGTTCATAAATCCTGTCCCTCAGGATCCTCTCCATCAACGTACCAACCACTGAGGTCAGACTCACCGGTCGGTAATTTCCCAGGCTATCCCTATTCCCTGTCTTGAAAATAGGAACTATATCCACAATCCTCCAGTCCTCTGGAACCACTCCCGTCTCCATCAATGACACAAAGATCATGCCAGGAGCTCCGCAATCATTTCTCTCACCTCCCACAGTAACCTGGGGTACATCCCATCTGGTCCCGGTGACTTATCTATCTTGATAGAATTTAAAAGTTCCAACACATCCTCTTTCTTAACATCGACATACTTAATCTTTTCAGTTTGCCGCATTCCTGTAGTACAACTCCCCAGATCACTCTCCACCGTGAATACTGAGGCAAAGTACTCATTAAGCACCTCTGCCATTTCTTCCAGTTCCACACAAACTTTTCCCCCTTCACCTTTTATAGGCCTTATCCCTTCTCTTCTCATCCTTTTACTTTTCACATATTTGTAGAATGCCTTGGGATTCTCCTTAATCTTACCCGCCAAGGCCTTCTCATGATCCCTTCTGGCTCTCCTAATTTCCTTTTTAAGCTTCTTTCTACAAGCCTTATACTCCTCTAGATCCCTAAATCTCCTAGCTCTCTGAACTTTTTATATGCCTTTCTTTTCTTCCTGACTAGATTCATCACAACCTTTGTGCACCACGGTTCTCTCGACCTATCAAAACCTCCTTGTCTCACCGGAACATTGTCATGCAGAGCTCCAGACAAACATTCCTTGAAAATCTGCCACCTTCCTTTAGTACTTTTCCCTAAGAACACCTCCTTCCAGTTTACTCTTCCAATTTCCTGCCTAATGATTTCATATTTCCCCCTACCCCAGATAAACACCTTCCTATCCTGCCTGATCCTATCTCTTTCCAATGCTATCATGAAGGAGATAGAATTATGATCGCCATCCCCGAGATGCTCTCCTACCGAGAGATCCGACACCTGTCCTGGTTCATTAGCTAGTAGCAGGTCAAGTACAGCCTCTCCTCTCGTAGGCTTATCCACGTACTGTGTCAGGAATCCTTCCTGAACACAGCTAACAAACTCCTCACCATCCGAACCTCTTACCCTGGAGTCATTCCAGTCAATGTTTGGGAAATTAAAGTCTCCTATCACGACAATTCTGTTATTTCTACATCTCTCTAGCATCTTTTTCCCTATCTGCACCTCAACATCCCTGTCACTATTGGGCGGCCTATAAAAAAACACCCAGCAAAGTTTTCGACCCCTTGCTGTTCCTAACTTCCACCCACAGAGACTCCGTAAACAGTCCCTCTACAGCATCCTTGTTCTCTACAGCTGTGACACTGTCCCCGATCAACAGTGCCACTCCCCCACCTCTTCTACCTCCCTCCCTGTCCTTCCTGAAGCATCTCAATCCCGGCACCTGAAGTCCCCAGTCCTGTCCCTGAGACATCCAAGTCTCTGTAATAGCCACCACATCACATTTCCAAGCAGCAATCCAGGCCCTGAGCCCATCCACTTTATTCACTACACTCCTGGCATTAAAATAGACACACCTCAGACCCTCAGTCTGGGCACTTCCCTTCTCCATCACCCGTCTAACCTCCTTCTCATACTGTCTATAATCCTTCTCTACTTGGGAGCTAACCTTCTCGCTCCCAGGCACCTCATCTCGATTCCCTTCCCCCACCTTTTCTAGTTTAAAGTCTCCCCAGTAGCCTTGTAAGTCTCTATAAGATCCCCCTCAGCCTTCTAAACTCCAACGAGTACAAGTCCAGTTTATTCAATCTCTCCTCATAAGCTAACCCCCTCATAGAACATAGAACATTGAACACTACAGCACAAACAGGCCCTTCGGCCCACAAGTTGTGCCGAACACGTCAAAACCTACCCAGCCATAGACCTATCTATAACCCCCAATCCCATTGGATCCCATATACTCATCTAGAAGTCTTTTAAAAGACCCCAGCGAGTTCACCTACACCACCACCGACGGCAGCCGATTCCATTCACTCACCACCCTCTGAGTGAAAAACTTTCCCCTAGCATCCCCTCTGTACTTGCTTCCCTGCACCTTAAATCTGCGCCCTCTCGTCGCGACCATTTCAGCCCTGGGAAATAGTCTCTGGTAGTCTCATCTCCGGTATCAGCCTGGTGAACCTTCTCTGTACTCCCTCCAAGGCCAATATATCATTTCACAAATAAGGGGACCAAAACTGTGATGTGCCAAGTGCTCATCCAGGTACTGTTTAAAGGATGTGATGTGTTCCACCTCCACCACCCTCCCAGGCAGCACATTCCAGACCATAACCACTCTCTGGGTAAAAAAGGTTTTCCTCACATCCTCCCTAAACCTCCTGTCCCACATCTTGAGCTTATATCCCCTCCTGACTGACCCTCCAACTAATGGGAACAGCTGCTCCTTATCCGTTCTGTCCATGTCACACATAATCTTGAACACCTCAATCAGGTCACCCTTCAGTCTTCTCTACTCCAGAGAAAACAACCCAAGCCCATCCAACCTCTCTTCGTTACTTAAATATTCCATCCCAGACAGCAACCTGATGAATCTCCTCTGTACTCACTCCAATGCAATCATGTCCTTCTGATAATGTGGCAACCAGAACTGCCACAGTACTACAGCTGTGACCTCACCAAAGTTCTATGCAACTCCAATATGACCTCCCTGCTTTTGTAATCTATGCCTCGATTGATAAAGGTGTCAGACCTTTTATAGTATGCTTCCTTGTTAAATTACTCCTTTCAAAGTGTATCACCTCACACTTTTCAGGGTTAAATTCCATCTGTCACTTCTCTGTCCATTGAACCATTCCATCTATATCTTCCTATAGCCCAAGACTCCATCTCACTATTAACCACCTGGCTAATCTTCGTATCATCTGCAAATTCTACCCTCCATATAGTTATGATGTTATTTATATAAATGACGAATAATAGGGGCCCCAGCACGGATCTCTGTGGTACACCACTAGACACTGGCTTCCAGACACTAAAGCAGTTTCTCTCAACACCTTCTATCTCCTACAACTGAGCCAGTTTTGAATCCACTTTATCAAACTACCCTGTATCCATGTAGATTTACCTTCTTTATAAGGCTCCCATGTGGGACCTTGTCAAAGACTTTGCTGAAATCCATATCAACTACATCAATTGCACTCTCCTCGTCTACACACCTGATCACCTCCTCAAAAAATTCAGTTGTATTTGTCAGGCGTGATCCCCTTGTGACGAAGCCCTGCTGACTATCCCTAATCAAGCTTTGCCGCTCCAAGCATAGATAGAAACACATGTTTTTTTGTGAGCAGACCCTGGGAAAGGCAAATTTCTCTCAGAAGAGTGATGAGTCAGGCGGGAGCATTGTTGGGCAGTGTTGGAAAGCTGGAAAGCAGTCTTGGTTTTGGAGTAGATTTCTCCATGTTATGATTCCTGAATAGAAATCGTAAACATGATGTGGAGACGCCGGCATCGGACTGGAGCGGGCACAGTATCCTGGTGTTGTGAGACTTCTTACTGGAAATTGTAAATCAAGATTATCAAATGATCCTCAAATGACAAAATTCCCCACAAACTCCCACTCTTAGCAGCCTTTACTTTCACACAAATCAGAGCAAATGCAAATTACACAAATTGACAGACAAGTGATTCTACAAATAAAACAGTAAATTTCACTTTACTCGGTACAATAAAGATTTATTTATCCTCAAGCACCCACATTATTCTCTGTGGCATTGCATAATTACACACTTCAATAATATCTTGTTCGTTATTGATGGAAATGGGGGTAAGTCAGAAATCCTATTCACCAATAGCTTTCACCTTAATGATTCATGAATTAAATTACAATTAGCAAGGCATATTTCTGCTCTCCCGCTAAGGCTATAGTCATCCTGAAGGTCTACCTTTCCAGCATTCTTTTTCAACTGACTAACTGATAATAGCCAGGTTCATGGTTTTAATCACATCTGGGAAAACACCCAATTTTGTTACATCTATGAGTTATTCATAGAGCTTTCCAGGTTTTAGATCTTTTTAGCCAGCTCACACAGTACCTTCAAATGGTCATGTTTTCTTTTCTGCCAAACAGGAAGACTGGCCTCTTCCTGAGAAAGATTTGTTTCCTTTCCTCACAGGAATTTGTTGTGTTGTCTTTCTGGCTCCATCTTTCTCTTTGTGTCTACGTCTGCTTCATGTCTTGTCAATTAGCTTCTAGTCTTAACTCCCTTTTATCTTCGGGATTTACTAAGGAGAGGGGCCATGTTTTTGAGGAGGAGTGCTGATACAGGCTGATAGGATGGAGGAGGTAGATGTTCTGAGGGAAAATGCATCAGCAATTTTGAAAAACCTGAGGGTGGATAAGTCCCCTGGGCAGATGGGATAAATCCTAGGATACTCTGGGAGGCAAGGGATGAGATTGCGGAGCCTTTAGCTTTGATCTTTGGGTCCTCACTGTCCATGGGGATTGTGCTGAGAACTGGAGAGTGGCAAATGTTGATCCCCTTTTCAAGAAAAAAATAGGAATGACCCTGGTAATTATAGGCCAGTTAGGCTTACTTCAGCGGTCGGTAAGTTAATGGAAAAGGTCCTGAGAGATAGGATTTATGACCATTTGGAAATATTTAGTTTAATCTGGTATAGTCAGCAGGGTTTTGTGAACAGTAAATTCTGCTTCACAAATTTGATTGAATTCTTTGAGGAGGTAACTAAGTGTGAGGACGAAAGTAGAGCAGTTGATGTCATATTCATGGATTTTAATAAGGCGTTTGATAAGGTTCCCCATGATACACTCATGAAGAAGATAAGGAGGTTTGGGATAGAGGGAAATTTGGCCAATTGGATAAATAACTGGCTGTATCATAGAAGACAGAGGGTGGTGATGGAGGGAAAATTCTCAGACTGGAGGCCAGTTACCAGCAGTGTACCACAGGGGTCAGCGCTGGGTCCTCTGCTATTTGTGATTTTTATCAATGACTGAAGGATGGATTAGTAAATTTGCTGATGACACCAAGACTGGTGGAGTAGTGGATGAGGTGGAGGGCTGTTGTAGGATGCAAAGAGACATTGATAGGATGCAGAGCTGGGCTGAAAAGTGGCAGATGGAGTTTAACCCTAATAAGTGCGAGGTGATTCATTTTGATAGGACAAACTTGAATGCAGATTACAGAGTCAACAGCAGGGTTTTGAGGAATGTGGAAGAACGCAGAGATCTTAACATAGAACATAGAACATAGAACAATACAGCACAAACAGGCCCTTCGGCCCACGAGTTGCGCCGATCACATCTACCAATCCACAGACCTATCTATAACACCCTATCCTATTCTTTTCCATATACTCATCCAGAAGTCTCTTAAAAGACCCCAGTGAATTTACCTCAACAACCTCCGACAGCAGTCGGTTCCATTCACTCACCACCCTCTGAGTGAAAAACCTACCCCTGACATCTCCTTTGTATTTGCTTCCCTGCACCTTAAATCTGTGTCCTCTCGTAGTGACCATTTCAGCTCGGGGAAATAGTCTCTGAGAGTCAACCCTATCTATTCCTCTCAACATTTTATAAACCTCTATCAGGTCGCCTCTCAACCTACGTCTCTCCAGTGAGAAGAGTCCCAGCTCCCTCAACCTATCTTCATAAGGCCTGTCTCTCAATCCAGGCAGCATTCTTGTAAATCTCCTCTGAACCCTCTCAATAGCCTCTACATCCTTCCTATAATGAGGCGACCAGAACTGTGCACAATACTCCAACTGGGGTCTGACAAGAGTCTTATAGAGCTTCATCATTACCTCCCGTAAACTTAACTACTAACTTCTTAAACGCCACCAAACTTGGCGCATCTACAACTGCAGCAGGCAGGGCATTCCATACCCTTACCACCTTCTGGGTAAAGACCCTACCTCTGACATCCGTCCTATTACTACCACCCCTTAATTTAAAGCTATGTCCCCTCAAATTGTGCCGATCATATCAGTACCTACCACGCCATAGAACTATCTGTAACTCCCAATCCCATTAAATCCCATGTAATCATTCAGAAGTCTCTTAAAAGACCCCAGCGAGTTTGCCTCTACCACCACTGATGGCAACCGATTCCATTCACTCACCACCCTCTGAGTGAAAAACTTACCTCTAACATCTCCTCTGTACTTGCCCCCCAGCACCTTAAACCTGTGTCCTCTCATAGCAACCATTTCAACCCTGGGAAATAGCCTCTGAGAATCCACCCTATCGATTCCTCTCAACATCTTATAAACCTCTATCAGGTCGCCTCTCAACCTTTGTCTCTCCAGGGAGAAGAGTCCTAGCTCTCTCAATCTAACTTCATAAGGCCTGCCTCCCAATCCAGGCAACATCCTTGTAAATCTCCTCTGCACCCTTTCAATAGTTTCCACATCCTTCCTATAGTGAGGCGACCAGAACTGCACACAGTACTCCAAGTGGGGTCTGACAAGGGTCTTATAAAGTTGCAGCATTACTTCCCAACTCCTAAACTCAATCCCTCGATTAATGAAGGCCAGTACACCATATGCCTTTTTGACAACATCCTCCACTTGCGAGGCTGATTTAAGAGTCCTATGAACCCAGACCCCAAGATCCTTCTGCTCCTCAACACTGACAAGACTCCTACCCTTGATATTATACTGCTTCATCCTATTGGATCTGCCAAAATGGACCACTACACATTTATCCACGTTGAAGTCCATCTGCCACTTCTCCGCCCAGTCTTGCATCCTATCTATGTCTCGCTGCAACTTCTGACATCCCTCCAGACAATCCACAACACCACCAACCTTTGTATCATCGGCGAACTTACTAACCCATCCTTCCACTTCCTCATCCAGGTCATTTATGAAAATGACAAACAGCAAGGGCCCTAGAACAGATCCCTGGGGCACTCCACTGGTGACCGACCTCCATGCAGAAAAAGACCCATCCACAACTACTCTCTGCCTTCTGCAGGCAAGCCAGTTCTGGATCCACAAGGCCAAAGCCCCTTGGATCCCATGGCCTCTCACCTTCTCAAGAAGTCTTGCATGGGAGACCTTATCAAATGCCTTGCTGAAATCCATGTAAACCACGTCTACTGCTCTTCCTTCGTCAATGTGTTCAGTCACATTTTCGAAGGGCACGATCTGCCCTTAACAAAGCCGTGTTGACTATTCCTGATCATATTGAATTTCTCTAAATGCTCATAAATCCTATCTCTCAGAATCCTCTCCATCAGCTTACCGACCACTGAGGTCAGTAATTTCCCGGGCTATCCCTGTTTCCTTTCTTGAAAATAGGCATCACATCCGCAATTCTCCAATCTTCTGGGACCACTCCCGTCTCCATCGACGACACAAAGATCATCGCCAGGGGCTCTGCAATCACTTCTCTCACCTCCCACAGTAACCTGGGGTACATCCCATCTTGGGATTCATATCCACAGATCTCTGAAGGTTGCCACTCAAATGGATAGAGCCGTTAAGAAGGCTTACAGTGTGTTACTGTTTATTAACAGGGGGTTTGAGTTTAAGACCATGGGGTTATGCTGCAATTATACAGGACGTTGATGAGACCACATTTGGAATATTGTGTTCAGTTCTGGTCACCTCACTATAAGAAGGATGTGGAAGCATTGGAGAGAGTGCAGAGGAGATTTACCAGGATGCTGCCTGGTTTGGAGCGTAGGTCTTATGAGGAAAGGTTGAGGGAGCTGGGACTTTGGTCTTTGGGGCAGAGGAGGATGAGAGGTGACTTAATAGAGGTTTATAAGATGATGAGAGGGATTGATAGAGTGACAGTTTCTCAGGTGGATGTAGCTGTTACTAGGAGGCATAACTATAAGGTTAATGGTAAGAGATATAGGAAGGATGTAGGTAGATCTTCACTCAGAGAGTGGTTGAGGTGTGGAATGCACTGCCTGCTGTGATAGTAGAGTCGGACACTTTAGGAACTTTTAAGTTGTTATTGGATAGGCACATGGAGGACTCCAGAATGATTGGGATACTTCCAAGTTTGGTGGCGTTTAAGAGGTTAGTTGATAAGTATATGGAAGAGAAGGGAATGGTTTAGTCTGGAGGGTCATTACTTTTTATATTGGTGGGTGCAACATCGAAGGCCGAAGGGCCTGTTCTGTGCTGTAATGTTCTATGTTCTATGTTCTACTTGATCTTGGGTTTGTCCATAGCTCGGCACAACATTGAAAGCCGAAGGGTCTCTACTGTGCTGTAATGTTCTATGTTTGGTCATGTTGCTGGGTCAAAGGTTTCCAGGTCATATAGGCCATTATTTCTTATTCAGCGAGAAAATTACAACAGCTCCTTTCACAATTGATGAAAATTCTTAAAAATCCTTATCAGACTTCTTAGAAACAATTAGATTTCATAGATAAAGGTTTCTTACTTTCCTGGTTCTGGGTCAAATGTCATCACAATCATCAACTACAACATCATGGTTGTGAACAGTCGATGGCATTAAGAGTGGTGAGGTAAATGTTAGGGATAGAGTTTGCACTGGCTTAGGCAATAAACAGCAGAACATTGGTTTGGCTCAGGTTCCCAGGGGATCGTATGTGGAGATGCCCAGGAGATATAGCGAACAAAAACATAGAGTAATGTTTCATTAATAGATGGGGAAGAGATTGGCGATGTTATGGCTATATAAATTTCAGATGGAGAAAGCAAGCTCAGTTTAGGATCAAATAGGGCAGCAAAAATGTGGGTTTAACTTGAGGCAGAGGCTGGGAAGGGAGGGACAAGGGAAGCGATTTAGTGGCAGGGACTGGAGACAGGGGTTTCAGGCACCCGAGATTTAGGTAAAGCAAATTTCTGCCCATCCAATACCGGGTATTGGACAAGCATATAGAGAAATCAAAGAGTGGAGGTCACTGTGTTAATTGCTTTTCATTTCATTGCATAATTTTGTTAGTGCTGCATGTAAATTATTCATTTTGAATATAGTCATGCTGAAATGTGATATTTCCCCAAGTGATAATTTGATGTAACTGAATTCATTGAACCAGATAGGCTTCTTCTATCTTCTACAAGTTTGTAACTACGTACAAAATTCCAAAGCATGGCCCACATCTGCACGGCCCAACATCTGCACGGCCCAACATTGCACGGCCCAACATCTGTACGGCCCAACATCTGCAGTGCACTCATTTCAGTCCCTAAGTGTCGTGTTCTTTCCACGTGAGCTTGGAATTGACTGTTGCATTATTATAGTGACTTCAAAATGATTTGATTGGCTCTGATGTGCTCTTGGATGTTCTTGGGAAAAAGTATTGTATGAATTACATCTGTGGGGATAAATTGTTGGAAGGCATTTTGCAAGTCAGGATCTACAGGCATTTAGAGACGCAAGGACTAATTAGGGACAGTCAGCATGGCTTTGTGACTGGAAAATCATGTCTCACAAATTTAATTGAATTTTTTGAAGGGGCAACCAAGAAGGTAGATAAGGACAGTGCAGTTGATGTTGTCTACATGGACTTTAGCAAGGCCTTTGACAAGATACTGCATGGTAGGCAATTGCATAAAGTTAAATCTCACGGGATCCAGGGTGAGGTATCTAAATGGATACAAAATTGGCTTCTGGTAGTTGTAGGGAGTTGTTTTTCAAACTGGAGGCCTATGACCAGGGATCAGTGCTGGGCTCACTGTTATTTGTCATTTATATTAATGATTTGGATGAGAACATAGGGGGTGTGGTTAATACGTTTGCAAATGAGACCAAGATTGGTGGCACAGTGGACAGTAAAGAAAATTATCTCCAATTGTAATGAGATCTTGATCAGTTGGGCCAGTGGGCTGAAGAATGGCAGATGGAATTTAATTTAGATAAATATGAGGTGATACATTTTGATAGATTGAACCAGGGCAGGACTTACTCTGTCAATGGTAGGGCATTGGGGAGAATTACGGAACGAAGAGATCGAGGGTACATGTTTATAACTCCTTGAAAGTGGAGTCACAGGTGGACAGAGTGGTGAAAAGGCATTCAGCATGCTTGGTTTAATCGGTCAGAGCATTGAATACAAGAGTTGGGATGTCTTGTTGAAGTTGTACAAGACATTAGAACATAGAACATAGAACATTACAGCACAGAACAGGCCCTTCGGCCTTCGATGTTGCGCCAACCAATATAAAAAGCAATGACCCTCCAAACTAAACCATTCCCTTCTCTTCCATATACTTATCAACTAACCTCTTAAACGCCACCAAACTTGGCGCATCTACAACTGCTGCAGGCAGGGCATTCCACTCCTGAACCACCCTTTGGGTAAAGAACCTACCTCTGATATCCGTCCTATAACTATCACCCCTTAATTTAAAGCTGTGTCCCCTCGTGCTAGCTTTCTCCATCCTAGGAAAAAGGCTATCACTGTCCACCCTATCTAAACCTCTAATCATCTTATATGTTTCGATCAGGTCCCCTCTTAGCCGCCTCCTTTCTAACGAAAACACCTCAAATCCCTCAGCCTCTCCTCATAAGACCTGCCCTCCATACCAGGCAACATCCTGGTAAACCTCCTCTGTACCCTCTCCAATGCCTCCACATCTTTCTCATAATGCGGGGACCAGAACTGCACACAATACTCCAAGTGCGGCCGCACTAGAGTTTTGTACAGTTGCAACATGACGTTGCGGCTCCGAAATTCAATCCCCCTACCAATAAAAGCTAAGACTCCATATGCCTTCTTAACAACCTTCTCGACTTGACTGCCTACTTTCAGGGATCTATGCACATACACACCAAGATCCCTCTGTTCATCAAGACTACTAAGAATCCTACCATTAGCCCTATACTCTACACATTTATTATTTCTGCCATAGTGCATTACCTCACACTTTTCCACATTAAACTCCATTTGCCACCTCTCGGCCCAGCTCTGCAACTTGTCCAAGTCCCTCTGCAAACTATAACACCCCTCTTCACTATCTACCACTCCACCGACTTTAGTGTCATCTGCAAATTTACTAATCCATCCTTCAATACCCTCATCCAGATCATTTATAAAAATTACAAACAGCAGGGGCCCCAAAACAGACCCCTGAGGTACACCACTTGTCACCGAACTCCACGATGAATATCTCCCATCAACCACCACCCTCTGTCTTCTATCTGCTAGCCAATTCCTAACCCAATTAGCTAAATCACCCTCTATCCCATACATCTGCATTTTCTGCAGAAGTCTTCCATGGGCCACCTTATCAAACGCCTTACTAAAGTCCATATATACCACATCAACCGCCTTACCCCCATCCACCTCTTTGGTCACTTTTTCAAAAAACTCAATAGGTTAGTAAGGCACGACCTACCCTTCACAAAACCATGCTGACTATCCCCAATCAATTCATTTCTCTCTAAATTAGAGGTTTGGATAGGGTGGACAGTGATAGCCTTTTTCCTAGGATGGAGAAAGCTAGCACGAGGGGACACAGCTTTAAATTAAGGGGTATGAGTTATAGGACGGATATCAGAGGTAGGTTCTTTACTCAAAGAGTGATTAGGGAGTGGAATGCCCTGCCTGCAGCTGTTGTAGATGCGCCAAGTTTGGTGGCGTTTAAGAGGTTAGTTGATAAGTATATGGATGAGAAGGGAATGGTTTAGTTAGGAGGGGCATTGCTTTTTATTTTGGTCGGCACAACATCGAAGGCCGAAGGGCCTGTTCTGTGCTGTAATGTTCTATGTTCTAAATAACTATAAATCCTATCCCTAATTATTCTCTCCAATACTTTGCCCACAACAGAAGTAAGACTCACTGGCCTATAATTCCCTGGAAGGTCTCTCTTCCCCTTCTTGAACAATGGGACCACATTCGCTATCCTCCAGTCCTCCGGAACCACACCCGTAACCAACGAGGACCTGAAGATCAGAGCCAGAGGCTCTGCAATCTCCTCTCTTGCCTCCCAGAGAATCCTAGGGTAAATCCCGTCCGGCCCAGGGGACTTATCCAACTTCAAACCCTCGAGAATATCTAGCACATCCTCCCTATCTACTTCGATACTTTCCAGTTTGCTACCCTGTACCTCAGTGTTCTCCATAACTACATTTACATCACCCTGCATGAATACCGAAGAGAAATATTTATTCAGTACCTCTCCAATCTCTTCAGGCTCCACGCACAACTTCCCACTGCTGTCTATGACTGGCCCTAATCTTGTCCTAACCAATCTTCTATTCTTAACATATCTAAAGAAAGCTTTAGGATTCTCCTTAATCCTATCAGCCAAAGTCTTCTCGTGTCCTCTCTTAGCTCTCCTCAATTCACTCTTTAGCTCCCTCCTGGCTAATCTATAGCTATCCATTGCACTAACTGAGCCTTCAAGCCTCATCCTGACATAAGCCTCCTTTTTCCTTTTAACCAGCAAATCAACTTTTTTTGTACACCAAGGTTCTCTTACTCGACCATTTCCTCCTTGCCTGACAGGGACATACTTATCAAGGACTCACAGCAGCTGCTCCTTGAATAAGCTCCACATTCCAGATGTTCCCAGTCCCTGTAGTTTCCTAGTCCAATCTATGCACCCTAATTCTCTCCTGATGGCCTCATAATTACCCTTCCCCCAGCTATAACTACTGCCCCCAGCTTCATGCCTATCCCTATCCATCACTAAGGTGAACGTAACCGAATTGTGGTCACTATCACCAAAATGTTCACCAACTTCCAAGCCTAACACCTGGTCTGGCTCATTGCCCAGCACCAAATCCAATGTAGCCTCACCTCTAGTTGGCCTATCCACATACTGAGTCAAAAAACCCTCCTGCACACTTTGTACGAAAACTGACCCCTCTAACGAGCTAGAGCTATAGCTATTCCAATCAATATTAGTAAAGTTAAAGTCCCCTTACATTGGTAAGGCCACACTTGGAATACTCTGTGCAATTCCAGTCACCCTATTATAGGAAGGATATTATTAAACTAGAAAAAGTACAGAAAAGATTTACTAGCATGCTACCAGGACTTGATGGATTGAGTGATAAGGAAAGGCTGAATAAACTGAGACTTTTTTCTCTGGAACGTAGGCGGCTGAGGGGTGATCTTATAGAGGTCTATAAAATAATGAGGGGCATAGATCAGCGAGAGAGTCAATATCTTTTCCCAAAGGTAGGGGAGTCTAAAACTAGGGGCATAGGTTTAATATGAGAGGGGAGAGATACAAAAGGGTCCCGAGAGGCAATTTTTTCACACAGAGGGTGGTGAGTGTCTGGAACAAGCTGCCAAAGATAGTAGTAGAGGCGGGCACAATGTTATCTTTTAAAAAGCATTTAGATAGTTATATGGGTACGATGAGTATAGAGTGAAATAGGCCAAATGTGGGCAATTGGGATTAGCTTAGGGTTTTAAAAAAAAGACGGCATGGCCAAGTTGGGTCAAAGAGTTTGCTTTCATGCTGTAAATCGCTATGACTCTATGGTTCTGTAATTAATTGCCAGCCTTATTTTTTTCTTACAGTATTATTGCTGCAAGAAGGAGGAATGGGATGGAGATGAGGAGGAACCAGATTTTGCAGTGCATTCTCGCCTGCCTGCCGCTTATTACAATCACAGCACTGGAAATGGACTGAACTTTAGTTCTATTGCCTACCCCCAGGAGCATTGTCATCCTACGGCTCTCTGTTCCCACTGCAAGCCATACTTTCATAACCATCAGATTGCAGAGATTGGGAATGGAGGTGAGAGTGTGGGCTACAACACTGTGAGTGAAGAGGAATTGGAAATGTTGACAGTTCCCCCGGAGTTGCCCATGAGCAGGGCCAAGCTCACAAGAGATGCTTTTAGTAGAAGTCGGAGTATCAGCACAGATGTGTGAGGATGTTTGTTACTCGACGGTTTATAAAGAGCAATTTTAATATAAACAAAGCCACTTGTTTCCATATTTCATGGAAAAATGGATGGAATTATTGAATGCAATTCCCAACAGCCAGTAAAACTGCAATCCCAAATATAAAAACAAAATCTATTCAGGCAATGTAAAACCAGCAGCCTGAATAAAAAGAACAAAATATAATTTGATCAGAAGCTTTATGAACGTGCTATCTATTAATTTAATATTTGAATGGATAAAATCTGTCTGATTTACATCTTTCTCCAATTCTGATGTTCTCATTAAGTGGAAGTTCTGAAGTGGCTTGACTGATGGATTGTAAAGTGAATTTTTACTGAGTGTCAGTGAGTGATGTTATCGTCTGTTTTCTAGCTGTGATTGTACGGGATGGCTGGTTAATGATGTTCTCCTGAACGCTTGTTAATCCCACATTGTTTGGCCCTGGTTTGCTGCGACTGCATTGGATTATTTTTCTTGTTCAAATCACACTGAATAAACCAGACAAGCTTGTTGATCAAAAATAAATCCAGTTCAGCACTTACCCACCTTCATCAATGTCGCATTCACATGAATATTTTTGTTTCCTTTATTTTGGGATTTTAGTGAATTTTAGAAACTTTCTGGAGAAGATGGGGAAAGAATCTTTCCAAAAATGGCAAAGTGTCTGATCTGAGTGAAATCTGGCCAGCTTCAGAGAACCTGACTGCTTTTCTCTCCTGATCTTCTGACATTTTGTCAAAAGAAAGCAGGGGGGTGGGTGTGATTCACGTTGACGGGTGGGGCACCAACTGGAAAGCTTGGCTGCACTGAACCCCAAACAGACCGAAAAAAGCACCCCCTCCTCACCGCAATCACAATCAATGTCCACATGTTCCTGTGCTGTAGTTTTCTTTGTTCTTTGTTCTCTCCCCCATCCACCCCAACAGTTATTGCCGACATCTCTCTCTACACCCACTCTTGAAAGAACAAAGGACAGTACAGCACAGAGAACAGGCCCTTTGGCCTCCAAGCCTGTGCCGCTCATGAGCACAACCAGGACATTCGTTTGAATCCCTCCATTCCCAGTCTGTTCATGTGACTATCCAGATAAGTCTTAAATGATCCCAGTGTGTCCGCCTCCACCACCCTGCTTAGCAGTGCATTCCAGGTCGCCACCACTCTCAGTGTAAAATACATCCCTCTGACATCCGTGTTAAATCTTGCCCTCCTCATCTTGAACCTGTGACCACTTGTGATTGTCATGTCCAACCTGGGAAAAAGTTTCCCACTGTTCACCCTATTTATGCCCTTCATAAATTTATAACCTCTATTAGGTCATCCCTCATCCTCTATCGTTCCAGGGAGAACAACTCCACTTTACCCAATCTCTCCTCATAGCTAAGATTCTCCATACCAGGCAACATCCTGGTAAACACCCCTGCTATTTGTAATTTTTATAAATGATCTGGATGAGGGTATTGAAGGATGGATTAGTAAATTTGCAGATGACACCAAAGTCGGAGGAGTGGTAGATAGTAAAGAGAGGTGTTATAGTTTGCAGAGAGACTTGGACAAGTTGCAGAGCTGGGCCGAGAGGTGGCAAATGGAGTTTAATGCGGAAAAGTGTGAGGTAATTCTCTTTGGCAGGAATAACAAATGTGTAGAGTATAGGGCTAATGGTAGGACTCTTAATAGTGTTGAAGAACAGAGGGATCTTGTTGTATATGTGCATAGATCCCTGAAAGTTGGCAATCAAGTCGATAAGGTTGTTAAGAAGGCATATGGAGTCTTAGCTTTTATTGTAGGGGGATTGAATTTCGGAGCCGCAACGTCATGTTGCAACTGTACAAAACTCTAGTGCGGCCGCACTTGGAGTATTGTGCACAGTTCTGGTCCCCACATTATAAGAAAGATGTGGAGGCATTGGAGAGGGTACAGAGGAGGTTTACCAGGATGTTGCCTGGTATGGAGGGCAGTCTTATGAAGAGAGGCTGAGGGATTTGAGGTTGTTTTCGTTAGAAAGAAGGCGGCTAAGAGGAGACCTTATTGAAACATATAAAATGATTAGAGGTTTAGATAGGGTGGACAGTGATAGCCTTTTTCCTAGGATGGAGAACGCTAGCACGAGGGGACATAGCTTTAAATTAAGGGGTGGTAGTTATAGGACGGATGTCAGAGGTAGGTTCTTTACCCAGAGGGTGGTAAGGGTATGGAATGCCCTGCCTGCTGCAATTGTAGATGCGCCAAGTTTGGTGGCGTTTAAGAGGTTAGTAGATAAGTTTATGGATGAAAAGGGAATGGTTTAGGTAGAGGGTCATTGCTTTTTCTTAATTGGTCGGCGCAACATCGAAGGCCGAAGGGCCTGTTCTGCGCTGTAATGTTCTATGTTCTATGTTCTAAACCTCCTCTGCACTCTCTCCAAAGCTTCCACGTCCTTCTGGACGCAGTATTCCAAATGTGGCCTAACCAATGCTCTACATAGCTGCAACATCATACACCAATTTTTATACCCTATGCCCTTTCCAATAAAGGCAAGCATGTCATATGCCTTCTTCATCACATTTTCCTTGATCCTTGTTCCTCATTGTTCCTTGGGAGCACATCAGAGAGGCAGTGATTGGTGAGAGGAGAGCTTGTAAGTAAGCTACTGTTTTTGTAACTAACGTCTTTAGTTTTTTTTAAATTTTAAACTGGATACTGGAAGTAATCACAAGGAGGCCTGGGTTGTAGTCTTTTTTCACTTTAAAAGTTACTCACCTCGGAGAATCGACCTCATTGTTCCTTGGGAGCACATCAGAGAGGCAGCGATTGGTGAAAGGAGAGCTTGTGAGTAAGCTACTGTGTTTTTTAACTAATGTCTTTAGTGTTGATTAGAGGTTTAGATAGGGTGGACAGTGATAGCCTTTTTCCCAGGATGGAGAAAGCTAGCACGTGGGGACACAGCTTTAAATTAAGGGGTATGAGCTATAGGACGGATATCAGAGGTAGGTTCTTTACTCAAAGAGTGATTAGGGAGTGGAATGCCCTGCCTGCAGCTGTTGTAGATGCGCCAAGTTGGTGGCGTTTAAGAGGTTAATTGATAAGTATATGGAAGAGAAGGGAATGGTTTAGTTTGGAGGGCATTGCTTTTTATTTTGGTCGGCACAACATCGAAGGCCGAAGGGCCTGTTCTGTGCTGTAATGTTCTATGTTCTATGTTTTTAAATTTTAAACCGGACACTGGAAGTAGTCACAAGGGGCCTGGGTGATAGTTTTTTTCCTCTCTGGACCCTGATAAATTGGAATGGAGAGGAATCCCGATACTCCATACGTGTAGAGTATCCCACCCTCCTCCCTCCTCTAACCTAAAAAAAACGAGTGACTCAGTGAGAGCACGTAAGTTTTTTTTTGTTGTTTTTTGGTAAGGGACGAAATAGGGATGGCAATGCAGGCAGTGCCGTTGTACCTCCTGTGGGATGTTTGAGGTGAGGGACACTGGTAGTGTCCCAGCTGATTACACCTGCAGGAAGTGTATCCAATTCCAGTTCCTTGAGGATCATGTTAGGGACCTGGAGCTGGAACTGGAGGAATTAAGGATAATTCAGGAAGCAGAGGCAGCTATTGACAAAAGTTACAGGGAGATGGTTACTCATAAAAGTGATACGTGGGTGACTGCTAGAAAAAGGGGTAAAAAGCAGTCAGAGCAGTGATCCGCTGAGGCTGTTCCCCTCCAAAATAGATACTCTGTTTTGGATGCTGCTGGGGAGGAAAACTCAACCGGGGTAAGTCATGCGGTACAGGTCTTGGGAGTAGAACTTGTCCTTGATGCTCAGGTGGGAGGGGGAAGAAAAGATCAGGATTAGTGATTGGGGATTGCATAGTTAAGGGGACAGATAGGAGAGTCTGTGGGAATGAGCGATACTCGCGGTTGGTATGTTGCCTCCCAGGTATCAGGGTCCATGATGTCTCAAAGAACAAAAAACAAAACAGCACAGGAAACAGGCCCTTCGGCCCAACGAGCCCATGCCGCCACCCCAATGTTCCCACCTCTACCCACAATCCCTGTCCATGTTTATAGATCTATTGGATTAAAAACCAAATCTCTGATCGAGTGTTCGAGATCCTTAAGGGGGAGGGGAACCAGCTTCAAGTCATGGTTCACATAGGTACCCATGACAAAGATAGGATAAGGACGGGGATATAAAACAGAAATTTAGGGAGTTGGGGTGGAAGCTTAGGGCTAAAACAAACAGAGTTGTTATCTCTGGTCTGTTACCTATGCTGCAGGCTAGCTTGGAGAAGAATAGAGAGAGAGAGAGAAAATATTTGAACTCGTGGCTAAAGGGATGGTGCAGGAGGGAAAGGTTCAGATACTTGCACAATTGGGGCTCATTCTGAGGTAGGTGGGAGCTCTACAAGAGGGATGGTCTGCACCTGAACCAGAGGGGAACTAATATCTTGTGGGGGAAAATTTACCAATGCCATTCGGGGGGGGTTTAAATTGATTCAAAGGGGGGATGGGAACCTGAGTAGCTCAAATGTACAGCAGGATGAGAATAGGGAGGTCATGGATAAGGTTTCTAGGTCACAGCAAGGTACTGGTAGCGGGAGGGTGGTTTGAAGTGTGTATACTTTAATACAAGGAGCATACACAATAAGATGGATGAACTTGCAGCCTGGATTGGTGCCTGGAACTTCGATGTTGTGGCCATTTCACAGAGATGGATAGAGCAGGGACAGAAATGGTTGTTGCAGGTTCCAGGGTTCAGATGTTTCAGAGAAGGTGGTAGAAGAGGGGGATGCATGGCATTGTTAGTCAAAGACTGTATTACTGTAAATATGTACCTGTCAGGCAGGGAAGAAGTGGTCAAACAAGGGAACCGTGGTGTACTAAGGAAGTTGAATCTCTGGTGAAGAGGAAGAAGAAGGCTTATGCAAAGATGAGACATGAAGGCTCAGTCAGGGCACCGGAGAGTTATAAATTAGCTAGGAAGGAGCTAAAGAGTTAAGAAGAGCTAGAAGAGGACATGAGAAGACTTTGGTGGATAGGATCAAGGAGAACGCTAAAGATTTTTATAGGTATGTCAAGAATAAAAGATTGGTTAGGGCAAGATTAGAACCAGTCAGACACTGCAGTGGGAAGTTGTGCGTGGAACCTGAAGAGATCAAAGAGGCATTGAATGAGTATTTTTTGTCAGTCTTCATGCAGGAAAATGTCAATGTAGTCGAGGAAAATACTGGAATACAGGGTTGTAGACTAGATAGAGGTACATAAGGAGGAGGTGTTAGCCATTCTTGAGAGTATGAAAATAGATAAATCCCCTGCGCTAGATGGGATTTATCCCAGGTTACTCTGGGAGGCTAGATAGGAGATTACAGAGCCTTTAGCTTTGATCTTCATGTCGTCGTTGGCTACAGGTGTAGTGCCGGAAGACTGGAGGATGGCAAATGTTGTCCCCTTGTTCAAGAAGAGGAGTAGAGACCATCCTGGGAATTATAGACCAGTGAGCCTTATTTCTGTTGTGGGCAAAGTTTTGGAAAGAATTATAAGGGATAGGATTTATAATTATCTAGAGAGAAATGAATTGATTAGGGATAGTCAACATGGTTTTGTGAAAGTGCCTCAAAAAATTTAGAGGTTTTTGAAAAGGTGACCAAAGAGGTGGATAAGGATAAGGCAGTTGACGTGGTGCATATGGATTTTAGTAAAGTGTTTGGGAAGATTGCCCATGGTAGGCTATTGCAGAAAATGCAGATGTATGGGATTGAAGGTGAGTTAGCAGTTTGGATCAGGAATTGGCTAGCTGATAGAAGACAGAGGGTGGTGGTTGATGGGAAATATTCAACCTGGAGTTCAAAGAACAAAGAACAAAGAACAAAACAGCACAGGAAACAGGCCCTTCGGTCTATCGAGCCCGTGCTGCCACCTTGATGTTCCCACTTCTACCTGTGATCCCTGTCTGTTTATAGATCTATGCATTGAAATCAAATTTGAGACAATTTAGGGAGAATTTGTTCTGCCAATTAGCCTAAGAGCACATCTTTGGGATGTGGGAGGAAACCGGAGCACCCAGAGAAAACCCACGCAAGCACGGGGAGAATGCGCAAAGTCCCACAGACACAGGCCCAAATCCATGTATCTGCACAGCACAGCGATAGTCACGGAGCTGTTGTGTTGCCCATCAAATGGTCCAGGTCAAGCGTACACTAATGACGTGAAGCACTAGGATACTCTCGAAAAAAAAATCCAAGAGCTGCCCTCTCACGACCCATCGCACGTACACTCCTTGTTAGGCAACAAGTAGGATAAAAGTAGACCAAAGTAGGATAAAACAAATACATCAATATCATCGACTATTTACACACTTCCCAGGGAAAGTGGTGTACCTCAGGGATCTGTTTTGGGGCCACTGTTTGTTGTTTTTATAAATGACCTGGATGAGGGTGTAGAGGGATGGGTTAGTAAATTTGCTGACGACACCAAAGTCAGAAGTGTTGTAGACAGTGAGGATGGATGTTACAGTTTGCAGAGGGACATGGATAAGTTGCAGAGCTGGGTTGAGAGGTGGCAAATGGAGCTTAATGTGGAAAAGTGTGAGGTGATTCACTTTGGTAAGAGTAATATGTGTGCAGAATATAGGACTAATGGAAGGACTCAGTAGTGTTGATGAGCAGAGAGATCTTGGTGTATATTACATAGCTCCCTGGAAGTTGGTACCCACGTTGATAAGGTTGTTAAGAAGGCGTATGGTATGTTAACTTTTATTGATAGAAAGATTGAACTTCGAAGCCGTGAGGTCATATTGCAACTGTACAAAACTTTCGTGTGGCTGCACTTGGGAGTATTGTGTACAGTTCTGGTCGCCACGTTATAAGAAAGATGTGGAGGCATTGGAGAGGGTACAGAGGAGGTTTACCAGGATGATGCCTGGTATGGAGGGCAGGTCTTATGAGGAAAGGCTGAGGGACCTGAGGTTATTTTCATTAGAGAGAAGAAGGTTACGCGGTGACCTAATTGAGGTGTATAAGATGATCAAGGGATTGGATAGGGTGGATAGTGAGAGCCTTTTTCCTCAGATGGTGATGGCTAACATGAGGGGACATAGCTTTAAATTAAAGGATGGTAGTTATAGGATGGATGTCAGAGGTAAGCTCTTTACTCAGAGGGTAATAAGGGTGTGGAACAAAGAACAAAGAACAATGCAGTTGTTCAGGCCCTTCGATCCAAAGGTCCCATGCCGCCATTTTAACATTATGAGTGCCCTCCTTATCTATGACATTTGTCTACATCTATTGGGGAAGATTGAGGGAGAACTAATTTAGGGACAATTTGTTACACCAATCACCGTAAGAGCAAGTTTTTGGAGTATGACTGGTCAGTGGATAGGCATATGGATAACATTGGAATAGTTTAGGTTAGAGGGTCGTTAGATTGGTTGCACTGGTCAGCGCAGCATCGAGGGCTGAAAGGCGTGTACTGCGCTGTAATGTTCTATGTTCTACGTTTTCTACCTGTGCTGCCACCTTTATGGATCTGTAGAATTGCACACCCAGATCCCTCTGTGTATCTATACTCCTGATGGTTCTGCCAACTATCATATAGCATTACAACATAGAACATAGAACATTACAGTGCAGAACAGGCCCTTCGGCCCTCGATGTTGCGCCGATCAATTAAGAAAAAGCAATGACCCTCTAACCTAAACCATTCCCTTTTCATCCATAAACTTATCTACTAACCTCTTAACGCCACCAAACTTGGCGCATCTACAACTGCAGCAGGCAGGGCATTCCATACCCTTACCACCCTCTGGTTAAAGAACCTACCTCTGACATCCGTCCTATAACTACCACCCCTTAATTTAAAGCTGTGTCCCCTCGTGCTAGCTTTCTCCATCCTAGGAAAAAGGCTATCACTGTCCACCCTATCTAAACCTCTAATCATCTTATATGTTTCAATAAGGTCTCCTCTTAGCCGCCTCCTTTCTAACAAAAACAACCTCAAATCCTTCAGCCTCTCTTCATAGGACCTGCCCTCCATACCAGGCAACATCCTGGTAAACCTCCTCTGTACCCTCTCCAATGCCTCCACATCTTTCTTATAATGTGGGACCAGAACTGTACACAATACTCCAAGTGCGGCCGCACTAGAGTTTTGCACAGTTGCAACATGATGTTGCGGCTCCTAAATTCAATCCCCCTACCAATAAAAGCTAAGACTCCATATGCCTTCTTAACAACCTTATTGACTTGATTGCCAACTTTCAGAGATCTATGCACATATACACCAAGATCCCTCTGTTCTTCAACACTATTAAGAGTCCTACCATTAGCCCTATACTCTACACATTTGTTATTCCTGCCAAAGTGAATTACCTCACACTTTTCCGCATTAAACTCCATTTGCCACCTCTCGGCCCAGCTCTGCAACTTGTCCAAGTCTCTCTGCAAACTATAACACCCCTCTTCACTATCTACCACTCCTCCGACTTTGGTGTCATCCCCAAATTTACTAATCCATCCTTCAATACCCTCATCCAGATCATTTATAAAAATTACAAACAGCAGGGGCCCCAAAACAGATCTCTGAAGTACACCACTTGTAACTGAACTCCACGATGAATAATTTCCATCAACCGCCACCCTCTGTCTTCTATCAGCTAGCCAATTCCTAATCCAATTAGCTAAATCACCCTCAATCCCATATATCTGCATTTTCTGCAGAAGCCTTCCATGGGGCACCTTATCGAACGCCTTACTGAAGTCCATATATACCACATCAACTGCCTTACCCCCATCCACCTCTTTGGTCACTTTTTTAAAAAACTCAATAAGGTTAGTAAGGCACGACCTACCCTTCACAAAACCATGCTGACTATCCCCAATCAATTCATTTCTCTCTAAATAACTATAGTCCTATCTCTAATAATTCTTTCCAATACTTTGCCCAAACAGAAGTAAGACTCATCGGCCTATAATTCCCCGGAAAGTCTCTATTCCTCTTCTTGAACAATGGGACCACATTCGCTATCCTCCAGTCTTCCGGCACTATACCCGTAACCAACGACGACCTGAAGATCAGAGCCAGAGGCTCTGCAATCGCCTCTCTCACCTCCCAGAGAATCCTAGGGTAAATCCCGTCCGGCCCAGGGGACTTATCTAACTTCAAACCCTCAAGAATATCTAGCACATCCTCCTTATCTACTTCAATACTTTCCAGTTTGCAACCCTGTACCTCAGTGTTCTCCACAACTACATTTACATCTCCCTGCGTGAATACCGAAGAGAAATATTTGTTCAGTGCCTCTCCAATCTCTTCAGGCTCCACGCACAACTTCCCACTGCTGTCTCTGACTGGCCCTAATCTTGCCCTAACCAATCTTCTATTCTTAACATATCTAAAGAAAGCTTTAGGATTCTCCTTGATCCTATCAGCCAAAGTCTTCTCGTGTCCCCTTTTAGCTCTTCTCAACTCACTCTTTAGCTCCCTCCTGGCTAATCTATAGCTATCCAGTGCACTAACTGAGCCTTCAAGCCTCATCCTGACATAAGCCTCCTTTTTCCTTTTAACCAGCGAATTAACTTTTTTAGTACACCATGGTTCCCTTACTCAACCATTTCCTCCTTGAACGTAGAACATAACAGTGCAGTATAGGCCCTTCGGCCCCTGATGTTGTGCCGACCAATGGAACCAATTTTATGACCCTCTATCCTAAACTATTCCAATGCTATCCATATGCCTATCCACTGACCATTTGAACGCCTTTAAACTTGACGAGTCCACAACTGCTGCAGGGCAAGGCATTCGATGCCCTTACAACCTCTGCGTAAAGAACCCACCTCTAACATCTGTCCTATAACTACCACCCCTTAATTTAAAGCTATGTCCCCTCGTGCTATCCATCTCCATCTAACGAAAAAGGCTCTCACTATCTAACCCTCTGATCATCTTATATGTCTCAATTAAGTCACCTCTTAGCCTTCTTCTCTCTAATGAAAATAACTTCAAGTCCCTTAGCCTTTCCTCATAAGACCTACCCATCATACCAGGCAACATCCTCGTAAACCTCCTCTGCACCCTTTCCAGTGCCTCCACATCTTTATTATAATGTGGCGACCAAAACTGTACACAATACTCCAAGTGTGACCGCACCCAGAGTTTTGTACAGTTGCAACATGACATCTCAGCTCCGAAATTCAATCCCTCTACTAATAAATGCTAACGCACTATACGCCTTCTTAACAACCTTATCAATTTGATTACCAACTGTCAGGGATCTATGTACCTGTACACCGAGATCTCTCTGCTCATCTACACTACTAAGAGTCCTACCATTAGTCCTATATTCTGCACACATATTACTCTTACCAAAGTGAATCACCTCACACTTTTCCACATTAAACTCCATTTATCACTTCTCAGCCCAGCTCTGCAACTTATCTATTTCCCTCTGCAAACTGTAATGTCCATCCTCACTGTTGACAACTCCTCTGACTTTGGTGTCGTCAGCAAATTTACTAACCCATCCCTCTACACCCTCATCCAGGTCATTTATAAAAATAACAAACAACAGTGCTCCAAAACAGATCCCTGAGGTACAGCACTAGTAACTAAACTCCAGGTTGAATATATCCCATCAGCCACCATCCTCTGTCTATCAGCTAGCCAATTCCTAATCCAAATTGCTAGATCTCCCTCAATCCCATGCATCTGCATTTTCTGCAGTAGTCTTCCATGGGGAACCTTATCAAACGCCTTGTTAAAATCCATATACACCACATCAACTGCCTTACCCTTATCCACCTCTTTAGTCACCTTTTCAAAAAACTCAATAAGGATTGTGAGGCACGACCTTTCCTTCACAAATCCATGTTGACTATCCCTAATCAATTCATTTCTTTCTAAATGACTATAAATCCTATCCCTTATAATTCTTTCCAAAACTTTCCCCACAACAGATGTAAGGCTCACTGGTCTATAATTTGCAGGATGGTCTCTGCTCCCCTTCTTAAACACGTGGACAACATTTGCCATCCTCCAGTCTTCCGGCACTACACCTGTAGCCAATGACAACATGAAGATCAAAGCCAAAGGCTCTGCAATCTCCTCTCTAGCCTCCCAGAGTAACCTGGGATAAATCCCATCCGGCCCAGGGGACTTATCTATTTTCATACTCACAAGTTCGGCCGATCATATCCATACCTACCAGGCCATAGAAGTATCTGTAACTCCCAATCCCATTAAATCCCACGTACTCATCCAGAAGTCTTTTAAAAGACCCCAGCCAGTTCGCCTCCACCACCAATGGCAGCCTAGTAGTTTGGTAGTTTTTTGATAGATCTATCAAAATGCATTACTTTACATTTATCTGGATTAAATTCCATCTGCCATTTCTCGGCCCAATTTTCCAGCCAATCTATATCCTGTTGTATTCTTTGACAATGTTCATCATCTTTGTGTTGGCCGCAAACTTACTGATCACACCAGCTACATCTTCTTCCAAATTATTTATATATATCACAAACAGCAGAGGTTCCAGTACAGATCCCTGCGGAACGCCACTAATCACAGACCTCCAACCAGAAAAAAACCCTTCAACTGCTACCCTCTGTTTTCTATGGCCAAGCCAGTTCTCCACCCATTTAGCTAGTTCATCTTTTATCCCGTGAGATTTAACCTTTTGCACCAGCCTGCCATGAGGGATCTTGTCAAACGCCTTATGAAAATCTTTATAGATGGCATTCAAGGCCCTTCCCTCGTCAATTGTTTTTGTCACCTCCTCAGAAAACTCAACCAAATTTGTGAGGCATGATCTCCCTCGTACAACACCATGCTGTCTATGGCTAATGAGATTATCCCATTCTAAATCCCATTCGGTCTGCCTGTTGACCAATGAGAAGCATACACACTGTGGGTTGTGAGAGGGCTGCTCTTAGATGCTTCGAGAGTAGCCTAGTGCTTCAAGTCGTTAGTGTAACAGTAAACTGGACCAGCTGATGGGCAACTCAACAGCTCAGTTATTATCACTATTTGCTGTGCAAATACATGGATTTGGGGCAGGTAATTAGACGTATAAACTGGAAGGAGGTGTTCTTGGGGAAGAGTACAGAAGGAAAGTGGCGGTTTTTCAAGGAATGTTTGTCTGGGGCACTGCAAGACAACGTTCCGAGGAGTCAAGGAGGTTCTGGTAGGACGCAGGAACCGTGGTGCACGAAGGTAGTGGTGAACCTAGTTAGGAAGGAAAAAAAGGTATATAAAAGGTTCAGAGAGCTAGGGGATGTTAGGGATCTAGAGGAGTATAAGGTGTGTAGAAGGGAACTTAAAAAGGAAATTAGGAGAGCCAGAAGGGGTCATGAGAAGGCCTTGGCAGGTAAGATTAAGGAGAATCCCAAGGCCTTCTACAAATATGTGAAAAGTAAAAGGATGAGAAGAGAAGGGATAGGGCCTATAAAAGGTGAAGGGGGAAAAGTCTGTGTGAATCCGGAAGAAATGGCAGAGGTGCTTAACGAGTACTTTGCCTCGGTATTCACGGTGGAAAGTGAACTGGGAGATTGCACTGCAGGTTTGAGGCATACGGAAAAGATTGAGTATGTGGATGTTAGGAAAGAGGATGTGTTAGACCTGTTAAATTCTATCAAGATAGACAAGTCGCCAGGACCGGATGGGATGTACCCCAGGTTATTGTGGGAGGTGAGGGAAGTGGTTGCAGAGCCCCTGGCGATGATCTTTGCGTCGTCCATGGAAACGGGAGAGGTTCCGGAGGATTGGAGGATTGCGGATGTGGTTCCTATCTTTAAGAAAGGGAACAGGGATAGTCCAGGAAATTACCGACCGGTGAGTTTGACTTCAGTGGTTGGTAAGCTGATGGAGAGGCTTCTGAGGGATAAGATATATGAAATTTGGAGAAGTTTGGACTGATTAGAAATAGTCAGCATGGTTTTGTCAAGGGCAGGTCATGCCTTAGAGCCTAGTTGAGTTCTTCGAAAATGTGACTGAACACATTGATGAAGGAAGGGCGGTGGACGTAGTGTACATGGACTTTAGTAAGGCATTTGATAAGGTTCCCACATGCAAGGCTTCTGGAGAAGGTGAGAGGGCATGGGATCCAAGGGGCTTTGGCCTCGTGGATCCAGAACTGGCTTGCCGGCAGAAGGCAGAGAGTGGTTGTGGATGGGTCTTGTTCTGCATGGAGGTCGGTAACCAGTGGAGTGCCCCAGGGATCTGTTCTGGGACCTCTGCTGTTTGTCATTTTCATAAATGACCTGGATGAGGAAGTGGAGGGATGGGTTAGCAAGTTCGCCAACGATACAAAGATCGGTGGTGTTGTGGATGGTCTGGAGGGATGCCAAAAGTTGCAGCGGGACATTGACAGGATGCAAGACTGCGCGGAGAAGTGGCAGATGGACTTCAACGCAGATAAATGTGTAGTGGTCCATTTTGGCAAGAATAACAGGATAAAGGAGTACAATATAAGGGGTAGGAGTCTTAGCTGTGTTGTAGAGCAGAAGGATCTCGGGGTCCGGATCCATAGGACTCTTAAATCGGCCTTGCAGGTGGAGGAAGTGGTTAAGAAGGCGTACGGTGTACTGGCCTTCATTAATCGAGGAATAGAGTTTAGGAGTCAGGAGGTAATGATGCAGCTCTATAAGACTCTTGTCAGACCTCAGTTGGAGTATTGTGCGCAGTTCTGGTCGCCTCATTATAGGAAGGATGTAGAGGCTATTGAGAGGGTACAGAGGAGATTTACAAGGATGCTGCCTGGATTGGGAGGCAGGCCTTATGAAGATAGGTTGAAGGAGCTGGGACTCTTCTCACTGGAGAGACATAGGTTGAGAGGCGATCTGATAGAGAACAAAGAACAAGGAACAACACAGCACGGGAAACAGGCCCTTCGGCCCAACGAGCCCGCGCCGCCGTCCTAACGTCTTAATGACATATAGAGACCAATATAGAGACAATTTGTTACCCAATCAGCCTAAGAGCACATTTTTGGGATGTGGGAGGAAACCGGAGCACCCGGAGAAAACCCACGCAACCACGGGGAGAACGCGCAAACTCCCGCAGACACAGGCCCAAATCCATGTGTCTGCACAGCAACAGCGATAGTCTCTGAGCTGTCATGTTGCCCATCTGATGGTCCAGTTTAAGCATACACTAATGACATGAAGCACTAGACCACTCCTGAAGTAACATCCAAGCGCAGCCCTCGCACGACCTGCCGAATGCATGCGCCTTGTTGGTCAACAAGGTGGACCGAATAGCCTGTGGAAACAAATAAAGTATTTAAACAGTCCTCCTATATCCCTCTATCTGCAGACCGCTCATGTGGCTGTCCAAGAGACCCTTAAACAACCCTAGCGTGCCTGCTCCACCACCCCACTCGGTAGCGCATTCCACACCCCCACTACCCTTTGTGTGAAAAAATGCCCTCTAATATTCGTCTTATACATAGCCCCCCTCACCCTAAGGCTGTGACCTCTCGTTCTATCCGATTCTAATGGTGGAAAAAGCTTACCACCATTTACTCTATCTATACCCCTCATAATATTATATACCTCTAATAGATCCCCTCTCAGCCGACGTCTTTCAAGGGAAAACATTGGTAGATTGGTAAAATTGGATTGGTAGATGTGATCGGTGCAACTTGTGGGCCGAAGGTCCTGTTTGTGCTGTATTGTTCTATGTTCTGTGTTCTACAGCACAAACAGACCCTTCGGCCCACGAGTTGCGCCAATCACATCTATATCTACCAATATACAGACCTATCTATAACCCCCTATCCCATTCGTTTCCATATACTCATCCAGAAGTCTTTTAAAAGACCCCATCGAGTTTGCCTCTACCACCTCCAACGGCAGCCGATTCCATTCACTCACCACCCTCTGAGTGAAAAACTTACCCCTAACATCCCCTCTGTATTTGCTTCCCTGCACCTTAAATCTGTGTCCTCTCGTAGTGACCATTTCAGCTTGGGGAAATAGTCTCTGAGAATCCACCCTATGTATTCCTCTCAACATTTTATAAACCTCTATCAGGTCACCTCTCAACTTACGTCTCTCAAGTGAGAAGAGTCCCAGCTCCCTCAACCTATCTTCATAAGGCCTTATAGAGGTCTTTAAAATAATGAGGGGCATAGATCAACTAGATAGTCAATATTTTTTCCCAAAGATAGGGAAGTCTAAACCTAGAGGGCATAGGTTTAAGGTGAGAAGGGAGAGATATAAAAAAGTGTCCAGATGGGCAATTTTTTCACTCAGAGAGTGGTGAATGTCTGGAACAAGCTGCCAGAAGTAGTAGTAGAGCCAGGTACAATTTTGTCTTTTAAAAAGCATTTAGATATTTACTTGGGCACAATGGGTGTAGAGGGATATGGGCCAAATGCGGGCAATTGTGATTAGCTTAGGGATTTTAAGAAAAAGAGTGGCTTGTACAAGTTGGGCAGAAGGGCCTGTTTCCATGCTGTAAACCTCTATGACTCTAAGATCCCACTGCAATCTTTGATAACCTTCTTCATTGTCCACTATGATACCAATCTTGGTATCATTTGCAAACTTACTAATAATGTCTCCTAAATTCATTAATATAGAACATAGAGCATAGAACATAGAACATTACAGCGCAGAACAGGCCCTTCAGCCTTCGATGTTGCGCTGACCATTATAAAAAGCAATGACCCTCCAAACTAAAACATTCCCTTCTCTTCCATAAACTTATCAACTAACCTCTTAAACGCCACCAAACTTGGCGCATCTACAACTGCTGCAGGCAGGGCATTCCACTCCCGAACCACCCTTTGGGTAAAGAACCTACCTCTGATATCCGTCCTATAACTATCACCCCTTAATTTAAAGCTGTGTCCCCTCGTGCTAGCTTTCTCCATCCTAGGAAAAAGGCTATCACTGTCCACCCTATCTAAACCTCTAATCATCTTATATGTTTCGATAAGGTCCCCTCTTAGCCGCCTCCTTTCTAACGAAAACAACCTCAAATCCCTCAGCCTCTCTTCATAAGACCTGCCCTCCATACCAGGCAACATCCTGGTAAACCTCCTCTGTACCCTCTCCAATGCCTCCACATCTTTCTTATAATGTGGGGACCAGAACTGCACACAATACTCCAAGTGCGGCCGCACTAGAGTTTTGTACAGTTGCAACATGACGTTGCGGCTCCGAAATTCAATCCCCCTACCAATAAAAGCTAAGACTCCATATGCCTTCTTAACAACCTTATCGACTTGACTGCCTACTTTCAGGGATCTATGCACATATACACCAAGATCCCTCTGTTCATCAACACTATTAAGAATCCTACCATTAGCCCTATACTCTACACATTTATTATTCCTGCCAAAGTGCATTACCTCACACTTTTCCACATTAAACTCCATTTGCCACCTCTCGGCCCAGCTCTGCAACTTGTCCAAGTCTCTCTGCAAACTATAACACCCCTCTTCACTATCTACCACTCCACCGACTTTAGTGTCATCCGCAAATTTACTAATCCATCCTTCAGTACCCTCATCCAGATCATTTATAAAAATTACAAACAGCAGGGGCCCCAAAACAGACCCCTGAGGTACACCACTTGTCACCGAACTCCACGATGAATATCTCCCATCAACCACCACCCTCTGTCTTCTATCTGCTAGCCAATTCCTAATCCAATTAGCTAAATCACCCTCTATCCCATACATCTGCATTTTCTGCAGAAGTCTTCCATGGGCCACCTTATCAAACGCCTTACTAAAGTCCATATATACCACATCAACCGCCTTACCCCCATCCACCTCTTTGGTCACTTTTTCAAAAAACTCAATGAGGTTAGTAAGGCACGACCTACCCTTCACAAAACCATGCTGACTATCCCCAATCAATTCATTTCTCTCTAAATAACTATAAATCCTATCCCTAATAATTCTCTCCAATACTTTGTCCACAACAGAAGTAAGACTCACTGGCCTATAATTGCCTGGAAGGTCTCTCTTCCCCTTCTTGAACAACTTCTTGAACAACATATAAATGACAAATAACAGTGAACCAGCACCGATCCCTGATGTCCTAGTCACAGGCCTCCAGTTTGAAAAACAACCCTTACAATGACTCTCTGGCTTCTGTCAAGAAGCCAATTTTGTATCCATTTAGATACCTCACCCTGGATCCCGTGAGATTTAACCTTATGCAATGACCTACAATGTAGTACCTTGTCAAAGGCTTTGCTAAAGCCATGTAGACAATATCAACTGCACTGCCCTCATCTACCTTCTTGCTTACCCCTTCAAAAAACTCAAATTTATGAGACATGATTTTCCACTTACAAAGTCATTCTGTCTGTCCCTTATCAGTCTTTGTGTCTCTAAATGCCTGTAGATCCTGTCTCAGAATATCTTCCAACAACTTACCCATCACAGATGTGAGGCTTACTGACCTATAGTTCCCAGGCTTTTCCCTGCAGCCCTATTTAAACAAAGGCACAACACTTGTCACTCTCCAATCTCAGCAACCTCACTTGTGGCTATCGATGTATCAAGTATCTCAGCTAGGCAACCTGCAATTTCCTCCTTAGCTTTCCACAATTTCCTGGGATACACTTCATCAGGTCCCGGGGATTTAGCTACCTTGATGTGCTTTAAGACTTCCAGCACCACCTCCTCTGTAATATGTGCACTCACAAGACATCACTATTTATTTCCCCAATATCCATCCTTTCTCAACAGTAAATACTGATGAGAAACATTCATTTAGGATCTCACCCATCTCTTGGAGATCCACACATAGCTAACCTTATTAATCCTTAAAAGGCCCTACCCTCTCCCTATTCTTTTGCTCTTTATGTACTTGTGGAATCCCTTTGGATTTTCCTTTGCCTTATCTGCCAAAGTAATCTATGTCCCTTTTTTGCTCTCCTGATTCTTTCTTAACTCTATTCTTTCACCCTTTATACTCTTCAAAGGATCCACTTGATCCTACCTGCCTATGCGCCTCCTTCTTCGTGACTAGGGCCTCAATATGCCGAGTCAAGCATGGTTCCCTACTTCTGCCAGCCTTGCCGTTCACTCAGCCTGTCCATAGCTCCAGCTCCTTTGCACCCCTGATTCCTCCTTGCAGACTGCCCCTCCCCCACCCTGATGGTCAGTCCTGATCGCTGGCCTTCCTCACCCACCAAACCAGATTCAGAGTGGCAGAATGACCCCGCCCCCCCACCCCAACTGATCACTCCTATCAAGCCTGTCCCTTAAGTTCCACCACCTAGGCACTGTCCCATGGCAAGATTGGGCACTTTGTCCAGGGGCCAGGCTAGCACTAAGGTGCTAATGCCCAATGGGCACTCCCCCAATCTTCTAGGAGATTGTGATTGCTCCCGCCTTCACTCCATTGGAATCGAGTCACCAGCTCCCCACAAGTGCAGAACTATAGTAATCCACGCTAGAGTGAGCGTCTGTCTCCAGCCAGAGCTGACGATGCCAGAATCTGATGCAGGGAGATGTGCCTGGGGCCAGATATACAATGCTGATTGTGCTAATCTGGCCTTGCTGAAAGCTCTTGCCTGCTGTGCTAAAACATCAGTGTAGTGGGATGGAAGAATCACCCCCAATGTGTCTTGTTCTGAGTACTCCAGTTCAGGATGGCTATGAAAGCATTAGCACATAAAGGAAAATTTGAGAATGGCTCCATGGAGGAGCAATATTGGTTACATGGACAGTTTGTTAAAATTAGGACTGTTCTCTTTGGCATTGAGAAAATCATGAGAAATTTGATATCAGTGCTCAAAAGGAATCTAGACAGAGTAGATAGGGAAAATAACTCTTCAGTTGGTAAAAGGATCAAGCACCAGAGGGCTCTGAAATTAAGTGATTTCCTGAAATGGAGGGTGACAAGGAAAAGGTTTTTTAATGCAAAACTGATCTGGGTAACACTGTTTAGAGCTAAGACAGATACAATTTGGCTTTCAAAACAGAATTGGAAAACTACCTTAAGAAAAAGAAATTGCTGAACTACAGAGAAAAGATGAGTGGATGGAGATCAGTGAGTGACTCTCTCTGCACGCTGGCATCGGCACAATGAATGGCATTTTCTGGCCTTGCTCACCTCAAAACCGCAAAATCCCACCCAATGTCAATGGATCATTCTGTAAACACCACTAACTTTCAGGGTTTGCCCCTTCATCAGGTGAGTGGAGAGTTCTGATCACAGAGCATATAAAGGCACACAGTTTACAGAATACTGATTAGAATGTCAGCCTTTATAGCTAATCAAGTCTTAATGGTGCAGACAATGTGAGTGGAGATAGCATTAAGCATAGGTTAAAGAGATGTGTATTGTCTCCACACAAGACAGTAAGTGAGATGTTGCAAACCCAGGCAAGTCATGGGAGTTACAAATAACGTGATATGAACCCAAAATCCCGGTTGAGACCAGCCTTATGTGTACAGAACTTGACTATCAGTCTCTGCTCAGTGATTCTGCGCTGTCGCATGTTGTGAAGGCTGCCTTGGAGAATGCTTACTCGAAGATCAGAGGCCGAATGCTCATGACCACTGAAGTGTTTGCCAACAGGAAAAGAACATCTTTCCTGGTGATTGGTGTTCATTCATCAGTTGTTGTAGCGTCAGCACGGTTTCCCCAATGTACTATGCCTCGGGACATTCTTTCCTGCAGCGTATTAGATAGACAACATTGGCCAAGTTACAAAAGTATGTGTCATATACCTGGTGTTCTGACATGAGATGATGGAATCTGTGTCAATGATCCAGCATGTCTTGCAGAGTTCCTGTGGCAGGGTCGTGTGGTGTTGTGGTCACTGTTCTCCTGAAGGCTGGGCAGTTTGCTGCGGATAATGGTCTGTTTGGGGTTGTGCAGTTTTTTGAAGGCAAGAAGTGGGGATGGCCTTGGCGAGATGTTTGTCTTCATCAGTGACATGTTAAAGACTCCAGAGATGTCGTAGTTTCTCCATTCTGGGGAAGTACTGGATGACGAAGGGTACTCCATCTACTGTGTCCCGTGTTTATCTTCTGAAGAGGTCAGTGCAGTTTTGTGCTGTGACTCATCAGAACAGTTGATCGATGAGTCAAACACCATATCCTGTTCTTATGAGGGCATCTTTCAATGTCATATTGACAAAATGGAGACAGAATTTAATGAAAAAAATGTGAAGTGCTGAATAAGTGAATAAATGGGAAAGGGTCAGACTTGGCTATTGAACACAAGTGCACGTAGTGTAAAAAGAAATTGCTAAGATGTGATTCTCAGCAGAGTGGGGTGAGGGTGCGGGAAAAAGAGCCTAAGCTTGTCGGGGAAACCACTTGTTGAGCTCTGGGGGCACTGTTGCGTAGGCACTCTACTCTGGGAGGTCTCCTGCTTCCCTCCCCCCATCCATGGACATTGGGACCCTGCCCCTACAGACAATCCCTCCTAACTCTACAGAATTCCCCCACTGTAGCCCCACTCCATTGACACTGCCTGAGCAGTTTTAGTGCCTGGTTAGGCAGGTAGTGCCCAGCCCTGCTCCTAGCCATCTGAGTCTTCAATGGCTTCGGGTTTCACCAACAAAATTGTGCAGTACGATGCAGGGAGGCACGAACGTGGCTTTTGACCTCCTGCCTCATCTTAACATCTTGCCTCGCCAAAAATTGGGCAGGGTGCAGTTGTACAATTGCATCCAAGGAGTAAATGATGTCCAATCTGTTTCTATAGTAATCGACTGAAAGCTCACCTCAGGTTCAGGATAACCATATTCATTCTGAGCAAGGAGTCAAGAGCAAGTGGAGTAGTGGGTTAAAGCCATGTGAATAATGGGAAAGGCAGAAAAGGATGTTTTTAATTGATGTTAAGCTGTGGGAATTTGCAGTAGAGTTTGTCTGTGTCAGTGGTGGAATGATAAAATTGTCTGTCGTTGATTCTGAAACTCTGCCACTGTAAACCTACCTCAAGCATGTATTTAAGGCAGACAACTGCAATGCTGCCTGTTTCCAGATATCATTAAAGTGACAAAAATTACTGGTATGACTCTCACTCATTTAAAATCATAATATCCCAAAGTGCAGGTGGCCATTCTCTCATCGAGCCTGCACTGACCATCCCTCACAGGCCTTCTTCCCATAATACCATGCATTTACCCTGCTCAAAATGAACAGAAAAATTCGGCCATATGTACAAACTTGTTTATTTTGTTTGTAAAGTATTGGTTTTAAAATATATACAAACTTTGCACAGATTGTTCAATGTGCTTTTCCTTTTTTCCTCCTAACTCCATGAAGCCTGGCTAAATGTTTTGAACTGGATGAAATGGAAGAATTTTATTGAGCATATCTGAAACTGTAAAATGCAGCTGAGAAAAAGGCAACCAAAATACCATTAACAATAATAGAACTATAAAATTAACAGTTATGTTATTAAATATTAAAGCACATTTGTAGCATTAAGCCTGAATTTTTTGACATAACTGTGTAGGATTGATAACTGAAGAATGTTACTTTCTCTAAAAAAGTTACAAAATTTTATTACTTACAGAGAAAATTATAGTCACTGGGACGATCTGACACAACCAAAAACTTTAAAACAACACAGCTGGAACATTTGGATATTTGATGTGAGAAGGGGCTTCCCAGAACCTTTACAAAGGGCTTTAGCAGCATAACTGGATGGCTGGTACATTCAAGGCTGCAAATACAGATGTAGCAATAACCATCAACATTGGCAGGCAGACAGGGATTGTTATGATTGGGAGGGACCTGGATATTTTTAGGTTAGTGGTGATAGACAGTTAGTTATTTTCAGATAGGGAAATGGGAATCTATATATTAGGCAATTGTGATTTTACCCCAATTTGCCAGCTTTACCTGAGCATAGTTTATTCCAGAAATTAAAACTCCCATCAGTACAGACTACTGAACAGACTACTTAGCTCATTTGTTGTTAACTTTCATTAACAAAGATATTTACTGTCACTCCCTCTAACTGTTCAAACCCATATTTTCCACACTTTTGGTTGATTCATTCCAAAAGTGCCTATTTAAACTGTATCAAGAAAGTTACTGACCAGGAACTGAATATTTTCCCGTTAAGCTGTACAATGTTCCTTATTGACTTTGGAACATTTGAACCATTGGAAGCAAGATGCTGATGCACTGATTTTTCATTGATGAGCTTCCTATCATTTCCTTTGATGGAAAGTTCTGGAATATCAGAGTAGAGAATATCTTGAACAGTATCAGCACTTTTCATGAACTGAAGAAATGTAAGTGCAGATACTGGATTGAGCTGAACTCATTGATGAAGCAACAGGGGCATAATGAGTTCAGGAAGTGATAGCACGCTAATCATTGGATTAACAGCTATTTCAAATACTAAAGTCTGGATTTTCACAATGGAAGCACAAGTTGGGAGTCAGGAAGTTCCCATCACCTCAAACCTGTCTTCATTCAGAAAGCCCCCATTACTTTTGTTTTGAGGAGTCAGGTGACAGGCTGGAATGCCCACTTTTGCTTAATGGGGTATCGGCCCAATGTTAACGTCAGGCACACTAATAGCTAACCCCCACCTACACCACATACCTCCTCATATCCCCCACGTTCTCTCATTTCTTCTTTGCTCCTTCCATACCTATTCTCCCAGTATCGTGGCATAGTGGTTAGCAGTGCTGCCTCACAGCACCAGGGAACCTGGGTTCAACTGAGTGGAGTTTGCACATTCTCCCTATGTCTGCATGGGTTTCTTCCAGGTACTCCAGTTTCCTCCCATAGTCCAAGGATGCATGGATTAGCCATGTTAAATTACCATTAGTGTCAGGGGTACTAGCAGGGTAAATGCATGGAGTTATGGGATATGGCTTGGGAGGATTGTGGTCGGTGCAGACTTGATGGGCTGAATGCTGTACTTCTGCACTGTAGGATTCTATGATTCACTGTTTTATGGAACTATAAGCTAATGACAATTCTTTTAAATGATCCTGAATTAGACACAAAGTGAGCCTTTGAAAAGATCCTTTGGAAAAAAAGGCTCAGGTTATAATCTCTTAAAATAGCATCAATACCATGAGCTTTATACTTACATCAGCCGTCCTAATTGTCTGTCAATAAACTCATCAGCAGTGAAAAACTCTTTCAACAATACAGCAGTTGTTATAAGTAGAAATCTCAATCAAACAACTATTTCTATCAAACTAAAAAGTGCTGGAAAATCTTAGCAGGTCTGCCAGCAATTTTACAGGAAGGAAGGAATTTCATCCCTCCCATCCCACTGGCGGTTCCAAAGGCATGGGGCCTTAGCAGGAGGTTCAAAAATCAGTTTTCTGTCAGCATGAATTTCCTGTGGGGTCTCCTGCCATAGCCAATTGGGAAACCCACTGGTGGCCAGTATGAAATGGATTTGCATCCTGTGATAACCCCCAGGACTTGCACGGGAAGATCACTGATTGACTTCCCTGTGGGACCCATTGAATACAATCTCCCTGAGAATTGGTAATTAACTAACCATTTACTGAGTCCTATATGAAGCAGACCCCTGAGAGTCCATTATTGCCTTGTCTCAGTTGGAATCCATTTGTGTTCACTACAGGCTTGTGTTTTTTGTTTTACTTTATTTTGTGCAATAAAGCACTGTTCCTTTACAGCTGATTTCTGGAGTTATTATACATCCCGTTAATAGAATGAAAGCCTGACAGGAATCTTTCTTTCATGTCTGATTGTCCACAATACCAGTGGGAAAACATGTCAGTCCAGAACATATCCAAAACAACATGACATTAAGTTAGGACTCATCCGAAGATTGTCTGGGGCTGCCACTGGAGGTAGGGGAGTAGTTTGGGATGAAGGATGCGAATGATTGTGGACACCACAGCAGTGGCTGGGAGTAGTAGTATCAATCAGGTCGATTTTTTAGATTCAGTGTCATTAAGGAGGCCCACCTTCCAAGATCAAAGTTCCTGGAGCCCTACCTTCTTTCTTCATTGGGTGGATCAGTGATGTTGGATGACTTTTAAATAGGGCACCCAGATATGACGTAGGACATGTGTAATCAAATCTGCCGTGCTGTGGAATACAGCACTAAATTGCATAATTAGTGAGATAAGAGCTGGAAGAAGTGGTGTGGTTTCCCATTGGCTTCTACAGTGAGAAACACTCCTTTCCCATCATGGGACATTGGGTATAATTCTGTTCTCTGGGTCAATGTCTACGTGAAGTGAGACTTATTGGAACTCAGCCAGGCATTCAATGAAACCAATGCTTCTGTCTGCTTCTGCTGAATAGACTGGCGATCGTATTATGAATAAAAGGCAAATTACTGCGAAAGCTGGAACCTAAAATAGTTGGAACAGAAAATGCTGAAGATTTCATTATGAATGCCTGACTGAACTCCATGAATGGCTAATTCACTTAGTAAGTAATGCCTATGCAGTTGTAGAAGAGAATGAAAAGCTATGTTTGGCTGACATTGTAACAACTTTGTTCCTTTTCACTGTCTTGTTTATTTGCACAGATTAAAAGATATGAAGTGGAAAACAATTTCCGACAGATGCTATGATTAGCTGTTATTGATTGACAGCTTTATGAAACAGTAAGAGGATCGATGTATTTCAATGGGAATGCAAATGTCCGTTCTTCCTTGGTTGATGGCTCAGAGCTCAAGTTTCCCTGTTGTTCAGAACTCCTCAAGGTTGTGAACAATGCCAACTTACAGAAAAGGTCTGACTCCACCAAAAGTGTGGGGAATAATGAGATTGAACTGCCTATCCCCATAATAGGTCAACAAAGAGTGGAGCACTACATATGGGCTGGCTACTTGAGTCCTTGTCTGTGTCAATGAAAGCTTGATGTAGAGATGCCAGCGTTGGACTGGGGTAAACTCAGTAAAGTTTTACAACACCAATTTTAAATCCAAACAATTTATTTGATAGTAAATTTGCAAGCTTTCGACTCTATAGCCTTCGTCAGGCAAATGCAGTGTTCTGGTCAATGAAAGCTGCCAGAATTAGGGACTTGGAATACCAGAATCTTGTCTACCCACCATTTTAAATGCTTGCCAAGCTGAGAATCCAGAACCAAAGGGCCATGGAGATTATCGTGACATATAGCAAGGAAATAATTAATTCAGAGGGACTGGACTGATTGAGGTTGAAGCAATGGATTAAGCAAGAGTGCTGCAGTTACAGGCAACATTGATGACTAATATCATGATCATCTGGTTGACAGCCATTCACCCTGGATCTTTATTAGAAATGACAAAGTATTTGTAATTAGTATAATAAAAATAGACATGTTGTACTGACATTGAACTATTACCTACCCTATCACTTAGCATGTAATATGGAATTACATTAAATAAGGAAAGGTTGTGATAAATGGCCTTGCATGATAGTTTGCAGAATTAATTATCATTCATACAATCATGTCTCCATGTTCAGTAGCATTATTTGTGATTGCATGGTAATAAAATAATTTATAACTGCATATTTGGAATAGGGTACAATGGGCTCTGCCATATACTGATGGGCAGAATGCTATATATGACAGCATGCACTGGGCTAAAAGCTTCTGAGGGTCCAGGAAACCCAAAAGCCTCATAGCAAATTTTTCTTCATCCAGCCCAATGGGATAGCAATATCGCACAGACTCCCACAGAAAGAAGACACTCTATTCTTGCAGGAAAACTAATTCTAATCAGGCACACGTCATTCTTTCGTTCACATCTTGGGACATACAGTGATTCTGCCAGCCTGTACTATGAATTAACAGTTCTACAGGACCGGCAGCAAGCTTTGCTGTAATACCAGTGGGAGCACAGATTGACTTTTATTGCCAGTACACAATTAGTCCCAAGTTGATCTTGACAACTGTCATCTGTGGAATAATAACAGGAATTGTCAGTATCTCAAGAAGCTGTCAATTCTCCTTATCTGCAGTAAAAAAAAATATACAGTTGAAAGATGCACACATTAACATGTTGAAATCTGATCTAATTGCCACTCTGAAGGGCCAAATTGAGAGCTAGACTCTAAGTCCAAGTATACACCAGCATAGATATCAGATTCTCCATCTAATGCAATGGAAAAGAAACAAGAGGAAGAGCAATGGTACAAAATACCATGGATAATTGGAGCACGTTCTGGGGAAAGTACGACCTGTACAAACAGGACAGTTTGCACCTGAACCAGAGGGGAACCAATATCCTGGAAAGGAAGTTTGCTACACTTCTTCGGGGGTGGGGTTTAAACTGATTTGTCAGAGGGATGGGAAAACAAGCTGTAGTCCAAAGCAGGTGTTGAGGATAGTGAGGTACCAAGGAAGGTATCAAGGTTGTAGGAGTGTAAAGGCAGATAGGATGGTGGGTTGAAGTGTATCTACTTCAACGCAAGCAGCATCTGAAATAAGGTAGGTAAACATGGAGTGTGGATTGGTACTTGGGACTATGATATTGTGGCCATTACGGAGGCATGATTAGAACAAGGATAGGAACGGTTGTTGACAGTTCCAGAGTATAGATGTTCCAGGGAAGATGGTAAAAGGGGTAGAGGGGTAGCATTACATAAGAACGTAAGAAATAGAAGCAGGAGTAGGCCATCCAACCCTTTGAGCCTGCCTCACCATTCAATAAGATCATGGCTGATCTGAAGTGAATCAGTTCCACTTTCCCGCTTTCTCCCCATAACACTTAATTTCCCTGTCTATCAGAAACCTATCTACCTGTGACTTAAATATATTCAGTGAGGTAGCTTCCACCATTTATTTAGCTAATTGGGTTAGGAATTGGCTAGCAGATAGAAGACAGAGGGTGGTGGTTGATGGGAGATATTCATCTTGGAGTTCGGTGACAAGTGGTGTACCTCAGGGGTCTGTTTTGGGGCCCCTGCTGTTTGTAATTTTTATAAATGATCTGGATGAGGGTATTGAAGGATGGATTAGTAAATTTGCAGATGACACTAAAGTCGGTGGAGTGGTAGATAGTGAAGAGGGGTGTTATAGTTTGCAGAGGGACTTGGACAAGTTGCAGAGCTGGGCCGAGAGGTGGCAAATGGAGTTTAATGTGGAAAAGTGTGAGGTAATTCACTTTGGCAGGAATAACAAATGTGTAGAGTATAGGGCTAATGGTAGGATTCTTAATAGTGTTGATGAACAGAGGGATCTTGGTGTATATGTGCATAGATCCCTGAAAGTAGGCAGTCAAGTCGATAAGGTTGTTAAGAAGGCATATGGAGTCTTAGCTTTTATTGGTAGGGGGATTGAATTTTGGAGCCGCAACGTCATGTTGCAACTGTACAAAACTCTAGTGCGGCCGCACTTGGAGTATTGTGTGCAGTTCTGGTCCCCACATTATAAGAAAGATGTGGAGGCATTGGAGAGGGTACAGAGGAGGTTTACCAGGATGTTGCCTGGTATGGAGGGCAGGTCTTATGAAGAGAGGCTGAGGGATTTGAGGTTGTTTTCGTTAGAAAGGAGGCGGCTAAGAGGGGACCTTATCGAAACATATAAGATGATTAGAGGTTTAGATAGGGTGGACAGTGATAGCCTTTTTCCTAGGATGGAAAAGCTAGCACGAGGGGACACAGCTTTAAATTAAGGGGTGATAGTTATAGGACGGATATCAGAGGTAGGTTCTTTACCCAAAGGGTGGTTCGGGAGTGGAATGCCCTGCCTGCAGCAGTTGTAGATGCGCCAAGTTTGGTGGCGTTTAAGAGGTTAGTTGATAAGTATATGGAAGAGAAGGGAATGGTTTAGTTTGGAGGGGCATTGCTTTTTATATTGGTCGGCGCAACATCGAAGGCTGAAGGGCCTGTTCTGTGCTGTAATGTTCTATTTCAATGGGCAGAGAATTCCACAGACTCACCACCCTTTGAGTGAAGAAGCTCCTCCTCAATTCTGATCTAAGCTGCCCACCCCCCACTTATTTTGAAGCTGTGCCCCTAGTTCTGCTATCCTAAGTGGGAAGAATCTCTCTACCTCTATCCTATCCAGCCCCTTCGTTATCTTATATGTCTCCATAAGATACCCCCTCAGGCTTTTAAACTCTATTGAGTACAGACCCAGTCTAATCAATCTCTCTTCATAGGCTAACCCCTCATCTCCTGTATCAGCCTAGTGAACTTTCTTTGTACTCCCTCCAAGGCCAATATATCCTTTTGCAAATGCAGTCTCCAAAACTGCACACAGTACTCCAGTTGTGACCTCATCACTGCCCTGTACAGTTGCAACAAGAACTCCCTGCTTTCATATTCTATCCCCCTTGCTATAAAGGCCAACATTGCATTAGCCTTGTTGATCACCTGCTGCACCTGCAGATTGTGTTTTTGCGATTCGTGCACAAGGACCCAGGTCCCTCTGCACCGTCGCATGCTGCAGCTTTTCGCCATTTAAATAATAATCCTTCCTACCGTTATTCCTATCAAAGTGGATAACCTCACACATGCTAACATTATACTCCATCTGACAGGTCCTCGCCCACTCACTCAACCTATCCAGATCCTTCTGCAAGCTTTTCATATCCTCCATGCAATTTGCTTTTCCACTCATCTTCGTGTCATCAGCAAATTTCGTCACCCTGACTCAGCCTCTTCCTCCAGATCATCTATGTAAATGGTAAATAGTTGAGGCCCCAGCACCGATCCCTGGGGCACTCCACGAGTCACCAGCTGCCAATCAGAATAGCATCCATTAATACCTACTCTGCTTCCTATTAGGCAACCAATGCTCTATCCAGTCTAATACCCTACCCCCAAGTCCCTGCACCCTAATCTTCTGCAGCAATCTTTTGTGAGGCACCTTATCAAACGCCTTTTGGAAATCCAAAAACACCACATCCACTGGTTCCCCTCTACTGCACTAGTCACTTCCTCATAGAACTCCAATAAATTCGTCAAGCACGCCTTCCCCTTAACGAATCCGTGCTGCGTCTGCCTGATCAAACCGTTCATATCAAGGTGCCTCGTTATTTCTGCTATTTCTGCTTTGATGATCATATACCAATATGACTGGGGCATATATTGTTGTGCTTTCGTTATCACTGGTAGTTTGCTTTCATTTACACAAATCAGCTTCCGAGGATAACTAAGCAGTTAATAAATATGACCTTGACAGTATCGCCAATATGCCTGAACAAACCAAATACATACATGTGCTCTTCATCATACAGTGAAATTCAGTCAAATGAATTTTTTTTTCCTTTTTTTTTGAAAAAGTGACCAAAGAGGTGGATGGGGGTAAGGCGGTTGATGTGGTATATGTGGACTTTAGTAAAGCGTTCGATAAGGTGCCCCATGGAAGACTTCTGCAGAAAATGCAGATGTATGGGATTGAGGGTGACTTAGCTAATTGGATTAGGAATTGGCTAGCAGATAGAAGGCAGAGGGTGGTGTTGATGGAAATTATTCATCATGGAGTTCGGTTACAAGTGGTGTACCTCAGGGATCTGTTTTGGGGCCCCTGCTGTTTGTAATTTTTATAAATGATCTGGATGAGGGTATTGAAGGATGGATTAGTAAATTTGCGGATGACACCAAAGTCGGAGGAGTGGTAGATAGTGAAGAGGGGTGTTCTAGTTTGCAGAGAGACTTGGACAAGTTGCAGAGCTGGGCCGAGAGGTGGCAAATGGAGTTTAATGAGGAAAAGTGTGAGGTAATTCACTTTGGCAGGAATAACAAATGTGTAGAGTATAGGGCTAATGGTAGGGCTCTTAATAGTGTTGAGGAACAGAAGGATCTTGGTGTATGTGTGAATAGATCCCTGAAAGTTGGCAGTCAAGTGGATAAAGTTGTTAAGAAGGCATATGGAGTCTTAGCTTTTATTGGTAGGGGGATTGAATTTAGGAGCCGCAGCGTCATGTTGCAACTGTACAAAACTCTAGTTCGGCCGCACTTGGAGTATTGTGTGCAGTTCTGGTCCCCATATTATAAGAAAGATGTGAGGCATTGGAGAGGGTACAGAGGAGATTTACCAGGATGTTGCCTGGTATGGAGGGCAGGTCTTATGAGGAGAGGCTGAGGGATTTGAGGTTGTTTTCGTTAGAAAGGAGGCGGCTAAGAGGAGAACTTATCGAAACATATAAGATGATTAGAGTTTTAGATAGGGTGGACAGTGATAGCCTTTTTCCTAGGATGGAGAAAGCTAGCACGAGGGGACACAGCTTTAAATTAAGGGGTGATAGTTATAGGACGGATATCAGAGGTAGGTTCTTTACCCAAAGGGTGGTTCGGGAGTGGAATGCCCTGCCTGCAGCAGTTGTAGATGCGCCAAGTTTGGTGGCGTTTAAGAGGTTAGTAGATAAGTTTATGGACGAAAAGGGAATGGTTTAGGTTGGAGGGTCATTGCTTTTTCCTAATTGGTCGGCGCAACATCGAAGGCTGAGGGCCTGTTCTGCGCTGTAATGTTCTATGTTCTATGATGAAGATAGCAGAAGAGAAGGCACTTCACCAACAGCAGACAGTGTGTGTGCAAGTAAGTATTTCCATGATGACTAGCTCCATTGGAACCAAAGTGTCTGTGGCACTGATGCCCCAGAGACACTGGAGCTGATAAGGGAAGTGTTTGGCCTTCACCAACTACTTCGCTGACAGCAAAACTTTGGAAATAGAGTATGCAATGAGACTGCTAGATGAAAGGTGCAGCAGGCAGTATTTCCCAATGGCAGGTTGAAATTAAGTCAATAGCATGTTCCTGGCATGTTGGTCCTGACACCATTTCTGTATGGGTTTGCACTCATTATACATTTGCATTGAAGTCCAACCTTCAAGATAAAATCAGGAGTGCAAGATAATCTCATTGCTTCTATTTCAGGTTTGATTATAGGTGGCATGCACCAGTCAGCTTTGTGCACTTATGTCTGAGGTCAACTCCACTGCACAAGGTAGAGGAATAGGAGAATGGCAGTTTGCTGGAGGTTCAGCATTGGTGATGGTAAGAGGAGGAGGGATATAAAGTGGGATTGGAGTCATGGGGAAGAGACTGGCACTCTGAATGTGATGAGGGTTGGTGGGAACCATTAGTTAAGGTAAGAAAATGAAGGCCCTAAAAGGTAGTGTCATTTCTGTTCAAATGTGGGTCCACCTCAGGATGTTGATGGATTTTGAATTCACCAACTTACATTTTAATTAACCCCACTGACAGTGATATTGGACAATGTCCTTTATAATGTACAGAAGGAAGGCACAGCTCAGTCTGCATGTTCAGCCATGTCTTACAATGGTGAGTACAGCACTGGACACTAGCATGAATCTTAACTCTGCTGTAACCATCAATGTGTGCCAAATAGGAGATGTGCCAGTACATTCAGCCCTCACATTGCAATGAAGTCACGGTGAAAATCCCCCAGTTGCCATACTCCGATGCCTGTTTGGGTATACCAAGGGAAACTTTAGCATGGTTAAAGTACCTAACCAACATGTCTTTCGGACAGTGGGAGGAAACCTACACAGACACGGGAAGAACATACAGACACCACACTGAACTAAGTTGGGAATCAAACTCAGGTCCCTGGCACAATGAGGCAGCAGTGCTAACCTCTGTACTGTCCATTTGCCATTGAGAAAAGTGTGTCACTAACAGAATTTCATTCCAAACATGTAATATGAATGAATTATTGTAAGTAAACCGGAAAGATGTCAAGAACACGCAACATAATGGAATTTATACAGTCAGTCACTATTACCTGGTGGCTGGGTAGGACAGACCTGCAGATCACAGCTTTGCTTTGCAACAGGTTTCAAGAGAGGGTCACATCCTCGTACAATTTCTTTTCCCTGATAACATTTCACATCTCGCATTCTTATTCCAACTCCACAGGTTTTAGTGCACTGGATGAAAGTAACAAAATCTATCTTATTAAATTCAAAGAATAAAAACAAATCCTCCATTAAACATTGCATATTAAGATATATTTAATTAGCAGATAATTAAGGACAAGGGCATGGAGAAAGCCAAGGAATAGGATGTCAATATAAAACTCAAAAATTCTTTAAAAGAAACCTTGGATGAGAATGGGTGAAAGCAAAAAGGAGAGAAATTTCTTTGTGACAAAGATTTATGCAATTATCAAACTTTTCATGAATCTAGGAAATGCAAATACTTCTGGGTCACTTCAAAGGGATGGAATTATTAGACTTCAATTGGCTAGAAGCATCATGGGCAATTTTCCCATTTTATGCACTCAAATGTGGATCCTACTGGGGCCTTAAGGAGGCAAGGGCAGGGTTGCTAGCATGTAGTATGCCAGTGAGGACCCCCTTTGGGATTCTGCCAGATCCTGTGTCCAGATGTATCCAATTTCCAATGAGGGAGGGAACCAGCTTAGCATATTTAAGTATTCATTTAAATACATTTTATTCAATTTTGAGCCAGATTCTCCCTATTCCCACAATTCTCTGACCCTCTGGCACAGCAGGAACCTGGTAAGAATCATTCCTGGTCACAATAAATGGAGAGCAGGCGTGATGGTTAGGTTGGGGGTCCCAATGTCTATAGGGAGAAGAAGGGGGAGTCTTCAAATTCACTTGGAGTTTGGGACACCCTTTACAACAGTGCTTGATCTCTGTGAAGCCAGGCTTGCAGGTGGGTTCAGATCCACCTCTATCTGAAATGATGCAAAATTTACTCACCTCCCAGAAAATGGCAAAGTGCAGACATGCCAATGCACAACACACTGATTTTCTCCCCAGAGAGTGTCACTTTTTGGGAAAATTATGTCCATGGTTTTCCCTTTTAATTACCTTCTGTGACATCGAGTTTGGTACTAGATTGTGCAGTAATACATTTGTATCAAATCACCAATGTGACCTGAGCATTTAATGCAGTAGTACAGACAATAAAGTCTATGATATAGTAGGGAAATTTGGTGAAACAGTGTGGACACAGTTGGAATAATTACCTCAGACCATGAAGTAGTAAACCATTTAAAACACGGCCGCTCAAAGCATGTTGTTTCTTCAATCAACTTCTGAGTTCCATCACATTCCTCAGGATTGGAAATTTTAACTTTTCCATTTACTATTCCCACACACAGAACAACTCTTCTTTTCACTCCTCTGCCGCATGTTGTATTGCACTATTGGGAGCAGACCAGAAAGTTAACGTCATGATTGAAACCTGGTTGTATCTCCAATGTTAGAGCAAATACACATCATTTAATAATTCTTCAGACGCTCAGGAAATCTGCAATATTTGTCAAACTGACCATCAATTTTCTCAGTTGCAGACTTTATATTCTGATACAATCCACATGAGCTCAAAACATCTAGGTTACATAAATCAGCCTACATTATGCAAAGTAGTCTGTGCATAGAATTCATGTTACAAATGCTTCTAAAACTGGCAGAAATAGGACATTCTACTGATTTGAAAGAATCGCTATCTAGCTATCTGCTTTGAACAGTAAACATTTGAGTATTTGGAACCCAATCTCAAGTGATCTTACATACCTCACTTCTTATACTCTTAATGAGAAATTCACCAAAGATACATACAGAGACGTTCCCTGTTGAATCATTTGAAATAAGACATGCATGCTAAAGTATAAATGCTTAATATACACAAAATAAATCCTTAATACATTCATGAAGTTTACAGCCACAGATAGGGATAAGCCCTTAGGAAGCCAGCCCCGCACCCCGATCCTAGTCCCTTCTATCTGCTGTTGCCCTCCCGCCTCATTCAGCCACTCTATCACTGATCTTCTGAGTAGTTCCCAGTGTAAGCAGTGGCTACTACTCCTGGCGGTGCTGTTGGTACTATAGCGTTGGTTGCCTTTATTTGGTAGCTCTTGGATACAGATTTCCATCTAATTTGGGACTTAACTCAAGATGAGGCCTTCCACTGCTGAGGGAATTGCCTAATTACCTCATTGTGGAATTATGCCTCCCAAAGAGGAGTGGGGTAGTTCTCCAATGGGTGGGCAGCATCCCAAGTGCATGAAACCTACCCTAAAATATTATTTAATGAGATTGTGGTTTATATATATTTAAACTATGAGGATGATTTATACATTTAAGGATGCATTTGTAGTTAAAGTCTCTTGGTAGTACAGAATTTGAATATTGCTTGAAAACACAAGCAGGAGTACATATTCATAACTTCTTGAAAGGATGGTGAATGTCTGGAACACGCCGCCAGAGGTGGTGATGGAAGCAGATTCTATAATAATGTTCAAGAAGCAGCTGAATAGATACATGAATAGGCAGGGAATAGAGAGATAGGGAGGCCAAAACAATATTAGAGAGGCAGCTGTGTCAGCACAAACTTGGTGGGTCTAAAGGCCAGTTCCTGTGCTGTATCGTTCTTTGTTCATTAGTCACCTTATTTATATTCAAAAGTTTAACATTGGTACAAAACCAAACCTGCTTCCTAACAATGCCAACTTGGTAATATGAGTGGACCATAGATTTATTATAGAACATAGAACAATACAGCACAAACAGGCCCTTCGGCCCATGAGTTGCGCCGATCACATCTACCAATTTATATACTATTAAAATGTAGTGCTGTTTACATAAACAAAGCACACAAGTTTATTTCTAAACACAATGAAAACATATTTCTTTACTTACTCGTTCCCAATCCTGGGCCAGCCAGTGAGGTGAACAATCTTTGGCTCCACATGGATGGATTGCATGGGGTTTTGACTGAGAGTCACACTGTGATTCAGGCATTACCCTGCCTTCTGAGTTCTTGCAGTACACATGTCTTATCATTCTTCCTTGTCCACAAGGCCCTGAGCACTATGCAAATACAAAGAAAAGAAATTATGTAGTATCAACATTAAAGGAGGTTTTGATGGATCATACTTCAAACCCTTCCAACTATATCGGTTTCAAAGTTAACACAACAAATAAGCACTGCTTGTAAGTAGTTACTGTACAAGGAAGCCAAAATATAAATGAAGATGTCATAAAACTCAATTAAATACTAATAGCTGTTGTTCATATAACATTCTCCAAACAAGAACACGCAATTAGTTGGTATCTTTATTATTAAACACATCCCAATTCATTTAAATAGCAACAATAGATTGGTTAATAGATTAAGAGGGATAACTAAAACCCAGTTAATTAGGTTATGTTTAGAGAAGGTTTCAAACATAGAGAAGTGAAAGGATTTAAGGAGGGCATTCCTGAAAAGAAAAGGGCCATGGCTTGATTACCAATGGTAGGAAGAAAAGAAATATAAAAGGTCAGAGTTAGAGGACTAAAGGTCCTGGGAAGGATTTTAGGATAAACATGATTCAAGAGTGCAGGTGGTCATTGAAGAGTAATGGCATAAACTGCAGAAAAAATTTTAAATTCAATACGTAAAAGGCCATGGTATAAATGTTCCAGTTGGCTAGTGAAGGAGACCTCTCAGCATCTGTTGGTGCCAGCAGTACACCTTGACCTCAATGCAAGGCCAGACTATTTTTGATCATACTAAATCTCTCCGAATGTTCATGAATCCTGCCTCTCAGGATCTTCTCCATCAACTTACCAATCAACGAGGTTAGACTCACTGGTCAATAATTTCCTGGGCTATCTCTACTCCCTTTCTTGAATAGAAGAACCACATCCGCAATCCTCCAATTCTCTGAAACCTCTTCCATCTCCAATGATGATGCAAAGATGATCGCCAGAGGTTCTGCAATCTCTTCCCTTGCCTCCCACAATAACCTGGGGTACATCCAGCTTCCACCAAAATAAATACTTCTCTCTGGCAGAACACTTGTCCATGGGCCGATTTGACCTCTGCTGCTATTTAACCTGCATGGAAGGCCAAGACCAAAAAGGTTTCCCAGCTGTTCTCACTACGTAGGTTAGGTGGTAAACAATGGAGTTAGCCCAGATGCACCATCACCCCCCTCCCACTCTCCTCCCCACAGGTCCCACTCTCCTCTTAATCCTCAACCCTGATTCCCTTGCTAGGGTCTGCCAACCTATGAAGTCCTAATAATGGCCACATAGAACATAGAACATTACAGCACAGAACAGGCCCTTCGGCCTTCGATGTTGCGCCGACCAATATAAAAAGCAATGCCCCTCCAAACTAAACCATTCCCTTCTCTTCCATATACTTATCAACTAACCTCTTAAACGCCACCAAACTTGGCGCATCTACAACTGCTGCAGGCAGGGCATTCCACTCCCGAACCACCCTTTGGGTAAAGAACCTACCTCTGATATCCGTCCTATAACTATCACCCCTTAATTTAAAGCTGTGTCCCCTCGTGCTAGCTTTCTCCATCCTAGGAAAAAGGCTATCACTGTCCACCCTATCTAAACCTCTAATCATCTTATATGTTTCGATAAGGTCCCCTCTTAGCCGCCTCCTTTCTAACGAAAACAACCTCAAATCCCTCAGCCTCTCCTCATAAGACCTGCCCTCCATACCAGGCAACATCCTGGTAAACCTCCTCTGTACCCTCTCCAATGCCTCCACATCTTTCTTATAATGTGGGGACCAGAACTGCACACAATACTCCAAGTGCGGCCGCACTAGAGTTTTGTACAGTTGCAACATGACGTTGCGGCTCCGAAATTCAATCCCCCTACCAATAAAAGCTAAGACTCCGTATGCCTTCTTAACAACCTTATCGACTTGACTGCCTACTTTCAGGGATCTATGCACAAATACACCAAGATCCCTCTGTTCATCAACACTATTAAGAATCCTACCATTAGCCCTATACTCTACACATTTATTATTCCTGCCAAAGTGCATTACCTCACACTTTTCCACATTAAACTCCATTTGCCACCTCTCGGCCCAGCTCTGCAACTTGTCCAAGTCTCTCTGCAAACTATAACACCCCTCTTCACTATCTACCACTCCACCGACTTTAGTGTCATCTGCAAATTTACTAATCCACTGCTTGAACATCATCCCAATACCATGTGTTTTAAATTTGCTCACTGATCTCTTGTGTGAGACCTTACCAAAAGCCCTCTGGAAGTCCAGATACACAGCATTCACTGGTTCATCCCTGTCCACACTACTGGTCATATCCTCAAAATATTCCAGAAGATTTGTCAAGCACGATTTCCTTTAGTGAATCCATGCTGACTCAGACTGATCCCATCACGACTTTCCAAATGCTCAGTTATTATTTCCTTAATAACTGACTTCAGCATTTTTCCCACCGCTGATGTCAGGCTAGCTGGTCTATAATTCCCAGTTTTCTTTCCCTCCTTCCTTTTTAAAAAGTGGGGTTACATTAGCCAACCTCCAATTCATTGGAACTCTTCCAAAATGCTGGAAAATGATCACCAATATGTCCACTATTTCTAGGACCACTTCCTTAATTACTTAAGGATGCAGAGCATCAGGCTTGGGACTTTTGATTTTTAATCCCAGCAATTTCCTCCAATACAATTTCCTGATTAATAATGATTTCTTACAGTTCCTCCTTCCTGCTAGGTCTTTCATCCCTCAATATTTCTGGAAGGTTTCTTGTGTCATCCTTAGTGAAGACAGATCCAAAGTATTTGTTCAGCTGGTCTCCCACCTTTCTTTGTTGTCCATTTTGAACTCACCTGCTAACTGTAATGTTGCTCTAACTCTAAAATTTGGCTTCACCAATCTTTTTCTCTTCGTATAGCTATAGAAACATCTATGGAAGTTTCCTGTCTGCGAACCAGTTTTTTAATCATCTTAATACATCACCACCAAGGGTTTCAGGAAAAGGGCGGGAAAGTGACACTGTGATGAATGTTGAATCAGTCATAACCCTACTGAATGACAGAGTACGCTCAAGCGGCCAAATGGTCTATTACTGCTCCTGTCATGGTTTTCTAAAACTTGAAAGGCACTGTGTACATTCAAGTTTTTTTTTAAGGCAAAGTGAAAAAGAATATTTGGCAAATTTATTTCTAAGTTTAAGTTCAGTTACTAATGTCACAAGTCAGGTTTGTGTTAACACTGAAATGAAGTTACTGTGAAAATCCCCAAATCACCCCATTCCAGCACCTGTTCAGGTATCCTGAAGGTTAATTTAGCATGGCCAATCTGCCTAACCAATACTTTTTTTGGACTGTGGGAGAAAACCCGTCACATTCAGAGGAATTCCACTCAGACAAGGAGAGAATGTGCAGTGACCCAAGTTGGGGATCAAATCTGGATCCCTGATGCTGTGAGACAGCAGTGTTTACCACTGCACCATTATGCTGCCCACTTAATTGTTACTGTGTATATATTTTTGACATAAATTCCTTATCATATTTCTTTAAATGATTTATTTAATAAATCATTCAATGCCAATTTTAAAAAGACAACCATTAATATTACTGACAAAAATGATCTAATACATTATATTGATTCTGTCTTTGTATTATACCAGTCACTACCTTTATCTTAGTTAATATTCTTGCTTCCACTGGGATGATGTAGCTAATACTGGAACTGCTACATTCTTATACACTCCTTACTGGGATTAAATTAGGATACAAATTTAGTTTTAATCTTTTATCGAGACATATTCAAGACATATGCATTTATTTGTTTTTGTTGAAAGGGACGATGTTGCTTATAAAGTCTAAGTGTGAAGAAGTAGCCAGCCTAAATGCTGTCACTTTGACTTTCATTTCTTAAGTTGCAAGACCGCTTATATAAACAAAAATAAAGGATAAATTGAGGACAAACCTGAAAGTGTGGATACTGCATAGGAAGAAAAACAGTTGTTTAACCTGTTCTATAGTTAGACTTACCGGACCCCAGTCTGAAACAGTCCACTGTCGGTCACAAGGTGGTCCAACACAATCTTTCTGAGATGGTGGCTTTGTTTTCTCATCACACAACCACTCTTCCTTTGAGCATCTCACTTCCCTGGTCACTGTAACTCGCTCTGCACACTTTGCTGTACACTGAGAAAGAAAATACATTTGTGTATGAACTCTACCCAGATTGTGTTTATATATCTAAAAGGACTTCATTCTGTTCAGGGAGCCAACAGTTCCTGGGGATTCATCACACTTTGACACCATTATTTTCTTCATTAGTGTTATATTGCTTACGTTATTGTTATGAGTCTCTAATTTACTATCAGTTGCCTGGTGATGTTTGGCATTCTGATCTCTTTTTTGCTATAAATATCAACTTGTCATTATTTAACATGTCTGTCCTCTGCTTATTTTCATTCTCTAGGCCTGCTAGCGTCTCCCCGCCAAGAGTGGTTGCCAACTGCAGGGTTTACAACTGCAGTTCCCATTAATGGGAAACAAAACAGACTCACCTCACTGGTGGGGACAGAGGCCACTGAGTCTTCTCCACCCAAAGAAGTCAAGGGAAAGGTGTGCCCTGGCATCTCCCAAGGGGCAAACTGGCACTCTGCACTGGGATTGGTGGGCGAGGGAGAGAGGACAGCAATTGGGGTGGGTGGGTGGGTTGAGGGGGTAGGGGAGTGCGCTAATTTGAAGGATGAATCAGTTTGAGGCATTCTGAATCTGACACTGTGTTGCACATTCAGGTAAGTATGCCCAAAAAGACATTGGAGAAATTCCCCCGTTTTGTTTTACGATAACCCCGGTCAACGCAATGGGACAAATGGCCTGCTTCTGCTGTGCTAAACAACCAAGTTAATGAACATAGAACATAGAACAATACAGCACAGAACAGGCCCTTCGGCCTTCGATGTTGTGCCGACCAAAATAAAAAGCAATGCCCCTCCTAACTAAACCATTCCCTTCTCATCCATATACTTATCAACTAACCTCTTAAACGCCACCAAACTTGGCGCATCTACAACAGCTGCAGGCAGGGCATTCCACTCCCTAATCACTCTTTGAGTAAAGAACCTACCTCTGATATCCGTCCTATAACTCATACCCCTTAATTTAAAGCTGTGTCCCCTCGTGCTAGCTTTTTCCATCCTAGGAAAAAGGCTATCACTGTCCACCCTATCTAAACCTCTAATCATCTTATATGCTTCAATAAGATCCCCTCTTAGCCGCCTCCTTTCTAACGAAAACAACCTCAAATCCTTCAACCTCTCTTCATAGGACCTGCCCTCCATACCAGGCAACATCCTGGTAAACCTCCTCTGTACCCTCTCCAATGCCTCCACATCTTTCTTATAATGTGGCGACCAGAACTGCACACAATACTCCAAGTGCGGCCGCACTAGAGTTTTGTACAGCTGCAACATGATGCTGCGGCTCCTAAATTCAATCCCCCTACCAATAAAAGCTAAGACTCCATATGCCTTCTTAACAACTTTATCCACTTGACTGCCTACTTTCAGGGATCTATTGACACATACACCAAGATCCTTCTGTTCCTCAACACTATTAAGAGCCCTACCATTAGCCCTATACTCTACACATTTATTGTTCCTGCCAAAGTGCATTACCTCACACTTTTCCACATTAAACTCCATTTGCCACCTCTCGGCCCAGCTCTGCAACTTGTCCAAGTCACTCTGTAAACTAAAACACCCCTCTTCACTATCTACCACACCACCAACTTTAGTATCATCTGCAAATTTACTGATCCATCCCTCAATACCCTCATCCAGATCATTTATAAAAATTACAAACAGCAGGGGCCCCAAAACAGACCCCTGAGGCACACCACTCGTCACCGAACTCCACGATGAATATCTCCCATCAACCACCACCCTCTGTCTTCTATCTGCCAGCCAATTCCTAATCCAATTAGCTAAATCACCCTCTATTCCACACATCTGCATTTTCTGTAGAAGTCTTCCATGGGCCACCTTATCAAAGCCTTACTAAAGTCCATATATACTACATCAACCGCCTTACCCCCATCCACCTCTCTGGTCACTTTCTCAAAAAACTCAATGAGGTTAGTAAGGCATGACCTACCCTTCACGAAACCATGCTGACTATCCCCAATCAATTCATTTCTCTCTAAATAACTATAAATCCTATCCCTAATAATTCTCTCCAATACCTTGCCCACCACAGAAGTAAGACTCACTGGCCTATAATTCCCAGGAAGGTCTCTCTTCCCCTTCTTAAACAATGGGACCACATTCGCCATCCTCCAGTCCTCCGGAACCACACCCGTAACCAACGAGGACCTGAAGATCAGAGCCAGAGGCTCTGCAATCTCCTCTCTTGCCTCCCAGAGAATCCTAGGGTAAATCCCGTCCGGCCCAGGGGACTTATCCAACTTCAAACCCTCGAGAATTTCTAACACATCCTCCCTATCTACTACAATACTCCCCAATTTGCAACCCTGTACCTCAGTGCTCTCCACAGCTACATTTCCAGCACTCTGCGTGAATACCGAAGAGAAATATTTATTCAGTGCCTCACCAATCTCTTCAGGCTCCACGCACAACTTCCCACTGCTGTCTATGACTGGCCCTAATCTTGCCCTAACCAATCTTCTATTCTTAACATATCGAAAGAAAGCTTTAGGATTCTCCTTAATCCTATCAGCCAACATCTTCTCGTGTCCCCTCTTAGCTCTCCTCAATTCACTTTTTACCTCCTTCCTAGCTAATCTATAGCTATCCATTGCACTACCTGAGCCTTCAAGCCTCATCCTGACATAAGCCTCCTTTTTCTTCTTAACCAGCAAATCAACTCTTTTCGTACACCAAGGCTCTCTTACTCGTCCATTTCCTCCCTGCCTGACAGGGACATACTTATCAAGGACTCGCAGCAGCTGCTCCTTGAATAAGCACCACATTCCAGATGTTCCCAGTCCCTGTAGTTCCCTAGTCCAATGATAGTGTTACTGTGAGTACTGGATGCAAGCTGATGGAGCAGCAGAAGAGAAGGCCTATCAAATCATTCAATATCCATAAAAAAAAAAGGTCAATGAATCACTCTTGTGCATTCCATTAGTGCCTGGCTTCAATGTGTCTTTGGCTGGCCTAGTCATCATACTCAGTCTTATCCAAGTAATTGCAGCATTGTGTGTTGTGTGTGTGTGTGTGTGTGTGTGTGTGTGTGTGTGTGTGTGTGTGTGTGTGTGAGAGAGAGAGAGAGAGAGGGGGAAGAGCACTGCAGATGGCCTTGAAGATGGGCTGCTTGTTATGATAGCAGGCTTGGACAGCTGGTGACCTACTCCTATTTCTTGTATTCTTGCAATGTGCCTTGCTGCTCAACAGGTATCAGCAAGTTACTAGTGGGATGACAGTAGTGAGAGAACAAATCTTATTTTTCACAGACAGAAGGCAACAGGCTTTTGTTTCATGCCATGTACCATGGCAGTCTCAGAAATCTTTATAATCAGTTGGAGTGCTGGAGTATTGGGAAAGCCTGATTAATCTTATAAGGACTGTGTCTGCATCATGGTGATAGCATTCTGAGCCTGCTAGACAATAAACTGAGCCTGCATTTCTACCTGCTGAGTGTCTACTGCAGCACCCCAACAGCATCCACATGAGGTTGATCACTTCCACATTGGGTAAGATGGTCTCCAGGCATACTGCAAAGCGATATGCCAAGTTGATGCTAGATACCTTGCTCTACCATCTCCAAGCCACTTACCATCCAAACCTGGAAATATAGTGCCATTCCTTTGCAATCATTGGGTCAAAATCCTGGAATTTCCTCCCCAGTAGCATTATGGATTTACCCACAGCGCGTGGACTGCAGTATTTCAGGAAGACAGTTCACCCTATCTTCTCAAAAGAAACTACGGATGGGATAATAAATGCTGGCCCATGTCCCATGAATGAATTAAAAAAAAAGATGGTGACAGTCTCAGTTATCTGAAAGGAAGATTATGCATTGTAACCAACATCTCCCACCCTATAAATTATGAAAGGGATTGCAGAGCATGGGGATACCAGGATAAAGATATAAGCATATAGCATAATGATATGCTCTTACTTACAGAATAACAAACAGAACCACATAACTTATGGAAAACCCAGCTGTGATGAAGGGTTATCGAGACTTGAAACATTGGCTCTATTTTTTCCCCACAGATGCTGTCAGATCTGCTAATATTTTCTAGCATTTTCTGTTTTTGTTTCAGATTTCAGCATCTGCACTTTGTTTTCATTTTATGGAAAACTGTGCGAGAGGAAATCAGACAAGTGGAGCCTAAATATTTGAACTAAGAGTCCCATACCTTCTGGAATGTATCCAATTTGGCTCAGAGTTAAGAAGTCCAAAATTCCATTGGGATACATTCCATCATAATTTTATGCCAATTCTGAAGATAAGGAGACTTACTGACGGATCAGTGAGAAATGATATTTTTACGTGCTGCAAATGTTAGGATATTACACAGTCTCTTCCCATTTGCAATTATATTTTTATCTGGGAGATCCAGAATTAAAAGCAAAAGAATCAAAGAGACCACATCCTCTCAAGTTCATTAAGGATACTGAATCAGTAGGATTTGATTTTGACAAAGAATGAGAAGCAATGCACGTAGCCCCCCCAGCTCCCTGGCACAATAAGGATACAGTAGAATCAAACCTAGTCTTTGCCTTGAAGCAATATTTAGCTAGTGTAACATTTTAAGCCTAGTCTCTTTGTACTATTACAAACCGAGATTTTATTGGCATATTCTCATCAAAATATTCACTGCCAGGTCTCTTTCCCAACACTGCCAACTGTCCAATGTATTTCAGGACCTTGAGCATAAAGTATCATAAAATCTGCTGAGTAATTGCTTAGGCTCTGCAGACAACAAGATTTTTTCCATCAGGGAATCATAACTTAAAGAGTTTTAAGGATTAAAGTCCCTGAGTTGCAAATATCTATAAAAGGAGTATTTTGGATAGCAAACTGTTGACATGACTACCCAAAAGTTAACAGGAAGGCACCATCAAACACACAGCCAAACCTTCATTCCTCCAGATATTGGTCCACAAGACCTGGTGGGAAATCTTGATTATTCTGAATGGGAGAAAGAGCGCAGGCTAGGTTAGATCTTCCCCATAGCCTGTAGACCACCCTCCATGTTTTCATAGTATTAACATTAATAGGATTATCACACTTATCTGATACAGCTTTAGGATCTCTAATAAATAAGAGAGACAGTAAAGATTATAAAAACTGGCTGATTTCAATATCAACCCTATGGAAGAAGGGTCCCCTCTAATCCATTCTTGTATGAATGAGGTGGGAGGCTAACTAATATATTTTAATTTGCAGCATCCCTAATCTGCTTTTAAAGCTGGAAAGTGGCTTGCTTTAAGCAAGGTTTCTTCTTATTTCATGCAAAAGAACTGAGCATCCCATTAATTTTCTTAAGGACCTTTGCAGACAAGATAGTAGCATCTGCAATGGACAGAGCGTAAGTGGGAGAACCCTAATAGGTTAGTAAGATTTTTAAACCATTAGATATTAAAGTCCAGACAGAACTACCAGCATTAAATAAATTTTGAAGCAGACTTATCTTATGAACTAACAAAAAAAGCAGTTTACACATGAGATGCAGTAAGAGATTTAAATAAGTGATTATAATTTTAAAACACACATGCTGATATTTTGAATGCGTTAATGCATTTTTAAGGTATATTTTTCATTTTAGCTAAAAGAAATTTGCTATGAAGCATCGTGGTAAAAGGCATTAAGGCAAAGCCATATTCCAAGAGCATGTTTAGACCTTGAGAATATACAAGATTTATCAGTAGCGTTTTGGACAGAGAAAACATTCAGAACACAATCATATTTCATTAATAGGGTTTATCCTCTATCCAGACAAGATGGATGCATGCCCAGACGTGCATACATGTGTTAATCTGGTTTGGTAATGACCTTTAAGTGAACCCATGGGAATGTTCATTTGAACTTTGGGATGGTGTCTGAAGTTACTAGGCAACACGGGAAGTGGGATCAGCCAAGACAGAAGTTAGCCTCTGGATTCTATAGACTAATATAATGCCACTATACCACAGGGTGAGATGTGATTGGATTAGGGATATGACCGATATTATTGTTGATTGACAAATATTGAAGATGATTGACTTAAAGCTAATGAAAGGCAGGAGTAATTGATAAGAAAAACCTATAAATAATCTGTTTTGAATTGTATATGTCAGGTTTCATCGGAGAGGTCTAACTGCTCCATCTCTGAGCTATTCTGACCCTTTGACAGGTCTCCTGGTGGCTGCTGTCTAAATAAAGTTGCATCTTTAAACTGAGACACTGGCTTTGAGAGTCTTTGTGTCTGAAATTTAGGCAGTACTGGCCACATTGGAAACCCCACCAACACATTCATCTTAAATCAATGTTATCCTATCTAGCCAGGATAATCGGTAAGGAGGACCCACTTAATAGGAGATTTTTTAATGTAGTCATGATGCATAGAATTTAAAAACTGAATAAATATTAGAGATTATATTAATTAACTATATAAACATGGAGTAAAGTTACCTCTGACCACTCTGACATCTCCCATTGTGGGCCACAAGCTGGGTTTTTGCATGTTTTACGTTCTGATGGTCTGGAGAGATCAGCAGATTCACATATTTCATTGTACACTGAGCTATCAAACCCTGCAGAGATAATCTTCCAGCAGCGGACTATCCGGAATTGGTATCCTTCACCACAGGTGCGTGAGCATTCACTCCAGCTACTCGTTTCCCATCTGCAAAAATGTATTGATATGAAGGATAAGGTAGTGCATGCTAAACATTCTCTATTCCACATTAAAAAGGAACCAGCCAAAGGAAAAATAGATATAGTATTTAAGATCTTTAAGGCTATCAATAAGTTGAACCCTGAGTAACTTTGCCACATAAAAAGTGAACATGGGATGAAATTGAAAAACTAGTCTACAGCGGCTGGTGAATATTTGCAATGGATTGCTTAGGAAAGCAATCAAGGCCATTAGCATCAGTAGTTCTCAGAGTTGGATAGACATTGAGAAAAAAAAATGGGATATATGCAGAGAATTGTATTTTGTTTTGGAGTTGGCAGATAGATTAACATGTTCCTAAACTTGCTCCCTTCCTTTATAATCTATTTTCTTTTAAAATAACAAATTTAATGCAGTTTTCACTAATAATTCACAGACTTTCTGCCAAATTGAGACACACATATATATATATCTTGGATTCTTGTCTGCCTTCCTTCCTTAGCATGACAAACAGACCCAAATAGTTTCATGTTACCAGGTGTAAAAACTAAATTCTACTGATTCTTGGGCCTTTTGGTACAAGCACAGCTGCTTACATAGCACTGAATCTGGGCTGAAAAACAGGTGTGGAGATGCCAGCATTGGATTGGGATAAATACTGTAAGAAGTCTGACAACACCCGATTTAAGTCCAACTGATTTATTTGAAGTAAACTTGCAAGCTTTTGGGGTTTGCCCTTTCGTCAGGCGAATGGAGAGAGAACTCTTCATTGTAGGTGGGACCATAAGGTCTGCTCGTGTGAACAGTAAAGTTGGAAACTTTCCCGGTTCAGCCACACGATCTCCCACTTTTTACTGCACTTCGTTATACTTGGCTGCTTCTTCCTGTGTCAAGTTAGCATGCCCACTTGGCATTTCCTACCGTTATAGACTGCTTGGGGCACACTATTTGCTCTTTTGCAGCATCAATCCAGTGGGCCCATGGCTGTCTACCTGAGTCTCCTCTCTCTAGTTATCATTGCTGCTTTGAAGGAAAAGAAGCTGGCAAATCCAGCTGCTGTTTCTGCAACCACATCAGGTGTCACAACACACTGTCTGGGAACTAATCCCATTTCAAGGTTATATGTAACTTTACAGACTTCATTTTGAAATCCTTATTCAATCTCAACTCTATTTAAATGATATCATACTTTCTGCAGCAATGACCAAGAACAAAGGACAAAGAAAAATAGAGCACAGGAACAGGCCTTTCGGCCTTCTAAGCTTGCGCTGCGCATGAGTCCAACTAGACCATTCGTTTCTATCCCTCCATTCCCAGTCTGTTCATGTGGCTACCTAGATAAGTCTTAAACGATCCCAGCATGTCCACTTCAACCACCTTGTTTAGCAATGCATTCCAGGCCTCCACCCACCTCTGTGTAAAATATGTCCCCCTGTCACGTGTTGAACCTTGCCCCTCTCACCTTGAACTTGTGACCCTTTGTGTTTGTCACCTCCGACCTACGAAAAAGCCTCCCACTGTTCATCCTGTCTGTGCCCTTCATAATTTTATATACCTGTATTAGGTCGTCCCTCACCCTCTGTCTTTCCAGGGAGGACAACCCCAGTTTACCCAATCTCTCCTCATAGCTAAGATCCACCATATGAGGCTATGTCCTGGTAAACCTTTTCTGTACCCTGTCCAAAGCTTTCATGTCCTTCTTGGTAGCGTGGCGACCAGAACTGGATGCAGTATCCCAAATTGGTCTAAGCAACGTTCTATATAGTTGCAACATCACATGCACTAAAGCACAGATCATAGTGTACACTTCCCTGTAAGCAGAATTGAAGGCAAGGAAGCTTCCAAAATCCAGCAGGTGACGTTCCCAGTACTTATCTGTCTGAAATTTTACATGAGGCAAGGGAGTGTCGGATGGCATGCCTTGGGTTTGTTAAGCCATTTAAGCAGATAATTAAACAGCTGCATATGGCCTCAACCCCTCACTGCCATTATTTTACCCGAGGTAGAGGGGAGAACTACACCAAGCATGAAGTCCACCAGCTTCCTGGACCTATTAGAGGCATCTCACCCATCCATTGGATGGTTGTATTTCACCTTTAACCTCCCCCTCAGCCTCTGAAACCATGCCGACACACCAAGGCCTAATTTCTACTGACTTAACTTGCAACATTTCTTTGTTTTCTGGTAACAAACTTCAATATTATTTCCATGATGTTTATTTCCAAATCAATTACACAAACGGAAAGCAAAATAAATTCAACTGCAGATCCAACATGTAGCAACTAAACAAATTCTATTAATGTAAAATAAAATCATTTAGTTTTCCTTTCTGCTCCCTAGTTATGCATCTATTCATCTAATGCATAAAAACTAGAAGGAGTAGGCTCTTTGGCCCTTCGGGTCAGCTTTGCCATTCATCTTGATCATGACTGATCATCAAATTCAATATCTGGGTTACACATTCCCCCCTATATCCCTTTATCCCCCCAAAAATTATATCCAAGTTCTTCTTAAAAAAAATAGAGACAATGTTTTGGTCTCAATTACTTAGTGTGGTGAATTTGTGGAATTTGCTACCACCCTGGGCGAAGAAATTTCTCCTCACCTTAGTTCTAAAAGGTTTAACCCTTATCCTCAAACTATGATCCCTAGTTCTGGACTCCCCATCATTGGGGGCATTCTTTCTGAATCTACCCTGTCTAACCCTGTTAGCATTTTATAAATTTCTATGAGATTCCCTTCCACTCCTCTAAACTCCAATGGATATAATCCTAACCAACTTTTAGTCTTGCCATCTCAGGAGTCAGCATGATAAAACTTCCCTCTATAGTAAACATATCCTTCCTCAGATAAGGACACCAAAACTGCATTTGATACACAGATGTGGCCTCACCAACAACTTACACAATTTCAGCAAAACATCCCTGTCCTTATAGAGTCATAGAGGTTTGCAGCATGGAAACAGGCCCTTCAGCTCAACTTATCCATGCTGCCCCTTTTTTAAAAACCCCCTCAGCTAGTCCCAATTGCCCATATCTCTTTATACCCATCAAACCCATATAACAATCTAAATGCTTTTTAAAAGATAAAATTGTACTCGCCTCTACTACTACCTCTGGCTACTCAAATTCTCTTGCTATGAAGGCCAACATATCATTTGCCTTTTTTTACTGCCTGCTGTACTTATGTGCTTACTTTCAGTGAGAAGTCTCTCAACACCATGTGAAAGGCTAACAGACTTATTTCGTAGCAAGAGCTTTTGAAGCAGAGTTCCTTCATCAGGTGACTGCAGGATTTGGTTCACAAACAGAGCATATATAGACAAACTCAATTACAAGATAATGATTGAAATGCGAGATTTAACAGGTAATCAAGTCTTTACAGGTAAGATAATGAGACTGGAGAGAGGGTTAAGTACAGTTTAAAGAGATGTGAATTGCCTCAAGCCAGGATAGTCAGTGAGATTTTGGAAGCCCAAGCTCTCAGAGACTGGTGTACAAGGACTCTAAGGTTTCACTGAACATTCACCTCCCTCAAATTACACCCATTCAAATAATAATCTGCCTTCCTGTTGTCATTACTGAACTGGTGGTGAGGCCGCAGCTGGAGTACTGTGTGCAGTTTTAGTCACCGCATTCGAGGAAGGATATATTGGCCTTGGAGGGGGTGCAGAGAAGGTTTACTAGGCTGATAGCAGAGATGAGGGCATTAGATTATGAGGAGAGACTGAATAGGCTAGGTTTATACTCTTTGGAGTTTAGAAGGCTGAGAGGGGATCTTATAGAAACGTATAAGATAATGAAGGCATGGATAGGGTAAAGGTTGAGAGACTCTTCCCGCTTAACAAAGGTAGCAGGACTGGAGGGGACAGCCTCAAGATTTGGGGGTGTTCAGATCGGAGTTGCGGAGGGGTTTCTTCACACAGAGGGTGGTGAAACTTTGGAATTCTCTGCCTGATGAGGTGGTGAAGGCTTCCTCACTGAATATGTTCAAGTCAACAGTGGATAGGTTTTTAATTGACAAGGAATTAAGGGTTACTGGGAGAAAGGGGGAAAGTGGTACTGAACCACTACAGGTCAGCCATGATCTTATTGAATGGTGGGGCAGACTCGAGGGGCTGTATGGCCTACTCCTGCTCCTATTTCTTATGTTCTTAATTGAGTATCTTGCATTTATTCACATTATACTGCATTTGCCATGCAAATGCTCAGACACTCACTCAGACTATCTAAATCATACTGAAGCATCTCTGCATTTTCTTCACAACTCAACCTCCCATACAACTTTGTATCATCTGCAAATCCAGAGATAATACATGTAGTTCCTTCTTGCAATGAACAGTTGCGGTCCTGGCACAGATCCTTGCGATATCCCACTAATCACTTTTAAAACTGATTTATTAGTGTCACAATAGGCTTACACTAACACTGAAGACCCTGTTCCGGTACATGGAGGGAGAATTTTGCATGGCCAATGCACCTAACACGTCTTTTTGATGTGGGAGGAAACCAGAGTGCCTGGAGGAATCCAATGCAGACATGGGGAGAACATGCAAACTATGCACAGTGACCCAAGCAGGAATCAAACCCGGGTCCCTGATGCTATAAATCTGCAGTGCTAACCACTGGCTGTCCACTGCCTGCCAATTGGAAAAAGATCCATTTATGCCAACTCTTTCCATCTTGTTGGTTAGCCAGTTTTCTATTCATCTCATGACACTATCCACAATCCCAACCACTCACTTTACATAGTAGTATGCTTTGCAAGGACCTCTCGAAAATAAACCACATCTACCCATTCTCCTTGGCCAACTCTACCAGTTATATCTTTAAAGAATTCCAATAGATTCATCAAGAATGATTTCTCTTTTATAAACCAATGTTGACTTTGTCTGATTATTCCGTTGCCTTCCAAATGCTGAGCTGTGAAATTCTTGAGAATGGACTTTAGCACTTTCCCAGTACTGAATTTAGATCCCCATTTTCTCTCTACCTCCATTTTTGAATAGCGGGCTTACATTAGCTATACTCCAATCTGTAGGAAGCAGTCTAGAGTCCAAAGAATTTTGGAAAATGGCTACCAATGGATCTACTATTTCCAGGGCAACTTCCTTAAGTATTTTGGGATGAAGATTATCAGGACCTGAAGACTTATCCACTTTCAATCCCATCAATTTTCCCAAAATCATTTCTCTACAATATATCTATTTTCTTCAGCTCTCACTAAAACTTATTTCTCTTCGAACTTCTAGTACATTACACATGATGGAAGTAAAGTAAGAATTTAGTTCCTTAGCCATCTTTTTGTTTCCCTTTTATGACTGAAAGGGGTCTGCATTTGTTTTTGTCAATTTTTTTCTCTACGTACCTATAGAAACTTTTAGTCAGTTTTTATGTTCCCCACTAGCTTACTTTCATACTTTATTTTCCGATTCTTAATCAATCCCTTAGTCATCCTTTGCTGAATTTTAAACTGCTCCCAAACCTCAGGTCTATTGCTTTCTCTTGTCAATTTGCACACTTCTTATTTGAATCTAATACTACCTCTAATTTTCCTTGTAAACCATGGGTTAGCAACAATTCTCTTACCACTCTTGCACCAAACAGGGATAAGCAACTTCTGGAGTTTACCTATTTGTTCCTTAAATGCCTGCCATTGCTTGTCCACTGTCCTTCCTCTGAGTAATCTTTTCCCCGTCCATTAAGACCAATTCAGGTCTCATACCATCATAGCTACCTTTGAGATTCAGGACCCTAGTCTCAGAATCAAATACCTCATTATCCATCTTGACAAAAAATTCTATCACATTATGGTCACATTCTATTTAGCACAATATGCCAAGTTTGTTGCAAATCAATATTTAATGCACTAGAGCTACAAATACACCTTAATTATAGAGGCATAGAGGTTCACAGCATGGAAACAGGCTTTTCGGCCCAACTTATCCATGCCGCCCTTTTTTAATAAAAAACCCCTAAGCTAATCCCAATTGCCCGCATTTGGCCCATATCTCTCTATACCCATTGTACCCATGTAACTATCCAAATGCTTTTTAAAATTGTACCTACATCTACTACTACCTCCAAACAGCATGCTCCAGACACTCACCACCCTCTATGTGAAAAAATTGCCCCTCTGGACACTTTTGTATCTCTCCCTTCTCACCTTAAACCTATGCTCTGTAGTTTTAGACTCCCCTACCTTTGGGAAAAGAATATTAACTATCTACCTTGTCTATGCCTCTCATTATTTTATAGACCTCTATAAGGTCACTTCTCAGCCTCCTACGCTCCAGAGGCAAAGTCCCAGTCTATTCAGTCTCTCCTTGTAACTCAATCTATCAAGTCCCGTTAGCATCCCAGTAAATCTTTTCTGCAATCTTTCTAGTTTAATAATATCCTTTCTATAATAGGGTGGCCAGAATTGCACACAGTATTCCAAGAATGGCCTTACCAATTCTTGTACAACTTCAACAAGACGTAGCAACTCCTGTATTCAATGTTCTGACCAATGAAACCAAGCAAGCCAAATGCCTTCTTCACCACTCTGTCCACCTGTGGCTCCACTTGCAAGGAGCTAGGAACATGTACCCCTAGACCTCTGTTCTGTAACTCTCCCCAATACCTTACCACTAACTGAGTAAGTCCTGCCCTGGTTCAATCTATCAAAATGCATCACTTCACATTTGTCTAAATTAACATGTTTTAAGAAATAGTTCTAGGAAAGGGAATATAAAATGAAAACCACTTACCTGGGTTGACATTCTCTTCCGACGCAAAACTCACGAACTGGCTCTGGCCGAGTCACAGAATCACAATATGAATCATCAACTTCAATGCCATCATAACGAACACACAATGCATAAGATGTGGATACTCCTGTACAATTAAACAATGGTTTGAATAGGAACATTAGATGTGACAGAATTTCTATTTTAATTGTCCCATGGATAAGGATAAAAATTACAACATCTGGCCATTTAGATGTCAAACTTACGAAGCAAAGTGTATTGCTGAAGCACAACTTAAGCGCAAGCTGCACAAGTCCAGAGCCATCAGTGCAACAACTACAGTCTACATAAGTCTGTCCAATATGTGCCAGGACATTCCATGCCCGAATTGGCCTGATCAGTCATCTTTGGACACACCGTAACCAGCCTCAAAACGACTAATGGTGTCAAGGTCCTCATCGATGACGATCGACGAACAACATTCCATGTTAACATATTGCGTCTAACCTTTAATTTTCAGTTATAAAATCTTGTGTTTCATGTTATCAAATGTATTTTGGAAATCCAAATACTTATATTTCACAGCTCTCTCTCACCTAGTTTGCTGTTTACATCTTGGTTATCTCAGTAAGGTAGGATGAATATTTTGTTGATTGAAACAACTCAAGAGTTCCTTTGATCTTAACATCATGAAGCAGATAATCAACTGACTTTGTTGTTACTCAGTGAAGCTGTGTTTCTCCATTTGTTCTACCATTTAATTACGCATAATAACAAGGGACAGGTTGGGCTATCAATATCAGTCAGGTTGAAGTGCATGAAACACTTGCATCAATGGTCTGACCCTGCTATATATCATGAGGTGATATATTTACAAACTAAATATATTAGTATGTGATCAATTACATTGGATGCATAACTGCATGAAAAGACTGAATTAATTTGTAAATCTTATTATAAATGTAAATTATTCAGAAATGACATGTCTTCTCATTATAATTATGCTGTTACTTCAAGCATCCAATATTCCAATGATCATTTGTACAAAGGGATTGACTGATCATTCCACACAAATATCACTTGGAGGTGAAAATGTTCTTTCCAATCTGAATTGAGCAGGAAGTTAACAGGCTATCCTTGCTAACTGACTTGGTGAAGATTCAATCTGAAGGGTTATGTTGCACTTAAGTATCAGAAATTGTGGACAATACAAAAAAAAACTTGCAACTAAATTATACTGACAACCTCAATATTATAAAGCTTGAAATTTTGTTCAGAACTCTTCCAATTGATTCCCATGATTTTGGCAAAATTCCATTTAAGTATCTATCTAAAATTACTTCTGGTCCATCAGGAGAAACCCCTGATTTCTAATTAAATACAAAAAGTCTCAAGCAGGTATTTATCTTCTGATACATAAAGCAGCTATCTACCAAGGAAAGCTTTAAACCAAGTAGCAAAATATTACAACATGAGAGGATTCAGAGCTTTGACAGACATGTTTCCCTTTCTGAAGTAATGTATTTTTTATCCCAATACTTAGTTGCAGTGCTCAAAGTTTTGGGAGATGTTTAGATGGAAGTAGTGGGTTTGTTGCATAAAATTACAATCAAATGACTATATTTCAGTTTCTTTGTCAACTGAGGTTTCTTGGAAGCCAGCCCTTGTTCTTTTAAAGGCATACTTATCCAGATGTAATACATTGTAATCTTTAATCATATCAAGTTGCAATTCTACAGTATTAATACAAAAAACATACTGGGTACCTGTTGTGCAGGTGGAACTGCAGGGTTCATGAGATGACAGTTTCCATCTGTACATATCAGCAGCACTCAATCCGAGGCCTTTTCTTAGCAGTTTCAGCCTATTTCTGAAAAGAAAAATGGAAAAATACATTAGACCTGTGCAAAGTAAATAGGAACAAAGCACTGCACAAACAAGTATGTTACAAACCTACCTGTCCTGCTGTTCAAGAAGAATTCCAAGATTCGTTACAAGCAGAGCTTCAGCTGGCTAGAAACAGAGAGAATGTAATAAAAATACCCAGCTTTAGAGAAACAGAAGATCACTTAAATATCAGACAGATGCACTGTTTTCCACCATGTAGTATGACTGATATTCCAAAAGCTATTTTCAGATCCTGGCCCAACAGATAATTTTTTTTTAAAAAACGCAGTTGAAAAATTTTCTGACCGATTTGATGTTGAAACTCCCAAATTATTAATATATACCAATACACCTAATAAATCAGGCTAGACAGATTTCTGCTTTAAACAGTTTGATATTACTGTAGATTTTTAAACTTTGTACATAATATCAAAGCTGTTTTATTGCTGTATAATCTCTAGACAGCAGAAGCTCTGACATGAACAGCAAATAATGAAAAAGCAGATTGCAGGAACATCACTGATGGGTTGCAGCATATAAAATCACGTACCCTGAAGAAAGGCTCACTATCTAGGCACAGAGCTTCTTGTATAAATATGCTATGGCCTAGTTGTCAGTCAGATTCAAAAACTACAAAGGAGAAGTTTGCTGCAATATTGAGTAACCTCCTGATCTAGTCACAGTGGCTATAATCTCTCAATCCTTTAATGTTAGGGCTAACTCTTTAGATAAATCTAGATGCAGGGATCCCTGCTAAGTGCACCAAGTTGATTTTCCCAAGTTATATAAATTTACCATTCATATCCAACTTCTATTGACTCAATGTTTAATCACATTTATTTACCAAAGAGGAACCAGCAAGCAGAGTCTAAACAAGATTGTTCAATCACTACACCATTCTCTAGATTTTAAATTTGTTTTACATTTTCTAAGTTAGTCTGATAACCTACGTTATTACATTCCTTTCAATCAGCATTGAACCCGTTTGTTTTCCAGTAAAGAAATGCAATTCTTGCTTCTTCATTAAACTCCCTTTATTTTCTACTTAAACGCCACGTAAACATCTCCAATACCCAGTGCCACCTGCAGTCTTCTTATATATCCTATTGAGGACTATTAAACAATTTACTTACAAATTAGGTCTAACATGGGAGTTGGCAGTTAACCCATTCCTAACAGACACCCTTCCCTTAAAGAAAAGATTTTGATAAATTTGTCTCTATGGAAAACACAAAAACACACTGCGCTACATCTTTTCCATTTTTAAAATATATTTATAGAAAGATGACCTTCTGTAACAATGTCCAAAAACATGTCTTTGAACTAGCCCCTCTTTTTGTAAAGCAATCAGACAATTGATAACTACTATCAACTCATTTTATTTTATTTTTTTCCCCTTTGACCAACATTTGCTTTATGCTGGCTATGTCTATCCGTAACCTTTTACCTGTTTATATTCATTTTACACTCACCCCAACGTAACTTGTCAATGTGACACTTAATGGGCATTTTATCCAAATCCCCTAACTTCAAAATTTCTGTCAGTATCTGGGATATGGAAAAGCCATATCCACTGCCTCTACAAAGCTTAGTGTCCCATCTGCCAATGTGCTTTTAACCACTCATTTTCTTTTGTTTTTCATACAAGGCGGCAACATTTACCATTTTCTTCTAAAAGATTATAAAATTCCCCACACTTGAAAACCCATCACACAAATTAGAACATAGAACATTACAGCGCAGAACAGGCCCTTCGGCCTTCGATGTTGCGCCGACCAATTAAGAAAAAGCAATGACCCTCCAACCTAAACCATTCCCTTTTCATCCATAAACTTATCTACTAACCTCTTATACGCCAGCAAACGTGGCGCATCCACAACTGCAGCAGGCAGGGCATTCCATACCCTTACCACCCTCTGGGTAAAGAACCTACCTCTGACATCCGTCCTATAACTACCACCCCTTAATTTAAAGCTATGTCCCCTCGTGCTAGCTTTCTCCATCCTAGGAAAAAGGCTATCACTGTCCACCCTATCTAAACCTCTAATCATCTTATATGTTTCAATAAGGTCTCCTCTTAGCCGCCTCCTTTCTAACGAAAACAACCTCAAATCCCTCAGCCTCTCTTCATAAGACCTGCCCTCCATACCAGGCAACATCCTGGTAAACCTCCTCTGTACCCTCTCCAATGCCTCCACATCTTTCTTATAATGTGGGGACCAGAACTGCACACAATACTCCAAGTGCGGCCGCACTAGAGTTTTGTACAGTTGCAACATGACGTTGCGGCTCCGAAATTCAATCCCCCTACCAATAAAAGCCAAGACTCCGTATGCATATTGGCATAGGATGCGTCACTGTAAACTACGAATTTCAGGTGCCTAGGATCACCGAAATATATAAGAAAGGCCCTGAAGCCTGGCTTACAACCGTGAATTCCTTCCTCAGCCCAAAAATCATAGCAGCTTCAAAATCACTACCACCACCCACAAAAATTATCAATCTCTGTCATAAAGTTACCAGAAAGCTTTCCTCCACACTGCTGGTAGAACATCGCAGAATCTGCTTTCAACTGGCAACAGCTTAGTTTTAACAAAACCGACATTATCAAAAAATACCAAACTTTGACATCATTTAGCTCATGTACACATTTATTTGACTTCTAGAGTACTCCCCTCTGTGATAGCTAAGTGCACCAAGTTGATTTTCCCAAGTTATATGAATTTACCATTCATATCCAACTTTTATGGTAGTAGAGAATGTCATAACCCACAAGAACATTCAGTCATTCTCCAACCAAAAGTCTTGGGTGAACTGAGAGATCTGTTCACTGCTGAAAATATGCAATGTAGCTGTCTCCAATGCAGCCAGAATTAATCTGAAAATAGCATCAGGAATCCAAATGTAACCAATTGGTGACCAGCATCAGTTTGTCTATTGTGCAAACAGGGCAATGGAAGATGCTGTTTCCACTGCTCTTCACTCCACTTTGACCCATTTGGAAGGTAAGGACACCTATGCTAGAATGCTGTTCACTGACTACAGCTCAGCATTTAACACCATAATCCTCACCAAGCTTGTCCCAAAACTCCATACCCTAAAAATCAATCCCTCCCTCTGTAACTAGACCTTGGACTACCTAACCAACAGGCCTCAGTCTATTAGGTAACCTCACATCCCCTACTCTAACCCTGAGCACCAGGGCTCCACAAGGACACGTTCTCTACTCCCTTTTCACCTATGACTGTGTGCTTGTTCGTGACATCAATACCATCTTCATCAAGTTCACAGATGATATTCCATGAAAGGCCTGATTACTAATAACTGATGATCAGTAAAAATGTCCATCATCTGGTGATATGGAGTGCTGGAAACAACCTGGTCCTTAACACTAAGATTAAAGAACTCATTGTGGACTTCAGGAAGTCCAGAGGCCGTGCACACACCTCCATCTGCGTACAGTTCTGCTCACCCCATTACAGAAAGGATATACCAAAGATTTACTAGGATGTTACTGGGACTTGATGGTTTGAGTTGTAAGGAGAGGCTGGATAAACTGGAATTTTTTTCTCTGGAGCATGGAACAAAGCACAGGAAACGTGCCCTTCGGCCCTCCAAACCTGCACTGCTCATTGATCCAACTAGACCATTTGTTTGTATCTGTCTATTCCCAGTCTGTTCGTGTGACTATCCAGATAAGTCTTAAACGATCCCAGCATGTCCTCCTCCACCACCCTGCTTGGCAGTGCATTCCAGGCCCCCACCACCCTCTGTAGAATATGACCCTCTGATATCACAGAACATAGAACAATACAGCACAAACAGGCCCTTCGGCCCACGAGTTGCGCCAATCACATCTACCAATCCACAGACTTATCTATAACCCCCTATCCTATTCTTTTCCATATACTCATCCAGAAGTCTTTTAAAAGACCCCAGTGAGTTTGCCTCAACAACCTCCGACGGCAGTCGGTTCCATTCACTCACCACCCTCTGAGTGAAAAACGTGCCCCTGACATCTCCTTTGTATTTGCTTCCCTGCACCTTAAATCTGTGTCCTCTCGTAGTGACCATTTCCGCTCGGGGAAATAGTCTGAGAGTCCACCCTATCTATCCCTCCCAACATTTTATAAACCTCTATCAGGTCGCCTCTCAACCTACGTCTCTCCAGTGAGAAGAGTCCCAGCTCCCTCAACCTATCTTCATAAGGCCTGCCTCCCAATCCAGGCAGCATCCATGTAAATCTCCTCTGAACTCTCTCAATAGCCTCTACATCCTTCCTATAATGAGGTGACCAGAACTGCGCACAATACTCCAACTGGGATCTGACAAGAGTCTTATAGAGCTGCATCATTACCTCCTGACTCCTAAACTCTATTCCTCGATTAATGAAGGCCAGTACACCGTACGCCTTCTTGACCACTTCCTCCACCTGCGAGGCCGATTTAAGAGTCCTATGGACCCGGACCCTGAGATCCTTCTGCTCTACAACACAGCTAAGACTCCTACCCCTTATATTGTACTCTTTCATCCCATTATTCCTGCCAAAATGGACCACTACACATTTATCCGCGTTGAAGTCCATCTGCCACTTCTCTGCCCAGTCTTGCATCTTGTCTATGTCCCGCTGAACTTTTGGCATCCCTCCAGACCATCCACAACACCACCGATCTTTGAATCGTCGGCGAACTTACTAACCCATCCCTCCACTTCCTCATCCAGGTCATTTATGAAAATGATAAACAGCAGGGGTCCCAGAACAGATCCCTGGGGCACTCCACTGGTTACCGACCTCCATGCAGAACAAGACCCATCCACAACCACTCTCTGCCTTCTGCCGGCAAGCCAGTTCTGAATCCACAAGGCCAAAGCCCTTGGATCCCATGCCCTCACCTTCTCCAGAAGCTTGCATGGGGGACCTTATCAAACGCCTTACTAAAGTCCATGTACACTACGTCCACCGCCCTTCCTTTGTCAATGTGTTCAGTCACATTTTCGAAGAACTCAACTAGGCTCGTAAGGCATGACCTGCCCTTGACAAACCATGCTGACTATTTCTAATCAGTCCAAACTTCTCCAAATGTTCATATATCTTATCCCTCAGAAGCCTCTCCATCAGCTTACCAACCATGAAGTCGGACTCACCGGTCGGTAATTTCCTGGACTATACCTGTTCCCTTTCTTAAAGATAGGAACCACATCTGCAATCTTCCAATCTCCGGAACCTCTCCCGTTTCCATGGACGACGCAAATATCATCGCCAGGGGCTCTGCAACCACTTCCCTCACCTCCCGCAATAACCTTCTCCGACTCAGTTAAACCTCGCTCCCTTCACCTTGAATCTGTGACTCCTCGTGAATGTCACCTCCGACCTGAAAAAAAGTTTCCCACTGTTCACCCTATCTATGCCTTTCATAATTTTATACACCTCTGTTAGATCACGTCTCATCCTCCACCTTTCCAGAGAGAACAACCCCAGTTTATCTCTTCATAGCTAAAATCTTCCATACCAGGCAACATCCTGGTAAACCTTTTCTGTACTCTCTCCAAAGCCTCTATGTCCTTCTGGTAGTGTGGCGACCAGAACTGGACGCAGTGTTCCAAATGTAGCCTAATCAATGTTCTATGCAGCTGTATAATCAGACACCAATTTTTATATTTTATGTCCCGTCCTATAAAGACAAGCATGCCATATGCCTTCTTCACCACCTTCTCCACCTGTGATACCACATTCAAGGATCTGTGGACTTGAACACACAGGCCCCTGTGTGTCTATACTCTTGATGGGAGTATAGTTGTTGATGGGAGATATTCATCGTGGAGTTCGGGTTGATGGGAGATATTCATCGTGGAGTTCGGTGACGAGTGGTGTGCCTCAGGGGTCTGTTTTGGGGCCCCTGCTGTTTGTAATTTTTATAAATGATCTGGATGAGGGTATTGAGGGATGGATCAGTAAATTTGCAGATGATACTAAAGTCGGTGGAGTGGTAGATAGTGAAGAGGGGTGTTAGTTTACAGAGTGACTTGGACAAGTTGCAGAGCTGGGCCGAGAGGTGGCAAATGGAGTTTAATGTGGAAAAGTGTGAGGTAATGCACTTTGGCAGGAACAATAAATGTGTAGAGTATAGGGCTAATGGTAGGGCTCTTAATAGTGTTGAGGAACAGAAGGATCTTGGTGTATGTGTCAATAGATCCCTGAAAGTAGGCAGTCAAGTGGATAAAGTTGTTAAGAAGGCTATGGAGTCTTAGCTTTTATTGGTAGGGGGATTGAATTTAGGAGCCGCAGCATCATGTTGCAACTGTACAAAACTCTAGTGCGGCCGCACTTGGAGTATTGTGTGCAGTTCTGGTCCCCACATTATAAGAAAGATGTGGAGGCATTGGAGAGGGTACAGAGGAGGTTTACCAGGATGTTGCCTGGTATGGAGGGCAGGTCCTATGAAGAGAGGTTGAAGGATTTGAGGTTGTTTTCGTTAGAAAGGAGGCGGCTAAGAGGGGATCTTATTGAAGCATATAAGATGATTAGAGGTTTAGATAGGGTGGACAGTGATAGCCTTTTTCCTAGGATGGAGAAAGCTAGCACGAGGGGACACAGCTTTAAATTAAGGGGTATGAGTTATAGGACGGATATCAGAGGTAGGTTCTTTACTCAGAGTGATTAGGGAGTGGAATGCCCTGCCTGCAGCTGTTGTAGATGCGCCAAGTTTGGTGGCGTTTAAGAGGTTAATTGATAAGTATATGGAAGAGAAGGGAATGGTTTAGTTTGGAGGGGCATTGCTTTTTATTTTGGTCGGCACAACATCGAAGGCCGAAGGGCCTGTTCTGTGCTGTAATGTTCTATGTTCTATGATGGTTCTGCCATTTATTGTATAGCTCCCCCCTACATTAGTTCTACCAAAATATATCACTTCACATTTATCTGGATTAAATTCCATTTGCCATTTCTCCACCCAATGTTCCAGCCTATCTATATCCTGCTGTATTCTTTGACAATGTTCATCATTGTCCGCAAGTCTAACTGAGAGGTGATTTTATAAAGATCTATAAAATAATGAGTGGCACAGATCAGCTAGATAGTCAATATCTTTTCCCAAAGGTAAGTAGTCTAAAATGAGAGGGCATAGGTTTAAGGTGAGAGGGGTGAGATATAAAAAAGTTCAAAGGGGGAATATTTTCACACAGAGGTTGGTGGGTATCTGGAACAAGCTGCCAGAGGTATTAGTAGAGGCAGGTACAATTTTGTCTTTTAAAATGCATTTAGACAGTTACATGGGTATAGAGGGATATGGGCCAAATGTGGGCAATTGGGATTAACTTAAGGATTTAAAGAAAAAGGGTGGCATGGACAAGTTGGGCTGAAGGGCCCCTTTCCATTATTTAGGGAGGCCTTAGCTATGAGGAGAGATTGGGCAAATTGGGGTTGTTCTCTCTGGAAAGACAGAGAATGAGGGGATTCCTAATAGAGGTGTATTAGTTTATGAAGGGTATAAGAGTGAGCAGAGGGAAGCTTTTTTCCAGGTTGGATGTGAAAATCACGAGAGGTCACGGGCTCAAGGTGAGAGGAGCAAAGTATGACTCAGATGTTAGAGGGATTTTTTTTTATTTTTACACAGAGGGTTGTGGGGACCTGGAATGCACTGCCAAATAGGATGGTGGAGGCAGACATGCTAAAGTTGTTTAAAACTTACCTAGATAGGCACATGAGCAAACTGGAGATGGAGAAATTCAAAGGAATGCTCTAGTTGAAGATCAAGAGCCTGAGGACGTTCCTGGGAATTAATAGATTCCTATCCGCCATCCAACAAATTTAAAGGCTCATCTGTCTCTTACGTTGGAGCTACTGGGGGTCTTCCATTAATGTCTGTATAGTCTGTTTTTTGGTTATTTATGTCTCCTACTTACATCCACAGGCGATTCAGCATGCCTTGTTGGCCAACAAGGGGCATACATGTGGTGGGTTATGCGAGGGTTGCCTAATGTATCACGTCCATTAGTGTACGCTTAAACTGGACCAATTGATGGGCAACACAACAGCTCAGTGACTATCACTGTCTGCAGTACAGTTACAGGGACCCCAGTCGGATCTCTGGCTTGGATCAGTGTCTGTGGGAGTTTGCACGTTCTCTCTGTGCTTGCGTAGGTTTTCTCTGAGTGCTCTGGTTTCCTCCCACCCCCCAAAAATGTGCTTTTAGGTTGATCGGTGTCAATAAATTGTCCCTAAATTGGATCTCCCTTAATCCGGCGCACATATAATTCCCTAAATTTGCACTACTTTATTGTGGAGGCCACTAGAGGTAGACAAAAGTCGTAAGTAGAATAAAGACGCGAATAAGGCACTCAGTTTTAAAATGGGCAGCGCGGGCTTGTAGGGCTGAAGAGTCTGTTTCCTGTGTTGTGATGTTCTTTGCAAACTTCTATGACTCTACTTACATCAATAGGATTGAGGTGGAAAGAGTCTGCAGCTTCAAATTCCGGAGCATCCATATCATGGAAGACCTCACATGGTCCCTCAACTCCTTGTTCCTGATGAAGAAGGCTCAGCAGCACTTATATTTCCTGAGGAGGCTAAAGAGAGCCAACTTGCTCTCCAACTTCTCTCAAATCACTACTGGTGCACAATAGAGAGCATCTTGTCGAACTGCATTATGGTTTAGAACATAGAACAATACAGCACAAACAGGCCCTTCGGCCCACGAGTTGCGCCAATCACATCTACCAATCCACAGACTTACCTATAACCCCCTATTCTATTCTTTTCCATATACTCATCCAGAAGTCTCTTAAAAAACCCCAGTGAGTTTGCCTCAACAACGTCCGACGGCAGTCGGTTCCATTCACTCATCACCCTCTGAGTGAAAAACCTACCCCTGACATCTCCTTTGTATTTGGTTCCCTGCACCTTATAAGAAAGTTAGTTGATAAGTATATGGAAGAGAAGGGAATGGTTTAGTTAGGAGGGGCATTGCTCTTTATTTTGGTCGGCACAACATCGAAGGCCGAAGGGCCTGTTCTGTGCTGTATTGTTCCATGTTCTATGTTCTAAAGATGTGGAGGCATTGGAGAGGGTGCAGAGGAGGTTTACCAGGATGTTGCCTAGTATGGAGGGAAGGTCTTATGAGGAGAGGCTGAGGGATTGGAGGTTGTTTTCATTAGAAAGAAGGCGGCTAAGAAGAGACCTTATTGAGGCACATAAGATGATCAGAGGATTAGATAGGGTGGACAGTGATAGCCTTTTTCCTAGGATGGAGAAAGCTAGCACGAGGGGACACAGCTTTAAAGTAAGGGGTATGAGTTATAGGACGGATAGCAGAGGTAGGTTCTTTACTCAAAGAGTGATTAGGGAGTGGAATGCCCTGCCTGCAGCTGTTGTAGATGTGCCAAGTTTGGTGGCGTTTAAGAGGTTAATTGATAAGTATATGGAAGAGAAGGGAATGGTTTAGTTTAGAGGGGCATTGCTTTTTATATTGGTCGGCGCAACATCGAAGGCCGAAGGGCCTATTCTGTGCTGTAATGTTCTATGTTCTATTACTACCACCCCTTAATTTAAAGCTATGTCCCCTTGTGCTAGCTTTCTCCATCCTAGGAAAAAGGCTATCACTGTCCAATCATCTTATATGTTTTGATTAGGTCCCCTCTTAGCCGCCTCCTTTCTAACGAAAACAACCTCAAATCCCTCAGCCTCTCTTCATAAGACCCGCCCTCCATACCAGGCAACATCCTGGTAAACCTCCTCTGTACCCTCTCCAATGCCTCCACATCTTTCTTATAATGTGGGGGACCAGAACTGCACACAATACTCCAAGTGCGGCCGCACTAGAGTTTTGTACAGTTGCAACATGACGTTGCGGCTCCGAAATTCAATCCCCCTACCAATAAAAGCTAAGACTCCGTATGCCTTCTTAACAACCTTATCGACTTGATTGCCAACTTCCAGGGATCTATGCACATATACACCAAGATCCCTCTGTTCTTCAACACTATTAAGAGTCCTACCATTAGCCCTATACTCTACACATTTGTTATTCCTGCCAAAGTGAATTACTTCACACTTTTCCGCATTAAACTCCATTTTGCCACCTCTCGGCCCAGCTCTGCAACTTGTCCAAGTCTCTCTGCAAACTATAACACCCCTCTTCACTATCCACCACTCCACCGACTTTAGTGTCATCTGCAAATTTACTAATCCATCCTTCAATACCCTCATCCAGATCATTTATATAAATTACAAACAGCAGGGGCCCCAAAACAGACCCCTGAGGTACACCACTTGTCACCGAACTCCAAGATGAATATCTCCCATCAACCACCACCCTCTGTCTTCTACCTGCTAGCCAATTTCTAACCCAATTAGCTAAATCACCCTCTATCCCATACATCTGCATTTTCTGCAGAAGTCTTCCATGGGCCACCTTATCAAACGCCTTACTAAAGTCCATATATACCACACCAACCGCCTTACCCCCATCCACCTCTTTGGTCACTTTTTCAAAAAACTCAATGAGGTTAGTAAGGCACGACCTACCCTTCACAAAACCATGCTGACTATCCCCAATCAATTCATTTCTCTCGAAATAACTATAAATCCGATCCCTAATTATTCTCTCCAATACTTTGCCCACAACAGAAGTAAGACTCACTGGCCTATAATTCCCTGGAAGGTCTCTCTTCCCTTCTTGAACAACGGGACCACATTCGCTATCCTCCAGTCCTCCGGAACCACACCCGTAACCAACGACGACCTGAAGATCAGAGCCAGAGGCTCTGCAATCGCCTCTCTTGCCTCCCAGAGAATCCTAGGGTAAATCCCGTCCAACCCAGGGGACTTATCTAACTTCAAACCCTCAAGAATATCTAGCACATCCTCCCTATCTACTTCAATACTTTCCAGTTTGCAACCCTGTACCTCAGTGTTCTCCATAACTACATTTACATCACCCTGCGTGAATACCGAAGAGAAATATTTATTCAGTGCCTCTCCGATCTCTTCAGGCTCCACGCACAACTTCCCACTGCTGTCTATGACTGGCCCTAATCTTGTCCTAACCAATCTTCTATTCTTAAGATATAGGACGGATAATAGGACGGATGTCAGAGGTAGGTTCTTTACCCAGAGAGTGGTAAGGGTATGGAATGCCCTGCCTGTTGCAGTTGTAGATGCGCCAAGTTTGGGGGCGTTTAAGTGGTCAGTGGATAGGTTTATGGACGAAAAGGGAATGGTTTAGGTTAGAGGGTCATTGCTTTTTCTTAATTGGTCGGCGCAACATCGAGGGCCGAAGGGCCTGTTCTGCGCAGTAATGTTCTATGTACTGATTGGAGTTTAGAAGGCTGAGGGGGGATCTTATAGAGACATATAAGATAATGAAGGGGATAGATGGGGTAGAGGTAGAGAGATTCTTCCCACTTAGAAAGGAAAACAGAACTAGAGGGCACAGCCTCAAAATAAGGTGGGGGGGCAGTTTAGAACAGAGTTGAGGAGGAACTTCTTCACTCAAAGGGTGGTGATTCTCTGGAATTCTCTGCCCATTGAAGTGATGGAGGCTACCCCGCTGAACATATTTAAGTCATGGATAGATAGGTTTCTGATAGACAAGGGAATTAAGGGTTATGGGAGGAAAGCAGGAAAGTGGAACTGATCCACTTCAGATCAGCCATGATCTTTTTGAATGGCCGAGCAAGCTGAAAAGGCTAGATGGCCTACTCCTGCTCCTATTTCTTATGTTCTTATGGATACTATTGGAGAGAACAACTAACCAGGGTTAAACCATGGGGTACAGGTCTCAGGCACAGAGTCTGCCCCTGTTGCTCAGAAGGGAAGTGGGGTGAGGAGTAAAGCAGTAGTCACTGGAGGTTCCACAGTTAAGGGGACAGATAGGAGATTCTGTGGGAATGACAGAATTGCAGTAGGTGTGTTGCCTCCCAGGTGTTGGGGTTTATGATGTCTCAGATCATATTTTTGGGATTCTTAAGGGGAGGAGGCCCAACCTCAAATCGTGGTCCATTTAGGCACCAAAGACGTAGGCAGGAAAAGGGATGGGGATGTAAGGCAGAAATTCAGAGCATTTGGGTGGAAGCTTTGAGCTACAACAGACAGATTATTATCTCTGGTTTGTTACTTGTGCCACGTGACAGTGAGGAGAGGAATAGGGAGAGAGAGCAGTTGAACATGTGGCTACAGGGATACTGCAGAAGGGAGGAATTCAGATACCAGGATAATTGAGGGTCATTCTGGGGTAGGTGGGACCTCAGCAAATGGAATGGTCTACACCTGAACCAGAGGGGTATCAATATCATGGGGGGAATTTGCTAATGCTCTTCAGGAGGGTTTAAACTAATTCAGCAGGGGGTTGAGAACATAAGAAATAGGAGCAGGAGTCGGCCATACAGCCCCTCGAGCCTGCATCGCCATTCAATAAGATCATGGCTGATCTGTAGTGGTTCAGTACCACTTTCTCCCCATAACCCTTAATTCCCTTGTCAATTAAAAACCTATCCACTCTTGACTTGAACATAGTGAGGAAGCCTCCACCACCTCATCAGGCAGAGAATTCCAAAGATTCACCACCCTCTGCATGAAGAAACCCCTCCACAACTCCGATCTGAACCTCCCCCCCCACCTGATCTTGAGGCTGTGCCCTCTAGTCCTGCTATGTTTGCTAAGCGGGAAGAGTCTCTCAACTTCTACCTTATCCATCCCCTTCATTGTCTTATATAGAACATAGAACATTATACCTCTCTATAAGATCCCCTCTCAGCCTTCTAAACTCCAAAGAGTACAAACCCAGCTTATTCAGTCTCTCTTCATAATCCAATGCCCTCATCTCCAGTATCAGCCTAGTAAACCTTCTCTGCATCCCCTCCAAGGCCAATTTATCCTTCCTTATGAACATGCAAAGTATTGGAGAGAATAATTAGGGATAGGATTTATAGTTATTTAGAGAGTAATGAATTGATTGGAGATAGTCAGCATGGTTTTGTGAAGGGGAGGTCGTGCCTTACTAACCTCATTGAGTTTTTTGAAAAAGTGACTAAGGAGGTGGATGGGGGTACGGCGGTTGATGTGGTATATATGGACTTTAGTAAGGCGTTTGATAAGGTGGCCCATGGAAGACTTCTGCAGAAAATGCAGATGTATGGGATAGAGGGTGATTTAGCTAATTGGATTAGGAATTGGCTAGCAGATAGAAGACAGAGGGTGTTGGTTGATGGGAGATATTCATCGTGGAGTTCGGTGACAAGTGGTGTACCTCAGGAGTCTGTTTTGGGGCCCCTGCTGTTTGTAGTTTTTATAAATGATCTGCATGAGGGTATTGAAGGATGGATTAGTAAATTTGCAGATGACACTAAAGTCGGTGGAGTGGTAGATAGTGAAGAGGGGTGTTATAGTTTACAGAGTGACTTGGACAAGTTGCAGAGCTGGCCGAGAGGTGGCAAATGGAGTTTAATGTGGAAAAGTGTGAGGTAATGCACTACGGCAGAAATAATAAATGTGTAGAGTATGGGGCAAATGGTAGGATTCTTAGTAGTCTAGATGAACAGAGGGATCTTGGTGTGTATGTGCATAAATCCCTGAAAGTAGGCAGTCAGGTCGATAAGGTTGTTAGGAAGGCATATGGAGTCTTGGCTTTTATTGGTAGAGGGATTGAAGTTCGGAGCCGCAACGTCATGTTGCAACTGTACAAAACTCTAGTGCGGCCGCACTTGGAGTATTGTGTGCAGTTCTGGTCCCCACATTATAAGAAAGATGTGGAGGCATTGGAGAGGGTACAGAGGAGTTTACCAGGATGTTGCCTGGTATGGAGGGCAGGTCTTATGAAGAGAGGCTGAGGGATTTGAGGTTGTTTTCGTTAGAAAGGAGGCGGCTAAGAGGGGACCTAGTCGAAACATATAAGATGATTAGAGGTTTAGATAGGGTGGACAGTGATAGCCTTTTTCCTAGGATGGAGAAAGCTAGCACGAGGGGACACCGCTTTAAATTAAGGGGTGATAGTTATAGGACGGATATCAGAGGTAGGTTCTTTACCCAAAGGGTGGTTCGGGAGTGGAATGACCTGCCTGCAGCAGTTGTAGATGCGCCAAGTTTGGTGGCGTTTAAGAGGTTAGTTGATAGGTATATGGAAGAGAAGGGAATGGTTTAGTTTGGAGGGGCATTGCTTTTTATATTGGTCGGCGCAACATCGAAGGCCGAAGGGCCTGTTCTGTGCTGTAACGTTCTATGTTCTATGCATCATTGCTCCACATACAGGAGGTTGAGAGTGGTGAGGTCATAAGGTTTCAAGGTTGCAGGAGTGTACCAGCAGGCAGGAGGGTGGTTTAGGGTGTTCAATGCCAGGAACATCTGGAATAAGGTGGGTGAACTTGCAGCATGGGTTGGTACCTGGGACTTCGATGTTGTGGACATTTCAGAGAAATGGATAGAGCAGGAACAGGAATGGTTATTGCAAGTTCCCGGAGTTTAGATGTTTCAGTAAGATCAGGGAAGGTGGTAAAAGAGGGGCAAGTCTGGCATTATTAATCAGAGACAATATTATGGTGGCAGAAAGGATGTTTGATGACGACTCGTCTATTGAGGTAGTATGAACTGAGATTAGAAACAGGAAAGGAGAGTTCACCCTGTTGGGAGTTTTCTATAGGCCTCCAAAAAGTTCCAGAGATGTAGAGGAAAGGATTGCAAAGATGATTCTGGATAGGAGCAAAAGTAACAGAGTAGTTGTTATGGGGGATTTTCACTTTACAAATATTGACTGGAAAAACTATAGTTAGAGTTTTAGCCCATGGAAGACTTCTACAGAAAATGCAGATGTGTGGAATAGAGGGTGATTTAGCTAATTGGATTAGGAATTGGCTGGCAGATAGAAGACAGAGGGTGGTGGATGATGGGAGATATTCATCGTGGAGTTCGGTGACGAGTGGTGTGCCTCAGGGGTCTGTTTTGGGGCCCCTGCTGTTTGTAATTTTTATAAATGATCTGGATGAGGGTATTGAGGGATGGATCAGTAAATTTGCAGATGACACTAAAGTCGGTGGAGTGGTAGATAGTGAAGAGGGGTTTTATAGTTTACAGAGTGACTTGGACAAGTTGCAGAGCTGGGCCGAGAGGTGGCAAATGGAGTTTAATGTGGAAAAGTGTTAGGTAATGCACTTTGGCAGGAACAATAAATGTGTAGAGTATAGGGCTAATGGTAGGGCTCTTAATAGTGTTGAGGAACAGAAGGATCTTGGTGTATGTGTCAATAGATCCTGAAAGTAGGCAGTCAAGTGGATAAAGTTGTTAAGAAGGCATATGGAGTCTTAGCTTTTATTGGTAGGGGGATTGAATTTCGGAGCCGCAACGTCATGTTGCAACTGTACAAACTCTAGTGCGGCCGCACTTGGAGTATTGTGTGCAGTTCTGGTCCCCACATTATAAGAAAGATGTTGAGGCATTGGAGAGGGTACAGAGGAGGTTTACCAGGATGTTGCCTGGTATGGAGGGCAGGTCCTATGAAGAGAGGTTGAAGGATTTGAGGTTGTTTTCGTTAGAAAGGAGGCGGCTAAGCGGGGATCTTATTGAAGCATATAAGATGATTAGAGGTTTAGATAGGGTGGACAGTGATAGCCTTTTTCCTAGGATGGCGAAAGCTAGCACGAGGGGACACAGCTTTAAATTAAGGGGTATGAGTTATAGGACGGATATCCGAGGTAGGTTCTTTACTCAAAGAGTGATTAGGGAGTGGAATGCCCTGCCTGCAGCTGTTGTAGATGCGCCAAGTTGGGTGGCGTTTAAGAGGTTAATTGATAAGTATATGGAAGAGAAGGGAATGGTTTAGTTTGGAGGGGCATTGCTTTTTATTTTGGTCGGCACAACATCGAAGGCCGAAGGGCCTGTTCTGTGCTGTAATGTTCTATGTTCTAGTACTTTAGCTGGGTCAGTTTTTGTTCAACATCTGCAGCAGGGGTTCCTGACACAGTATGTAAATAGGCCAACAAGAGGCAAGACCACATTGGATTTGGTACTGGGTAATGAACTAGCCCAGGTGTTAGATTTGGAAGTACATGAACACTTTGGCAATAATGATCACAATTTGGTTATGTTTACATTAGCGATGGAAAGGAATACGTATATACCGCAGGGCAAGAGTTATAGCTAAGAGAAAGGAAATTATGACGCAATTAGGCAAGATTGAGGATATATAGGATGTGGAATGAAACTGCAGGGGATGGGCACAATTGAAACGTGGAGCTCGTTCAAGGAACAGCAACTGCGTGTCCTTGGTAAGTTTGTACCTGTCAGGCAGGGAGAAAGTGGTCAAGTGAGGGAACCATAGTATACTAAGGAAGTTGAATCGTTTGTGTAGAGGAAGGAGGAGACTTATGTCAAGATAAGAAATGAAAGCTCAGTTAGGGTGCTTGAGAGTTACAAGTTAGCCAGGAAGGACCTAAAGAGAGAGCTAAGAAGAACTAGGAGGGCACATGAGAAGTCTTTGGCAGGTAGGATCAAGGAAAGCCCTAAAGCTTTCTCTAGGTACGTCAGGAATAAAAGAATGACTAGAGTAAGATTAGGTCCAATCAAAGCGAGTAGTGGGAAGTTGTGAATGGAGTCCAAAGAGATAGGAGAGGTGCTAAATGAATATTTTTTGTCAGTATTCACACAAGAAAAATACAATGTTGTCAAGGAAAATGTCGAGATACAGGCTACAGGACTGGACGCGATTGAGGTTCATAAGGAGAAGATGTTAGCAATTCTGGAAAGTATGAAAACAGATAAGTCCCCTGAGCTGTACAGGATTTATCTTAGGATTCTCTGGGAGACCAGGCAGGAGATTGCAGAGCCTTTGGCTTTGATCTTTAGGTCGTCATTGTCTACAGGAATAATGCCAGAAGACTGGAGGATTGCAAATGTCATCCCCATATTCGAGAATAGAGACAACCCTGATAATGACAAAGAACAAAGAATAGTATAGCACAGAAAACAGGCCCTTTGGCCCTCCAAGCCTGTGCCTCTTTTGGTCCAACTAGACCATTTGTTTCTATCCCTCAATTCCAGTCTGGTCATGTGGCTATCCAGGTACGTCTTAAACGATCCCAGCGTGTCCACCTCCACCACCCTACTTGGCAGTGCATTCCAGGCCCCCATCACCCTCTGTGTAAAATACGTCCCTCTAACATCTGAATTATACCTCACCTCTCTCACATTGAGCCTGTGACCCCTCGTGATTGTCATCTCCGACCTGGGAAAAAGCTTCCCACTGTTCACCCTATCTATACCCTTCATAATTTTATACACCTCTCATTAGGTCTTCCCTGATTCTTCGTCTTTCCAGGGAGAACAACCCCAGTTTACCCAATCTCTCCTCATAGCTAAGACCCTCCATACCAGGCAACATCCTGGTAAACCTTCTCTGCACTCTCTCCAAAGCCTCCACGTCCTTCTGGTAGTGTGGCAACTAGAACTAGATGCAGTACTCCAAATGTGGCCTAACCAATGTTCTATACAGCTGCAATATCAGACTCCAGCTTTTATACTCTTTACCCGTTCTATAAAGGCAAGCATGCCATAAGCCTTCTTCACCACCTTCTCCACCCATGCTGCCACTTCAAGGATTTGTGGACATGCACACCTAGGTCCCTCTGTGTTTCTGCATTCTTGATGGTTCTGCCATTTATTGTACAACTCCCCTCTACATTAGTTCTTCAAAAATGCATCACTTCGCATTTATCTGGATTAAATTCCATTTGCCATTTCTCTGCCCAATTTTCCAGCCTATATCCTGTTGTATTCTCCAACAATGTTCATCGCTATCCGCAAGTCCAGCTATCTTTATGTCGTCCGCAAACTTACTGATCACACCAGCTACATCTTCTTCCAAATCATTTACATATATCACAAATAGCAGAGGTCCCAGTACGGAGCCCTGTGGAATACCACTAATCACAGACCTCCAACTGGAAAAAAACCCTTCGACTGCTACTTTCTCTTTCCTGTGGTCAAGCCAGTTTTCTACCCATCTAGCCATCTCTCCTTGTATCCCATGAGCTTTAACTTTTTTCACCAACCTGCCATGAGGGACTTTGTCAAACGCCTTACTGAAATTCATATAGATGACATCCATGGCCATTTTTGTCACCTCCTCAAAAAACTCCATCGAATTTGTAAGGCACAATCACCCTCTTAAAAAACCATGCTGTCTGTCATTAATGAGGTTATTTTGTTCTAAATGTGCATACATCCTGTCTCTAAAAATCTTCTCCAAATATTTCTCTACCACGGACGTCAAACTCACTGGCCTATAATTACCCGAGTTTATCCCTGCTACCCTTCTTAAATAACCACATTCGTTATCCTCCAGTCCTCTGGGACCTCACCATAGAGCCTTATTTCTGTTGTGAGCAAAGTTTTGGAAAGGATTATAAGGGATAGAATTTATAATCATCTGGAAAGAAATAATTTGATTAGGGATAGTCAGCACGGTTTTGTGAAGGGAAGATCATGCCTTACAAACTTTGTTGAGTTGTTTGAGAAGGTGACCAAAGAGGTGGATGAGGATAAAGCAGTTAATGTGGTGTACATGGATTTCAGTAAAGCATAAGTTTCCCCATGGTAAGCTATTGCAGAAGTTACAGAGGCAAGAGATTGAGGGTGATTTAGCAGTTTGGATCAGAAATTGGCTAGATTGATCAGAAAAAGACAGAGGGTGTTCGTTGAAGGGAAATGTTCATCCTGGAGTTCAGCTACTAGTGGTGTATCACAAGGATCTGTTTTGACACACTACATTTGGTCCCCAACTCCAAATCATCTAATGTAAATCATAAACAATTGCAATCCCAACACAGATCCGAGATATACCATTAGTTACTGATTGCCAACCAGAAAAAAAAACCTGCTTACCCCCACCCTTTGCTTTCTGTTAGTTAACCAATCTTCTACCCATGCTAATACATTACCCATAACACCATGCAACTTTATCTTATGCAACAATCTTTGGTATGATTCCTTGTCAAATGTCTTCTGGAAATCCAAATACATCACATCCACAGGTCCCTCACTGTCCATTGCACATGTTATGTCCTCAAAGAATTCCACCAAATTAGTCAAATAAGGACTAGATAGGATAGATGCAGAGAGGATATTCCCAATGGTAGGGTAATCCAGAACCTGAGGTGACAGTCTGAGATTCAGGGTAGACTAGTTAGGATGGAGATGAGGAGACATTTCTTCACCCAAAGAGTGGTGAGCTTGTGGAATTCATTATCACAGGAAGTAGTTGATGCCAAAACATTCAATGTATTCAAGAGATGGCTGGATATAGCATTCAGGACACATGAGATCAAAGGTTATGGGTAGAATGCAAGATTAGCTTATCGAGTTAGATAATCAGCCATAATGGTAATGAATGGTGGAGAAGGGCCAAATGGTCTCCTTCTGCTCCTATGTTTCTATGCTCCTATTACAAAAAATAAAGCAAAAACTACAAGCCTGTGGTGAACACAAACAGATCCCAACTGGGGCAATGCAATAATGGAGACACTCGGATTTGCTGCATACAGGGCTTGGTATATGGGATCCACCTGGCTAGATAATAACAAATCCCCAGAGGGCTTGTATTTAAGTCCTACAGGGAGGCCAGTGATTTCCCATGCAAGTTTTGTGGGTTATCACACCCTCCAACACATTTACCTCACTGACTTGGAAATATATCACCATTCTTTTGCTTGGCTGGGTCAAAATCCTAGAACTCCCTTCCTATCGTACAATGGATGTACTTAAACATGAACTACAGAGGTTCGAGGTGGCAGCTCACTACTGCCCTCTCAAAGGCAGTTAGGGGATGGCCAATAAGTGTTAGCTTAATTAGCCCCAAATCTGCCAACTCTGCTGGTGACCCGAGCTAACAAACAGCATTTGAGAGGAACACATCCTGGTGTAAGTAAGGTTCAAGATATACCAAAAGTTAATTTTCCTTAATTAGGCTTGCTGCAAAATAATCAACTGCTTCTGGTTATAGCTGCCTCTTAAAACAATGCCTCCAGCTAACCTTCCCTTTGAGTTTCTTACTATTCCACCTAATATGAATCCATGATGGACCATTACTGGCAAAGGCACACAAATCTTATGGAAATACTCAATCCCAGGAAAAAAGACTGTCAGAAGCATCTGGAGCTAATGGATACCAGATCCACTGCACCATGGTACATCAGTAAAAGGAGATTGTGGATTTTCAAAGTCTTTGTAAGCAATCTGCTTGTCTTTACCTGTGCATGTTTTATATTGCTGCAAACATTCAGTATCTTTGAAGTTCACTTCCTGTTCCTTATTTTACTCTAAAAGATTGGATTTCATGCAGTGTTGTTACAGAATTGACCAAGTAAAGTGTTTTTCAAATAAACTTTTAATAATGATGTCTAATAACATGAGTACAATGTGTACGAGTCAGGAGTGCCAGCCACAATTCAGAACTGACAGACAGCTCTTCACATTACCTTGTTTAACACAAGAGCAATGACGTCTGGACAGGTTCCTATTCGATTATGGTGAAAGTCAAGTGAACATCAACAGCCTACGGTTATACATGGCCTTCAACATTAAAAAAAAATTCAGAGAACACTATGTAAAAAGATATACAATTTATGGTCAATTTATCTAATGCCAAGATAATAAAAATCTATCTGGAGCACAGTGAACTGCAACAGGTTTTAAGAAACGGAGAAAACAAAACTGACCAATTATTTGATAGAATGGCTTACCGTAATTTCTGTGTTCTGTTTGCTTGATGAATGATGTGTAGGAGTGTTTCATTGGAGAATGGAATCACTGCAGACATGTTAAAGGCTTTACCGAAGGCCAGTTCCAGGAACGTTTCATTAATTCTGTAGCTTCTTATCTTTTCATTTTCTTCATAATACATCAGTAAGCTGGCTGTACTGGATTCTGCAGAGTACAGTGGACTTCCTCTTGTGTTTTCAGTTATATTTGTACTGAGTTCACTGCGCCCTTCTACATGAGAAAAATGTCCATTTGTAAATGTGTCTGCCAAATGCTTCTTGGACATAAATATATTTTCTGAGTTCATCTCAGAAACTATATCTATCACTGCATAATCAGTATCTTCAACACTATTAAGTTGGGTATTATTTTTGATATCTGTAGCAATACGGAAAGGTAAGGCAGACACAAAAAGAAATGAGATTAAACAGATTAACCAATTTTAAGAACTCAACTTGGATATATACATGTAGGAATTTTAATGTAGAAAAACATACAAAACCATGACACCTAAGTGCAACCAAATAATGGATGCCAAGCCAAATAACCAGAAGCTTAATCAATAAGATCACTTGTGCAGAGAGAAAGATGGAAGGGTTTATGGATGGAAATTAAAAGCATTGGGCCAAGGCAGCTCTGACACAAAGGTGAAGGGAATAGGAGATAGCAAATGGAATGTTGGCATTTACAGCTAAAGGAAGAGGATATAAAGGATATATAAGTTGAACTCTTATTGCAACTATACAACGCATTGGTGAGACTGCATCTTAAGTATTGTGCGCAGTTTTGGTCTCCTTATTTGAGGAAAGGTGTAGTGGCATTGGAGGTAGTTCACAGAAAGTTCCCTAGATTGATTCCAGAGATAATGAGTTAGTCATATGAAGAGAGATCGAACAGTTTAGACCTGTACTCTCTGGAATTTAGAAGAAACAGGGGAGATCAAATTGAGGCATACATGATGATAAAAGGTATGGATAAAGTAGACATGGGGCAGATGCTTCCTCTTGTGGGGCATTCTAGGATGAGTTTTGGAGTCAGTACAGAGCAACAAGTCCATGGGTGAGAGGACTTAAAATATAAAAATTAGTAGATTTCTGATGAGCTGAAATTTAAGGTGCAGGAAAGCAGGCTGTCCGAGAAAGAAATGAAACAGTCAAGTCTACACGTGAGAATGGCTTGGATGAGGGTTTTGTGGTCTGATGGACTCAGATTGCAGTGGGGTTAGGCAATGTTGAGGAAGAAATACGTGATCTTTGGGATAGAGTTCAGCTCAGAATCGAATCAGCTATTGAGATTGCAAGTGTATGCTTTAGGGGTAATAGTGTCACTATACTAATCTGTACTCACAATAAAATGGCTTTATGAATATGCATTATAGGAAAGAAAAGTTCACCTGAATTAGAAATGGAAACAGGCATTTCATTGCAGACAAATTCCCAAGGGAGCATTAAAAAGATTTCTTGGAAATACTGACTGAAACCATAACCAGATAAGTAGGAAGACCACTTTGTATGTTATTAATTATAACACAAGCTTTTTGATTTATTGTCACATGCATTATACAGTGAAAAGTATTGTTTTTTGTGCATCATACAAAGCATACTACACATAGAAAAGGAGAGAGTGCAGAATGTAGTGTTACAATCAGAGCTAGCTTCAGCAAGAGTATATAATTCACAGCAGTCACATGTTGCAAGTGTCATAATTAACTGTAAGCAAACTAGTCTACAAACGATGGAAGAATTACCAAAGAAAAGTGACTATCACTGCTAAGTACTACGGAATAAATCCTTGGAAATCAGAAACAGGCAGAATGACAAGATGGGTCATAGTGTGATACATGTCAACAAAGCCTTTGAAGAGGTTCCACATGGGAGATTTGTGAAGAAGATAATTTACACGGGTAATTTGATAAAGTGGATTCAAAATTTGCTCAGTTGTAGGAGACAGAAGGCTGTTTTAGTGACTGGAAGCCAGTGGCATATCACAGGCATCTGTGTTGGGCCCCTATTATTTGTCATTTACATGAATGACATTGAGGACTATGTGGGGCTTAGGATCAGTAAGTTTGTGGATGACACAAAGATGAGATGGTGATTAACAGTGTGGCTACAAGATATAGACAGAATGGTCAAATGGACAGATAAAGTTTAGCCCTGAAAGGTATGAGGTGATACTCTTTGGAAGGAATAATTTAACAATGAATGGTAGGACACTAAGAAGTTCTGTACCTTGGCGTGTTTGTCTGCAAATCTCTGAAAGCAGAAGGGCATGTTAGTAGTGTTTTTAAAAAAGGTATATGGGACACTTACCTTTATCAATCGAGGCGTAGATTACAAAAGCAGGGAAGTCATGTTGGAGTCTTTGGTGAGACAACTAGAGTACTGTGCGCGGTTCTGGTAGCCACATTATAGGAAGGATGTGATTGCACTGGAGAGGGTGCAGAGAAGATTCACCTGGGCTGGAACATTTAAATTATGAAGAGAGGTTGGGTAGGCTTGGATGGTTTTCGTTGGAGCAGAGATTAAAGGCGAGCTGATCAAGGTGTACAAGATTATGAGAAACATGGACAAAGTGAATAAGGAGCAGTTGTTCCCCTTAGTTGAAGGATCTATCACAAAGGGATATAGGTTCAAGGCGAGGGGCAGGAGGTTTGGGGAGGGGAGTGGAATTTGGGGAAAAATATTTTTACTCAGAAAGTCTGGAATGTGTTGCCTGGGAGTGATAGAGGTGGGTTGCTTCACATCCTTTAAAAAGTACCTGGTCCATAGTCCTGAATGTTTTGGTGTGTTAAGTGCTGACAGATGAGAATTCAGGTACTTCTAATGTGCCAGTGCAGACTCGATGGGCCAAAGGGCCTCTTCCGCACTGTATGATTCTGAGTGACAAACAAATGGATTGGATTCAAAGTAGAAGTTCAGGAATCAAAAAAGATGCTGAGAGAGAAAAATAGCCAAGTTTAGACATGGAAAACAAAGAGCTGTTAATCTTGTCATGGCAACCATTGAAGGAGAAACTGAATGTAAAAAAAATAAAGTAAAACAGGATGGGTAGTTAACACTGAAATTGTAGAGGGCCTGAACAAAACCAAAGGAGCAAGATAATACCAATGGCCACTAAGACTATGGTGAAAACAAATAAACCATACCGATGAATGTGCAGTTCGAATACATTTAAAATGCGATCCTTTTTTCTTATTTGGTTCCCTCCACACCAACCACTGTTTCCAGTCATTGTGGTAAGCTAACAACCTGCTCCAAGACACTGCCCATTTGCAATGCAGTATGTGTTTGGGGTAAAGTTCGATACATTTTTCCTTATTCTGGGAGTTAAATGCAATTCCCATTAATGTTTTTAGGCAGCACAGTTGGATTCCAATGCGGTATGCCAGATGCAAGTCAATGGTGAGCAAAGAAAATCAACCCACACTGATGTCCTAAGTCAAAAAACTTGCATATCCCACCCACTCTCCAAAAGTAGTGAGCGAAAGGTAATGCAGTATTTCATAGTGTCAATGCATATACCACCATTGTATCACAGACAAAGGATTTAGTTTCATGGACTGGCCTACAATCAAGTGTCAAGGACAGCTGGATGGACAAAATAAAATTGCCCAAGCGTGTTACGTTCATAAAGAGGACATTTCCAATTCAATGTTGCAGAGTCAAAACTGTAACACTCCCTCTTAACAGCATTGTAGGAATACTTCCACAACATGCGAACACATTAATTCACGAATGTAGGTCACCAGCATCTTCACAAAGGCAATTAGGGATGGGCAATAAATGCTGGTCTTGTCAGTAATGTCTAGATTTTGTGAGCAAATAACAAAAAAAGTGCATGGCCTACTGGAAGAATGTAGCGCCAGAGAGGGGTGGACACAAGTCCACCAGTTATTACATCAATAATTTTCCAGTACTAGATCATACAGCTGCAGAGGCAGATTTGCATTCTCAATCCACATGACTGTGCAGACATCTGGCTGCCTAAAAGCTTGGGAAATGATGTGTAATTTGAAAATTAAAAAATCTGAAGCAAAAGACTAAAAAATTGAAGAGAATTTGAATGTATTTCATTTTACTATTATGAATCATTTCTTCAAAATCTTAGCAAACTATACCTTTGCTTCGACGTATACTCTCATCTTCTGATTCAAACTCAGAGGCTGCTTCAGCATAGATTGAGTTGCTCACATCAAAACCAGCTAGGTTTTTCGCTGCTTCAAACAACCGGTTTCCTTTTTTGGAAATTTCCTTTGTCAGTTTCTTGTTGTAACTTGCATTAGTATGAAAAATGGTCACACTCTCTTCACTATCCAAATCATAACTCCTATCAGTGAGCTCATCATCATTTTCTACGCCTTGAGAATCTGATCCAGATGTGTAGTAATACGAAGCAAAGGAAGGTCGAAGGCGTTTGAAGTAAAGAATCCGTGGTATTGTGTATTCATAGGTAATATGAGGGTTCTTGCCGCTTTGAATTAGTAACTAGGAATACAACAGAATCATATTACCAATATGCCATTGCCAAGTTAGCTTGTAATATGTTTCATTGTAACTGTTGTCATGGCATTTGAACAATCAAGACACTGTATAAATATATTCAAAGCTACAGAATTTTACATTAATCAAAGAATACCTTGTTCTAAAGAGACTTAGCACGTACGATTGTTAGTCAAATGCTAGTGTCATATAGATATGCAGCTTTCATAGTTGAGTAAACAGATCACTGGCACTGATATTAAGAAAAGCCCATTGTCACCAATTTGTCACTGCCTGCTCCTTGGACTTTGAGATATCCATCAAATTGGAAAAACTTATTACTTTTGGCTTCTATAGGGAAACCTTGTGTGTTGGCTCAATCATTCTTGTGAAGAGTGAATTTATCACATGATTCAACACATAGCAATCTGACAAAGTCTGCTGAAATCACAAGATTTTCACTGAAAAGAGCTTGTGATAAAGAAATTTAATTTGCATTGGTAGTGATGTAGCTGATAAGGAGTATGGCTGCCAGTTTTTCTGCATCAGGCTGCATGTCTCAGATCACCTCCTTAAAAGAGTTAAAACGCATGCACCATTCTTTAGTTAGATCTATAAAATTTTGGAATAGCTAACTATGTTGTTCTGGATAACGTGGAAATGTCCTCCTTCCTTGATCCATTAGCCCCAGATCCAAAATTCTCTCTCTAATTGTGCTCCTATATGTTATGGTCTGAGTAAAGTTCTGTATGGGCCTGCTCTCTACTTGTGAATAAAGAATTTTGGTCAAATTCAAACTAAAGAAAAATACATACAGTAAACATGCATACAGTAGAGAGGGGAGTACAGGAGTTAAGTAAATAACTATGGATAGCAAATCAGAACTAAATTATTTAAATTCTAATATTTTACAGTTACATAAATAAGAGGAAAAAAAATCAGGATAGCAATAGGATAACAAACAGATGCACAAAATCAACTCAAGTATTTAATTACCAGGGAGACTAACAAGTTTTGCATAACACAGGAATAAGAGAGGCCTCTGGATTACTAGACCAATGATATTACCACTAGGTTGTCATTTGTTTTGTTAAAGAGGCTCCCTAGGGCTGGTTTACCCAAGTGTGACTCACAATAGTGTTAGCTGTGTCAGATCAATCCCATTTTGGAGAAATCCTCCATGCACTTCAGATGCAGCAAAAGTCTGATCAAATCTAATCAAGAAGCGTACAAATACTTAGTTCTGGAAGCAACATTATCCCTCCATTCTTTCTAAAATCAGGCATTGCAAGACACATTTGTAGGCTTTACCCTTGATAAAAGAAGGTTCATCTCTTGTGTCAAGTATCCAAATTCTGGACAGCGAAATTAGGTGCGCAAATAATTTGAACATTTAAATAGTACTATTCTTATTGTCTCTGTGGCTGGATTAAATTCATTTTCATATTTTTATGCTATTGTTAAGTGGCAGATAGGGCATAACATGGCTGTTTTCATATCAAAGGAAGAATTTATTTACATTGGAGGCAGTACAGCAAAGATTCACTAGATTGGTTCTGGGGTTGACCTATGATGAGGTTGAGTAAACAGGGCCTATAGGATAGACACAGATGTTTCCCTGGGGTGGGGAGTCTAGAACAGAGTCACACTCAGAATAAGGAACCTTTCATTCAGGACATTGTTGAATATGTTTAAAGCTGGAATAGACAGATGTTTAACTTTATACTACAGAGAGCAGGCAGGAAAGTAGAATTAAGATAGGTGATCAGACATGACCATACTAAATGGTGCACAGGCTCTAGGGGTTGCAAGGTCAACTCCTGTTCCTACCTTTTGTATTCTCAGCTGACTGAGAAGTACGAAGAAGCTTTCATTAGCTATAACATGTGTGACTACTTTCTACACTTCATGTAGAGACTGAGCACATCAAAGACTGGTTTAGGAGAAATGGGTTTTGGTTGACAAGTACTGGCACCAGTATCAGGAAAAGTGGGAGCTGTATCTTTGGGTGCTATTCTGGTGAGTTATATAACTAAGTTGGCAGAAATAGCTTTAAGCTAAATAATGGGGCAAGGAATCAAGTGTGAAAGCCGTGATCAATTAAAGAAAACTGACAAAGCAAGAGAACAAGGGGTCACAGGCTTAGGGTGAGGGGGGTAAAGTATAATTTGGATGCCAGAGGGAGTTTCTTCACACAGAGGGTGGTGGGGGTATGGAATGCGCTGCCAAGTAAAGTGGTGGAGGCAGGTACTCTGGAGTTATTTAAGAAATACTTAGATGGGCACATGAACAGAATGGGAATGGAGGGGTATAGAAAACTGATTTAGAATAGAGATCATGAGCCTTGTAAGTCCCTGGGAAGTGTGTAAATAGGTGATAGTATTGATGTACTTGTTTTTATCCTACTGGTCCACCTTGTTGTCTAACGAGGGGCATACACACGATGGGTCGTGAGAGGGCTGCTCTTGGATTTTTTTTTTTTGAGAGTATCCTAGTGCTTCACGTCGTTAGTGTACGCTTGATCTGGACCATTTGATGGGCAACACAACAGCTCAGTGACTATCGCTGTGCTGTGCAGATACATGGATTTGGGCCTGTGTCTGTGGGAGTTTGTGCTTGCGTGGGTTTTCTCCAGGTGCTCTGGTTTCGTCCCACATCCCAAAGATGTGCTCTTAAGCTAATTGGGAAAACAAATTCTCCCTAAATTGTCTCAAATTTGATTTTTTAATCCATAGATCTATAAACATGGACAGGGATCGCAGGTAGAGGTGGGAACATCGGGGTGGCGGCACGGGCTCGTTGGGGGGAAGGGCCCGTTTCGTTCTTTGTTCTAAGATAGCAATAGGAGAAATAATAATCAGAGCATGGTAGGGATGAACAAAGCACGCAGAGTATGCCAACAGACAGGGCCAGAGATCGCAAAGTGGTAAAAATCAGAATTAAAGGTTCTGTATCTGAATGCATGTAACATCTGGGACATACAGATGAATTAACAACATAAATAGTATGACCTGGTAGCATTACAGAGACATGGCTGCAAAATGACAAAGGTTGGCACCTGTAAATTCAAGGGCATATGACATTTTGGAAGGATAGGAATGTTAGAAAATGATGATGAGATATCTTTGTTAATTAAATTTGACATTGTGAGAGAGAGAAAGAGAGACGACCTCAAATCTAAAGTTCATAATGCAGTATCAATTAGGGTAGAGATAGGAAATAACAGGTGGTTTGATCCTAACAGCAGCCACACTAGGACAAAGTATACAGGAAGAAATGAGAACTTTTCAGAAAGCTAATCATAGTTGGTTTTAATCTATACATAGATTAGGCAAATTAGATTATCAAAGGTAGCCTAGAAGGTGAGATCATTGTGCTTGCAGGACAATTTCTTAGAGTAGCACATCCTACAGTGAAGGAGTGAGCAGGCTATTAAATGAAGAACCATAGAATTCCTACAGTGTAGTAAAAGGCCATCCAACCCATCAAGTCTGTACATTCTAAAAGACAATGCCCTCCTCCCTATCCCCATAACACTACGCCTTTAGCATGGTTAATCCATCTTATCAACATATCTTTCAACAATGGGAGAAAACTGAGCACCTGAAGGAAACCCACACAAACAGAGAGAACATGAAAACATCACAGATGGTTCCCCAAGGCCAGAATTGATCCTGGGTCCCCTATCACTAGGGCAGCAGTACTAATAACTGAAATTAGATTTGGACCACAATTCTCCTATTTTCAGGCTGAGTTCCCCCCTACCGGTATCAAAACAGGAGTGAATCACAAATTAATGGACGGTTGAAAATCAAGGCACCCCAGTCTCTACGTTTATGGATAAGTCATTCTCAACCCAAAAATCAAAACGGTGACCCCCAAACTGTCCTGCACCCCCTTCCCCATTTCAAATAATGAGTCACCCTCTCCAGGCACAAGGTTGACCCAACCATCACATCCCCTCCCCGCTCAATCCCCTTCCTTGCACATCATTCCCCTCCCGCACTCTCTCAGAATGATTAATTCAAGTGCCATTCTGTGCTTCTTCTCTGTAATTCTGCACATTTGATGAAGTAATCCCTTTAGAAACTGTAAGGTGCTTCAAACAGGACAGCTACATATCTTTGCATAGGGTGAAGTATTCAGGAGCGACTGCTTGTAGCATATTATAGAGATTTTTTTTTCACTGACGAAAATGCCATGTGTAGCTTAATAGAAAGTGGCAGAGTGACAAAGGAGATGCAAATCAATATTAGTAAATAATTTCTTAGCTGGCTAACTACTGTGCAAAGAAAAAGATCAAGAAACAAATTGTAAAGAACAAAGAACAAAACAGCACGGGAAACAGGCCCTTCGGCCCAACGAGCCTGCGCCGCCACCCAGATGTTCCCACCTCTACCCGTGATCCCTGTGTATGTTTGTAGATCTATGGATTAAAAACCAAATTTGAGACAACTTGGGGAGAATTTGTTTTGCCAAATAGCATAAGAGCACATCTTTGGGATGTGGGAGGAAAGCCACACAAGCATGGGGAGAATGCGCAAACTCCCACAGACACAGGCCCAAATCCATGTATCTGCACAGCACAGTGATAGCAACTGAGCTGTCGTGTTGCCCATCAAATGGTCCAGGTCAAGCGTACATTAACATGTGAAGCACTATAAACACAAAATGTATTGACTTTTTCCCCACCATTATTGCATAAACTTTAAGTTTCACTCACTTCAATTTAAAACTGTACATGCACACTCAGACCCACCTTCAGGCCACACACCTTGACAGTGCCAGTGGTGCACTGTCTCCTGGCACTGATACCCTGATCTAGCACCTTGGGTCCCAAAAGGGTCACAGAGGTAAGTCAAAAGGTGTGACTTACCTTTTGTCACACAGAGGTAAGTGACAAAAAAACAGTCCTTTGTCATTGTTAAGGAAGAGTCTTTCAAGGAACCTGGGTATTGATCTTGCCACTGTCATGGTTGGACTGCCCCATCATAGATAGACAAGTCACTGGGACTGGATGGGATGTACCCCAGGTTATTGTGGGAGGTGAGGGAAGTGGTTGCAAAGCCCCTGGTGATGATCTTTGCGTCATCCATGGAAACGGGAGAGGTTCCGGAGGATTGCGGATGTGGTTCCTATCTTTAAGAAAGGGAACAGGGATAGTCCAGGAAATTACCGACCGGTGAGTTTGACTTCAGTGGTTGGTAAGCTGATGGACAGGCTTCTGAGGGATAAGATATATGAACATTTGGAGAAGTTTGGACTGATTAGAAATAGTCAGCATGGTTTTGTCAAGGACAGGTCATGCCTTACGAGCCTAGTTGAGTTCTTTGAAAATGTGACTGAACACATTGACGAAGGAAGGGCAGTGGACGTAGTGTACATGGACTTTAGTAAGGCGTTTGATAAGGTCCCACATTCAAGGCTTCTGGAGAAGGTGAGAGGGCATGGGATCCAAGGGGCTTTGGCCTCGTGGATCCAGAACTGGCTTGCCGGCAGAAGGCAGAGAGTGGTTGTGAATGGGTCTTGTTCTGCATGGAGGTCGGTAACCAGTGGAGTGCCCCAGGGATCTGTTCTGGGACCCCTGCTGTTTGTCATTTTCATAAATGACCTGGATGAGGAAGTGGAGGGATGGGTTAGCAAGTTCGCCGACGATACAAAGATCGGGGTGTTGTGGATGGTCTGGAGGGATGCCAAAAGTTGCAGCGGGACATAGACAGGATGCATGACTGGGCAGAGAAGTGGCAGATGGACTTCAACGCAGATAAATGTGTAATGGTCCATTTTGGCAGGAATAATGGGATGAAGGAGTACAATGTAAAGGGTAGGAGTCTTAGCTGTGTTGTAGAGCAGAAGGATCTCGGGGTCCAGGTCCATAGGACTCTTAAATCGGCCTCGCAGGTGGAGGAAGTGGTCAAGAAGGTGTACGGTGTATTGGCCTTCAATAATCGAGGAAGAGAGTTCAGGAGTCAGGAGGTAATGATGCAGCTCTATAAGACTCTTGTCAGACCCCAGTTGGAGTATTGTGCGCAGTTCTGGTCGCCTCATTATAGGAAGGATGTAGAGGCTATTGAGAGGGTTCAGAGGAGATTTACAAGGATGCTGCCTGGATTGGGAGGCAGGCCTTATGAAGATAGGTTGAGGGAGCTGGGACTCTTCTCACTGGAGAGACGTAGGTTGAGAGGCGACCTGATAGAGGTTTACAAAATGTTGAGAGGAATAGATAGGGTGGACTCTCAGAGACTATTTCCCCGAGCTGAAATGGTCACTACGAGAGGACACAGATTTAAGGTGCAGGGAAGCAAATACAAAGGAGATGTCAGGGGTAGGTTTTTCACTCAGAGGGTGGTGAGTGAATGGAACCGACTGCCGTCAGAGGTTGTTGAGGCAAACTCACTGGGGTCTTTTAAGAGACTTCTGGATGAGTATATGGAAAAGAATAGGATAGGGGGTTATAGATAGGTCTGTGGATTGGTAGATGTGATTGGCGCAACTCATGGACCGAAGGGCCTGTTTGTGCTCTATTGTTCTATCAGTCGTGGCAGGCATGAAGATCACCCTTGGCATGGTGATTTCAGACAGTCCTGTGACTAACATCTTCATTCTTTCCAGTCACTTGTGAAGATTTTGAACTGGCCTGGTCACTCCAAACCCGTGCCCACTGGTAGGTTTTTAAATGACTGCAGCAGGGATTTTCCTCTTGGTCAGAAACTGCAAGTTGTGAGAAGATCCCCTTGAAGTCCTGTGACAGAGATATCAATATCATGGAATCAGTTGCGGGCAGGGGCAACCCATTCAGCCCCAATGCATTCACAAAGCTTTGATTTGAAATCTGAGCCTTCCAAGCTCAATTTCAATGTGCAATGTTTTGCAAGAGGCTTCCATTGACTGCATAATGGATTTCTACTCAACCTCTAGTCATGTGTTTCTTTACCTTTTCCTTCAAGCTAGACTGCATTTCAAATCTCTCCGTTGTTCCTAACTGCAATGTTTATACAGATTCTATGCCTGACTGGCAGCTGAGGTTTCTTCAAAGGGAATGAATGGTTTTAATTGCTCTTTTGCGATCCACTTATTGTATCACAATGGGAAGAACAAGATAGAGATGAGCAGATACTCTGAGGGTCAAGAGGCTTTGGAACTCGTTTCCCAGAGAGCACTGAAGACAGAAAAAAAAGCCAAATACTGTTGATGCTGGAATCTGAAACAAAAACAGAAAATGCTGGAAAATCACAGCAGGTCTGACAGCATGTGTGGGGAGAGGATAAAGCCAGCATTGAGTTTGGATGACCCCTCATCAGAGCATTGAAGACAAGATCATTGAATATGTTTAAAGCTGTATTTGTTTAGATTCTTAATTGACAAGGGAGTCAAAATGCATAGAGGTATAAGGAAAACTGGAGGAAGGCCACCATGATCTTACTGAATGATGCAGCAGGCTCAAGGGGCCAAATGTTCTATTCACGCTCCTAATTTGTATGTTCATACATGTATACTAATGGATTTGTCTACACAAATTGGGGAAAAAATATTGGATGCATCGTTCCTCCTCATCTGTTTTAAATGATGGACCCCCTATTCATAAATTGTGTCCTGTAGTTCAAGTCTCCCCCATGAAGAAAAATCCTTGCAGCATCATCCTGTCAAGTCCTCTCAGCAATTTAGTATATTTTAATAAGATTGCCTTTCATTCTTCTAAACAGTAATGTTTGCTCTTTCAGGAAAAAAATGGAAGTACTGAAATTTTACATGTCATAGCACTACTACTATGGTAGAAAAATCAAACTCTTTCTGCACAATTACTTGGTTAAAATGAGTTTTACATTTGAAATAATTGTGGTTATACCAGAATATTAACTCCCATATCTGTCGGTCCTTGAGCCACAATGTATTCAATTCCAGTTTCATATACATCCATCGGTCTCCTATATTTAAAAATGGTGCCTGCAAGGTGGAAATTTCTTGGACCTTCTACTTTTAAATTCCCATTCACAAAGAAGTTTCCATATTCATCAGCAACAGCTGGAAGGTAAATAAAAGCATAGATAATAAAAAACTCAGCATGTCACCGTTTCAGATTTCATTGAAAGAAAAACAATAACCAACTCTGAAATTAAACTGTAAGGCTTGCTCCTGGAGCATGAAATACTACACAAGCAAATTAAACCTGTTTTTAAAAGGGCCAGCAAGCAAGTTTGAGAAAACAAACTGCTAACAGGATAACATAGGAAAGGAGGCTCTCAGTGTTAATGCTCATCTGGAATTCTATTATGAGGGCACAGAAACAAATGACTGCTCTTAGGGGCTCCTATCTTCTGAAGATAATGAAACAAGTAAATAACACTGGCTGTAATTCAGCATCTCAACAGGTTTGAGAATAATGGGGTAGACTTTGAGCAAGCATTCTCAGATTTTAAAGATAGCAAAAAAAAACAGGAATTCTGTTAAGCTAAAACCAGAGATTTTGAGAACACCTACATCCAATACCTTTAAATCTGGAGTACTTGAGACAGAAATTACTGGATATTACAAAGGAAAACTGAATAATTCTTTGAAACAACGGAACATAGAACATAGAACAATACAGCACAGAACAGGCCCTTCGGCCTTCGATGTTGTGCCGACCAAAATAAAAAGCAATGCCCCTCCAAACTAAACCATTCCCTTCTCTTCCATATACTTATCAATTAACCTCTTAAACGCCACCAAACTTGGCGCATCTACAACAGCTGCAGGCAGGGCATTCCACTCCCTAATCACTCTTTGAGTAAAGAACCTACCTCTGATATCCGTCCTATAACTCATACCCCTTAATTTAAAGCTGTGTCCCCTCGTGCTAGCTTTCTCCATCCTAGGAAAAAGGCTATCACTGTCCACCCTATCTAAACCTCTAATCATCTTATATGTTTCGATTAGGTCCCCTCTTAGCCGCCTCCTTTCTAACGAAAACAACCTCAAATCCCTCAGCCTCTCTTCATAAGACCTGCCCTCCATACCAGGCAACATCCTGGTAAACCTCCTCTGTACCCTCTCCAATGCCTCCACATCTTTCTTATAATGTGGGGACCAGAACTGCACACAATACTCCAAGTGCGGCCGCACTAGAGTTTTGTACAGTTGCAACATGATGCTGCGGCTCCTAAATTCAATCCCCCTACCAATAAAAGCTAAGACTCCATATGCCTTCTTAACAACCTTCTCGACTTGACTGCCTACTTTCAGGGATCTATGCACATATACACCAAGATCCCTCTGTTCATCAACACTATTAAGAATCCTACCATTAGCCCTATACTCTACACATTTATTATTCCTGCCAAAGTGCATTACCTCACACTTTTCCACATTAAACTCCATTTGCCACCTCTCGGCCCAGCTCTGCAACTTGTCCAAGTCACTCTGTAAACTATAACACCCCTCTTCACTATCTACCACTCCACCGACTTTAGTGTCATCTGCAAATTTACTGATCCATCCCTCAATACCCTCATCCAGATCATTTATAAAAATTACAAACAGCAGGGGCCCCAAAACAGACCCCTGAGGCACACCACTCGTCACCGAACTCCACGATGAATATCTCCCATCAACCACCACCCTCTGTCTTCTATCTGCCAGCCAATTCCTAATCCAATTAGCTAAATCACCCTCTATTCCACACATCTGCATTTTCTGTAGAAGTCTTCCATGGGCCACCTTATCAAACGCCTTACTAAAGTCCATATATACTACATCAACCGCCTTACCCCCATCCACCTCTCTGGTCACTTTCTCAAAAGATGATGAAGGATTATTCTTGCAAAAATATTCTAGCAAAATAACACATTGAGCTAAATTGCTCCCATCAGTGTTGTAAAATTTCACTGTCAATGATTTCTTATGAATTTGGAAGGCAGTTAATGTGTGTCAGTCTCTACTAGGTCCACACTTAACAATAAATAGCCTCTTGAATATTGGATAATTATTGCCATCATTACAAGTGTCTGTAAAAACAATCTTACCATGGAGCAAAATACCTGAAGTACTAGCTTTGTCAATTATAGATCACTTTTTTAAAATCAGCCTTCCTTGGTCACGGCAATATAAACATTTCACAGCTTTCTGCAACAACTCTATTGCTTACAAATTGTATACTGTATTTCCAAGCTAGAAACATGATATTACACAATATGTTATATTCAATATGGAATGCATTAAAACATTCCAATCAGAATGGTTAGCCCTAACAGATGCGTAACTTACAAGGTTACATTATTACACCTACAATTCACTATATACTAATACCACATTGGGTAAACCAATGCCAGTACTAACAGACAGCACAAACATGTAATAAAGAAAAATAATAAATATAACTTCAGTTACTCTTTTACATACCCAAAACATCATCCGATTTCTTTCTTTCAATTATTTGGATATCTGTTGCACCAACTGGGATGTGGGTTATTAGGGAATAACCTAGGAAACAGTTTAATAAATTTTCAAATCAACGTCCATGTCAATCTGCAAGTAACCTACAGCGTAGCACAAACTCTAGATTCCAAGTAGATTAACTGGTAAAATTTCAAAGGCAGAAACTGGGAAAAAATGCAGAACAAGGGTCCAAGGTTGAAAACGTGAAGACATGAGCATCAGGCTCCTCCCAGGCTGGAGGCCTACAGTACACCTGATGCATTCATTGCACCAAAATGGTTTCAGACTACTTCAGAAAAAGGAATAGGCAAGAAAAAGATCAGGCTCCAATATTATGCCTCTTGAGGTAGAATTGAACTGCTAATACACCAGCTAGATCCACAGGAAGAATGCGCATTGGATTGCGAATAATGTTAAGAAATGGAAAGAAAACTAGTTAGCAGATAGGAGTTGGCATAAATGGGTCTTTTTCTGATTGGCAGGCAGTGATAATGGCATTCCACAGGGATTTGTGCCAGGACCCCAAATGTTCAGATTATATATTGATTTGTAAGAGGTATAGAATACAAAAGCAAGGAAATAATGTCAGAGTTGCATCAAGCATTAATTAGTAACGTACGTAGTTCTGGTCACCTCACTATAGGATGTATTAGCACGAGGTGGGTGCAGAGGAGGTTCACCAGGATGTTGTCTGGGATGGAGTATTTAGACCACAAGATGTAGGAGCAGAATTAGGCCATTTGGCCCTTTGAATCTGCTCCACCATTCAATCATGGCTGATATTTTTCTCATTCCCATATTCTTGCCTTCTCCCCGTAACTCTTGCTCTTCTTGTTAATCAAGAATCTATCTCTATCTTAAAGACACTCAATGACCTTTTCTCCACACCCTCTGTGGTAATGAGTTCCACAGATTCACCACTCTCTGGCTAAAGAGATTCCTCCTCTCCTTCCAAATTTTTGAGGGATTTGAGGTTGTATTCGTTAGAAAGGAGGCGGCTAAGAGGGGACCTAATCGAAACATATAAGATGATTAGAGGTATAGATAGGGTGGATAGTGATAGCCTTTTTCCTAGGATGGAAAAAGCTAGCACGAGGGGACACAGCTTTAAATTAAGGGGTGATAGTTATAGGACGGATATCAGAGGCAGGTTCTTTACCCAAAGGGTGGTTCGGGAGTGGAATGCCCTGCCTGCAGCAGTTGTAGATGCGCCAAGTTTGGTGGCGTTTAAGAGGTTAGTTGATAAGTATATGGAAGAGAAGGGAATGGTTTAGTTTGGAGGGGCATTGCTTTTTATATTGGTCGGCACAACATCGAAGGCCGAAGGACCTGTTCTGTGCTGTAATGTTCTATGTTCCTCATCTGTTTTAAAGGAATGTCCTTTCAATGAGGCTGTCCCCTCGAATTTGAGTGGAAATATCCTCTCCATATCTACTCTATCTAGGCCTCTCCATATTCTGCGTGTTTCAATTACTTCACCCTCTCATCCTTCTAAAGAGAGGGTTCAGAGGAGATTTACAAGGATGCTGCCTGGATTGGGAGGCAGGCCTTATGAAGATAGGTTGAGGGAGCTGGGACTCTTCTCACTGGAGAGACGTAGGTTGAGAGGCGACCTGATAGAGGTTTATAAAATGGTGAGAGGGATAGATAGGGTGGACTCTCAGAGACTATTTCCCCAAGCTGAAATGGTCACCATGAGAGATCACAGATTTAAGGTGCACGGAAGCAAATACAGAGGCGATGTCAGGGGCAGGTTTTTCACTCAGAGGGTGGTGAGTGAATGGAACCGACTACCGTCGGAGGTTGTTGAGGCAAACTCACCGGGGTCTTTTAAGAGACTTCTGGATGAGTATATGGAAAAGAATAGGATAGGGGGTTTATAGATAGGTCTGTGGATGGTAGACGTGATCGGTGCAACTCGTGGGCCGAAGGGCCTGTTTGTGCTGTATTGTTCTATGTTCTAAACTCCAGAGTATAGATCCAGACTTTTCAACCACTCCTCATATGACAAACCCTTCATTCCTGGGATCACTCTTGCGAACCTCCTCTGAAGCCCCTTCAAGGCCAGCACGTCATTCCTTAGGCATGGGACTCAAAACTGCTCAGAATATTTCAAATAGGTCTGACCAGAGCCTTGTACAACGTCAGCAGTACATTTCTGCTCTAGCCCTCTGGAAATGAATGCCAAGATTGAATTTGCCTTCCTAACTGCCAACTTATCTGCCTGTTAACCTTGAGAGTCCTGGACCAGGACTTCCAAATCCCTTTGTGCTTCAGATTTCCAAAGCCTTTCCCTAGTTAGAAAATAGTCTATGCCTCTATATTTCCTACTAAAGTGCACAACCTCACACTTTCCCATATTGTATCCCATCTATCACTTCTTTGCCCACTCCCCTTGCCTGTCCGAGTCATTCTGCACTCTCCACTTCTTCAAACTACTTGTCCTTCTACACATCTTTATATTATCTACAAATTTAGCAACTATGAGCACAGTTGTATCTTCTAGATCATTAATGTACACAGTGAAAAGTTGTAGTCCCAACACTGATTCCTGTGGAACACCACTAGTCACCAGTTGCCATCATGAAAAGGACCCCCCTTATCACCACACTCTGCCTTCTGCCTGTCAGCCAATTTTCTATCCATGCCAGTACCTTGCCTCCAACACCACTGGCTCTTAGCTTGTTTACCAGCCTTCTGTAAGGCACCTGGTTAAAAGCTCTCTGGAAATCCAAATAAATCACTTTCACTGGCTCTCCTTTGTCACCTCCTCAAAGAATTCCAACAGATTTCTCAGACAAGCTCTCTCTTTGACAAAGCTGTGCTGACTCTGCCCTATTTTACCATGCATTTCCAAGTACTGCACAAGTTCATCCTTACTAATGGACTCCAAAACCTTACCTACAACCAAGTTATGATAACTGACCTATAATTTCCCATTTTCTGTCTCCCTCCCTTCTTAAACAGGGATGTTACATTAGCATTTCCCTACTCCTCTGAGGCCTTCCCTGACTCCAGTGATTCCTGAAAGATCACCACCAATGATTCTGCCACCTCCTCAGCTATCTCCTTCAGAACCCTGCAGTGTAATCTAACTGGTTGAGTAATTTATCTGCCTGCAGACCTTTCAGCTTCCCTCCTCCTTAGTGATGGTCACTATATCCCTGCCCCATGACTCCTGAGTTCTGGAATGTTACTGGTGTTTTCTGTGATGAAGACATACAAAGAGAGCCAGAAGGGGTCATGAGAAGGCCTTGGCTGGGAGAGCCAGAAGGGGTCATGAGAAGGCCTTGGCTGGGAGAGCCAGAAGGGGTCATGAGAAGGCCTTGGCTGGTAGGATTAAGGAGAATCCCAAGGCCTTCTACAAATATGTGAAAAGTACAAGGATGAGAAGAGAAGGGATAGGACCTATAAAAGGTGAAGGGGAAAAAGTCTGTATGGAACCGGAAGAAATGGCAGAGGTGCTTAATGAGTACTTTGCCTCAGTATTCACGGTGGAAAGTGATCTGGGAGGATGCACTACACGTTTGCGGCAGACTGAAAAGATTGAGTATGTAGATATTAAGGAAGCGGATGTGTTAGAACTTTTAAATGCTATCAAGATAGACAAGACTCCGGGACCAGATGGGATGTACCCCAGGTTATTGTGGGAGGTGAGGGATGTCATTGCAGAGCCCCTGGCGATGATCTTTGCGTCGTCGATGGAGACGGGAGAGGTTCTGGAGGATTGGAGGATTGCGGATGTGGTTCCTATTTTCAAGAAAGGGAACAGGGATAGTCCTGGAAATTACCGACCGGTGAGTCTGACCTCAGTGGTTGGAAAGCTGATGGAGAGGCTTCTAAGGGACAAGATTTACGAGCATTTGGAGAAGTTTAGGTTGATTAGAAATAGTCAGCATGGTTTTGTAAAAGGCAGGTCGTGCCTTACGAGCTTAATTGAGTTCTTTGAAAATGTGACTGAACACATTGACGAAGGAAGAGCAGTGGACGTGGTATACATGGACTTCAGCAAGGCATTTGACAAGGTCCCCCATGCAAGACTTCTTAAGAAGGTGAGAGGGCATGGGATCCAAGGGGCTTTGGCCTTGTGGATCCAGAACTGGTTTGCCTGCAGAAGGCAGAGTGTGGTTGTGGATGGCTCTTTTTCTGCATGGAGGTCGGTCACCAGTGGAGTGCCCCAGGGATCTGTTCTAGGACCCTTGCTATTTGTCATTTTCATAAATGACCTGGATGAGGAGTGGAGGGATGGGTGAGTAAGTTCGCCGATGACACGAAGGTCAGTGGCGTTGTGGATGGTCTGGAGGGAGGTCAAAAGTTGCAGCAGGACATCGACAGGATGCAAGACTGGGCGGAGAAGTGGCAGATGGACTTCAACGTGGATAAATGTGTTGTGGTCCATTTTGGCAGATCCAACGGGATGAATGAGTACACTATCAAAAGTAGGAGTCTTAGCTGTGTGGAAGAGCAGAGGGATCTTGGGGTCCGGGTCCATAAGACTCTCAAATCGGCCTCCCAGGTGGAGGATGTGGTTAAGAAAGCTTATGGTGTACTGGCCTTCATTTATCGAGGGATTGAGTTCAGGAGTCAGGAGGTAATGCTGCAGCTTTATAGGACCCTTGTCAGACCACACTTGGAGTACTGTGCGCAGTTCTGGTCGCCTCACTATAGGAAGGAGTGGAAGCTATTGAAAGGGTGCAGAGGAGATTTACAAGGATGTTGCCTGGATTGGGAGGCATGCCTTATGAAGACAGGTTGAGGGAGCTGGGACTGTTCTCCTTGGAGAGACGAAGGTTGAGAGGCGACCTGATAGAGGTTTACAAGATGTTGAGAGGATTAGATAGGATGGACTCTCAGAGACTATTTCCCAGGATTGAAACGGTCACGACGAGAGGGCACAGATTTAAGGTGCAGGGAAGCAAGTACAGAGGGGATGCTAGGGGAAAGTTTTTCACTCAGAGGGTGGTGAGTGAATGGAATCGGCTGCCGTCGGTGGTGGTCGAGGCGAACTCGCTGGGTTCTTTTAAAAGACTTCTGGATGAGTATATGGGATCCAATGGGATTGGGGGTTATAGATAGGTCTATGGCTGGGTAGGTTTTGATGTGTTCGGCACAACTTGTGGGCCGAAGGGCCTGTTTGTGCTGTAGTGTTCTATGTTCTAAAGTACCCATTCAATTCCTCTGCCATTTTTGTCCACCATTACTACTTCTCCAACCTCATTTTCCAGCAGTGCAATATCCAGTTTTGTATTTCTTTTACCTTTATATAAAAAGTCTTCCAAATTTTTGTATTAGCTAGCTTACCCTCCTATTTCATATTCTCCACTCTTATTTCATTTTCAAAGTTGTTCTTGCTTGTTTTAAAGGCTTCCCACCATTCTGCACCTGACTCTTTGCTTTTATGTTATCTCTTACTTCCCTTGTCAGCCATAGTTATCTTGTCCTCCCATTAAATGCTTCCTCTTTCTTGGAATGTGCGTGGAGGAAGTTTTTCATGCAGAGTGGTAGGTGCCTGGAACGTGGTGCCAGAGGTGGTGGAAGCAGGCACATTAGCAACATTTAAGAGGCATCTACATGGCTATATGAATGAGGAGGGAATAGAGCCAAGTAAGGGCAGAAGGGTTTTTAGTTTAGTTAGGGTATCATGATCAGCATGGGTTTGGAGGGTCATAGGGCCTGTTTCTCTTGTCACCTCTTACACCACATTCTGGAAGAATGTTAAGGCAGCTGTAGTGGTACAGAAAAGATTCATATGAATGTTTCTCATCCCTAGAACCATCAAGCTTGGAATGTTTTACTGGGGAAGAGACTTTATATAGGTGCCCTAAATGATGACGGAAATGGACAAAGAAAGGGAGAAACTTCCCATTAGTGAAACAATCGAGAACCAATGGGCACCAATTTAAGGTGACTGGCAAAAGCAGCAGTAGCAACTTGAAAAATGATTTACATGACAATTGGTAAAGATCTGGGTTACACTGCCTGAGTGTGGAAAAGGCAGATTCGTTTTGGAGCACAAAGTTACAGTGCAGTACAGGCCCTTCAGCCCTTGATGTTGCACCGACTGTGAAACCAATCTAAAGCCCATCTAACCTATCCTATTCCAACATCATCCATATATTTATCCAATGACCATTTAAATGTGCCTTAATGTTGGAAAGTCCACTACTGTTGCAGGCAGAGCATTCCACATCCTTATTACTAAGTAAAGAACCTACCTCTGTCATCTGTTCTATATCTAACACCCCTCAATTTAAAGCTATATCGTGCTAGCCATCTCCATCCAAGGAAAAAAGCTCTCACTGTTCACCCTATCTAATCTCTGATCATCTTGTATGCCTCTATTAAGTCACCTCTTAACCTTTGTCTCTCTAATGAAAACAGTCTCAAGTCCCTCAGCCTTTCCTCATAAGACCTTCCCACCATACCAGACAACATACTGTTAAATCTCCTCTGCACCCTTTCCAATGCTTCCACATCCTTCATATAATGCGGCGACCAGAACTGTACACAATACTACAAATGTGGCCGCACCATGGTTTTGTACAGTGTAGCATGACCTCATGGCTCCAAAACTCAATCCCTCTACCAATAAAAGATAACAGACTGTACACCTTCTTAACAATCCTATCAACCTGGATTCCAACTTTCAGCGACCTATGCACATGAATACCAATATCTCTCTGCTCACCTACACTGCCAAGTATCTTACCATTAGGTCAGTACTCTGTATCCCTGTTACTCTTTCCAAAGTGAATCACCTCACACTTTTCCACATTAAACTCCATTTGCCATCTCTCAGCCCAGCTCACTACGTCCCTCTGCAACCCCTGCAGGGACAAAGCACGAGAGCAATAGTAATAGAGGATTCTATTGTTAGGGGTAAAAATAGGCACTTCTGTGGACGTGAAACAGGCTCCAGCATGGTACGTTGCCTCCCTGGTGCCAGGGACCAGGATGCCTTTGAACAGGCAGAAAGTATTCTGAAGGGGGTGGGTGAATATCCAGAGGTCGTGGTACATATTGATACTCACTGTACAGGTAGAAACAGAATGATGAGGTCCTGCAACAGCAGTTGAGAGAGTTAGGTAGAAAGTTAAAAAATAAGACCTCTAGGGTTGTAACCTCAGGATTATTTTTGGAAGACAGTACAGTTCAACAGGTTGATAAACAGCTAGCCTGGAAAGAGGGTTTCAGATATCTGGACCATTGAGGCTTCTTTGGGAGGCAAGAGAGGAGATTGCAGAGCCTCTGGCTCTGATCTTCATGTCGTCGTTGGTTACGGGTTTAGTGCCGGAAGACTGGAGGATAGCGAATGTGGTCCCATTGTTCAAGAAGGGGAATAGAGACTTTCCGGGGAATTATAGGCCGGTGAGTCTTACTTCTGTTGTGGGCAAAGTATTGGAGAGAATTCTTAGGGATAGGATTTATAGTTATTTAGAGAGAAATGAATTGATTGGGGATAGTCAGCATGGTTTTGTGAAGGGTAGGTCGTGCCTTAATAACCTTATTGAGTTTTTCGAAAAAGTGACCAGAGGCGGATGGGGGTAAGGCGGTTGATGTGGTATATATGGACTTTAGTAAAGTGTTCGATAAGGTGGCCCATGGAAGGCTTCTGCAGAAAATGCAGATGTATGGGATTGAGGGTGATTTAGCTAATTGGATTAGGAATTGGCTAGCTGATGGAAGACAGAGGGTGGTGGTTGATGGAAATTATTCATCATGGAGTTCGGTTACAAGTGGTGTACCTCGGATCTGTTTTGGGGCCCCTGCTGTTTGTAATTTTTATAAATGATCTGGATGAGGGTATTGAGGGATGGATCAGTAAATTTGCAGATGATACTAAAGTTGGTGGTGTGGTAGGTAGTGAAGAGGGGTGTTTTAGTTTACAGAGTGACTTGGACAAGTTGCAGAGCTGGGCCGGGAGGTGGCAAATGGAGTTTAATGTGGAAAAGTGTGAGGTAATGCACTTTGGCAGGAACAATAAATGTGTAGAGTATAGGGCTAATGGTAGGGCTCTTAATAGTGTTGAAGAACAGAAGGATCTTGGTGTATGGGTCAATAGATCCCTGAAAGTAGGCAGTCAAGTGGATAAAGTTGTTAAGAAGGCCTATGGAGTCTTAGCTTTTATTGGTAGGGGGATTGAATTTAGGAGCCGCAGCATCATGTTGCAACTGTACAAAACTCTAGTGCGGCCGCACTTGGAGTATTGTGTGCAGTTCTGTTCCCCACATTATAAGAAAGATGTGGAGGCATCGGAGAGGGTACAGAGGAGGTTTACTAGGATGTTGCCTGGTATGGAGGGCAGGTCTTATGAAGAGAGGCTGAGGGATTTGAGGTTGTTTTCGTTAGAAAGAAGGCGGCTAAGAGGAGACCTTATTGAAACATAATAAGATGATTAGAGGTTTAGATAGGGTGGACAGTGATAGCCTTTTTCCTAGGATGGAGAAAGCTAGCACGAGGGGACACAGCTTTAAATTAAGGGGTGATAGTTATAGGACGGATATCAGAGGTAGTTTCTTTACCCAGAGGGTGGTAAGGGTATGGAATGCCCTGCCTGCGGCAGTTGTAGATGCGCCAAGTTTGGTGGCGTTTAAGAGGTTAGTAGATAAGTTTATGGACGAAAAGGGAATGGTTTAGGTTGGACGGTCATTGCTTTTTCCCAATTGGTCGGTGCAACATCGAGGGCCGAAGGGCCTGTTCTGCGCTGTAATGTTCTATGTTCTATCTCTTCCGGGATACTGGGATTCGGTTATGATTGGAATCATTGGACCAAAGGACCAACTTTTTTTTAATTAATTGAAGGAGCAACTAAGAGCACAAGCCTTCCACATGGATGTAGTTAATTGGCTGTTCACTCTCTCCCTTCAGAATGCTTTCTGCCTGTTCAGAGGCATCCTGTACCCTGGCACAAGGGAGGCAACATGCCATCCTGGATCTCTTTCACATCCACATACCTGTACTAACAATAGAGTCTTCTACAATTATTTCTCTAGTGCTTTGTTTTTTCCTACTTAACACAGAGTCAGCTGTGGTGCCACTGGTCTGGCTGCTGTTATTCCATGAAAGGCCATCCTGCCCCCACAACAGTATCTAAAATGATATACTAGTTAGAAAGAGGACGACCACAAGTGGGACCTATGTAAGGATTGTATCTAAATTGGGGCGACATAAATATTCTGGCCAGGATGTTTGCTAGCATCACACAGGAGGATTTAAACTAATTTGGCAGAGGATTGGGAACCAAAGCAAAGGTGAATCAGCTGAGGAGGAACCAGAGAATAGGGCCAGTAAGATTCAGAGGAAGAGCAGACAGGGTGTGGTTGCTGATCAAGGAGGGTCTGGTGAACTGAAGTGCATTTGTTTCAGTGCAAGAAGTATAACAGGGAAGGCAGATGAACTTACAGCTTGGAACTATGATGTTGTTGCCATTTCAGAGGCTTGGTTAAGGGCAGGACTGGCAGCGTAACATTCCAGGATATAGATGTTTCAGGTGGGATACAGGGGGATGTAAAAGAGGTGGGGAAGTTGCATTACCAATCAAGGAGAATATCACAGCTGTACTGCAGGAGGACACCTTGGAGGAGTCATCCAGCACAGCAATATGGGTAGAGCTCAAGAACAGGGAGGGTGTAGTCACAATGTTGGGAGTTTAATATAGACCCCTCCCAACAGTTTTTTGGGGTGGGGGGGGCAGAGAAAGAGGAACAGATATGTAGGCAGATTTTTGACATGATGTAAAAGTAACAGGGTTGCTGTGGTGGGAGGTTTTAACTTCTCCTATATTGACTTGGACTCACTTAGTGCTTGGAACATAAATGGAGCACAGTTTGTAAGAAGCATAAGAACATAAGGAATAGGAACAGGAGTAGGTCATCCAGTCCCTCGAACCTGCCTCGCCATTCAATAAGATCATGACTGATCTGCAGTGGTTCAGTACCACTTCCCCGCTTTCTCCCCGTATCCCTTAATTCCCAATCAAAAACCTATCCACTCATGACTTAAATATATTCAGCAAGGAAGCCTCCACTACTTCAACAGGCAGAGAAATCCAAAGATTCACCACCCTTTGTGTGAAGAAATTCCTCCTCAATTCTGATCTGAACGCCCCCTTATTTTGAGACTATGTCCTCTGGTCCTGCTATCTTTGCTAAGTGGGAAGAGTCTCTCAACCTCCACCCTATCCATTCCCTTCATTCAAAAGATTGAGTATGTGGACATTGAGAAAGAGGATGTATTGAAACTGTTAAATTCCATTAAGGTAGTAAGTCGCCAGATCCTGATGGGATGTATCCCAGAGTACTGTGGGAGGTGAGGGAAGTGATTGCAGAGCCCCTGGCAATGATCTTTGCATCGTCGATGGAGACGGGAGAGATTCCAGAAGATTGGAGGATAGCGAACGTGGTGCCTATTTTCAAGAAGGGGAACAGGGATAGCCCGGGCAATTACTGACCAGCGAGTCTGACCTCAGTAGTCAGTAGGTTGATGGAGAGGATCTGAGAGTTAGGATTTATGAGCATTTGGAAAAGTTCAGTATGATCAGAAATAGTCAACACAGCTTTGTTAAGGGCAGATCGTGCCTTACGAGCCTAGTTGAGTTCTTCGAAAATGTGACTGAACACATTGATGAAGGAAGAGCAGTGGACGTGGTTTACATGGGTTTCAGCAACACGTTTGATAAGGTCCCCCATGCAAGACCTCTTGAGAAGGTGAGAGGGCACGGGATCTAAGGGGCTTAGGCCTTGTGGATCCAGAACTGGCTTGCCTGCAGAAGACAGAGTGGTTGTGGATGGGTCTTTTTCTGCATGGAGATCATTCACCAGTGGAGTGCCCCAGGGATCTAATCTAGGACCCTTGCTGTTGGTCATTTTCATAAATTACCTGGATGAGGGAGTGAAGGGATAGGTTAGTAAGTTCACTGACAATACAAAGGTTGGTGGTGTTGTGGATGATCTGGAGGGATGTCTGAAGTTGCAGCAAGACATAGATAGGATGCAATACTGGGCGGAGAAGTGGCAGATGGACTTCAACGCGGATAAACGTGTGGTGGTCCATTTTGGCAGGACCAATGGGATGAAGTACAATATCAAGGGTAGGAGTCTTGGCAGTGTTGAGGAGCTGAAGGATCTTGGGGTCCAGGTCCATAGGACTCTTAAATCCGCCCTGCAAGTGGAGGATGTGGTCAAGAAGGCATATGGTGTACTGGCCTTCATTAATAGAGGGATTGAACTTAGGAGTCGGGAGGTAATGCTGCAACTTTATAAGACCCTTGTCAGACCCCACTTGGAGTATTGTGTGCAGTTCTGGTCACCTCACTATAGGAAGGAGGTGGAAGCTATTGAGGGGGTGCAGAGGAGATTTACAAGGACATTGCCTGGATTGGAAGGCATGCCTTATGAAGAGACCTAGGTCTCTTCTTCCTGGAGAGACAAAGGTTGAGAGGCGACTTGATAGAGGTTTATAAGATGTTGAGAGGAATAGATAGGGTGGATTCTTGGAGGCTATTCCCAGGGCTGAAATGGTCACTACGAGAGGACACAGGTTTAAGTGCTGGGGGGCAAGTACAGAGGAGATGTTAGAGGTAAGTTTTTCACTCAGAGGGTGGTGACTGAATGGAATCGGCTGCCATCAGTGGTGGTAGAGGCAAACTCGCTGGGGTCTTTTAAGAGACTACTGGATGAATACATGGGACTTAATGGGATTGGGAGTTACAGATAGTTCTATGGCCTGGTAAGTATAGATATGATCGGCACAACTTGTGGGCAGAAGGGCCTGTTTGTGCTGTAGTGTTCTATGTTCATCTTCTGTGTCATCAGCAAATTTCATCACCCTGCACTCAGCCCCTTCCTCCAGATCATTTATGTAAATGGTAAATAGTTGAGGCCCCAGCACCACATCCAGAGGGGCTTCTTGAAACAGTATGTAGTCAAACTAGGGAAGGGCTGAATTGGACCTGGAATTGGAGAATGAGCACGGCCAGTTGGTCGACATTTCAGCAGAGGAGCAATTCAGGAACGGTAACCACAATTCAGTATGCTTTAAAATGTACTGATGGATAAAGATAAGTGCAGTCCTCAGGTAACGGTGCTAAATTGGGGGAAGGCTAATTATAACAACATTAGGCAGAAACTGAATAATGTTCAAAAACAAATCCACATTTGGCACGTGGGAGGCTTTTACATGCAAGTTGATAGGAATTCAGGGCCAGTACATTCCTAAAAGGATGAAGGATAAGTGCAGCAAGTTTCAGGAACTTGAGATGTTGTGAACCTAGTCAAAAAGAAAAAGGAAGCATTTTGTCAACACACGAAACAAGTGTGGAATACAAGGAAAGTAGAAAGAAACTTAAGCAAGGAGAGCTAAAAGGGGTCGCAAAAAGTCATAGGCCAACAGGATTAAGGAAAATCCCAAAACTTTTTATACATATATCAAGAGCAGGAGGGTAGCCAGGGAGAGGGCTGGTCCACTCAAGGACAGGGGAGGGAATCCATGTGTGGAGCCAGAGGAAATGGGCAAGGTATTTAATAAGTACTTTGCATCAGTATTCACCAAAGGGAAGGACTTGGTGGAGAATGAATCTGGGGAAGTGTGTGTAGATAGTTTCAGTCATGTTGAGATCAAAAAGGTGGTGGTATTGGGGCTCTTGTCAAACATTAAGATAGACAAGTCCCCAGGGCCTGATGGGTATACCCCAGAATACTGACGGAGGCAAGGGAGGAACATTGCTGGGGCTTTGAGAGAAATCTTTGTATCCTCACTGGCTACAGGGGAGGTCCTAGAGGAATGGAGAATAGCCAATGTTGTTCTTTTCTTTAAGGGTAGCAAGGATAATCCAGGTAAATACAAGCCAGTGAGCCTTATGTCAGTGGTAGGGATATTATTGGAAAGGATTCTTCAAGAATCCTGGCAATGATATTTGCGTCTGGCGATGATATTTGCATCGTCCATGGAAACGGGAGAGGTTCCGGATGATTGCGGATGTGGTTCCTATCTTTAAGAAAGGGAACAGGGATAGTCTAGGAAATTACCAACCGGTGAGTCTGACTTCAGTGGTTGGTAAGCTGATGGAGAGGCTTCTGAGGGATAAGATTTATGAACATTTGGAGAAGTTTAGACTGATTAGAAATAGTCAGCATGGTTTTGTCAAGGGCAGGTCATGCCTTACGAGCCTAGTTGATTTCTTCAAAAATGTGACTGAACACATTGACGAAGGAAGAGCGGTGGATGTAGTGTACATGGACTTTAGCAAGGCGTTTGATAAGGTCCCCCATGCAAGACTTCTGGAGGAGGTGAGAGGGCATGGGATCCAAGGGGCTTTGGCCTCGTGGATCCAGAACTGGCTTGCCGGCAGAAGGCAGGGAGTGGTTGGTTCTGCATGGAGGTCGGTAACCAGTGGTGTGCCCCAGGGATCTATTCTGGGACCCCTGCTGTTTGTCATTTTCATAAATGACCTGGATGAGGAAGTGGAAGGATGAGTTAGTAAGTTCACCGACGATACAAAGGTCGGTGGTGTTGTGGTTGGTCTGGAGGGATGTCAAAAGTTGCAGCGGGACATAGACAGAATGCAAGACTGGGCGGAGAAGTGGCAGATGGACTTCAACATGGATAAACGTTGGTCCATTTTGGCAGGACCAATGGGATGAAGGAGTACAATATCAAGAGTAGGAGTCTTGGCAGTGTTGAGGAGCAGAAGGATCTTGGGGTCCAAGTCCGTAGGACTCTTAAATCTGCCCTGCAAGTGGAGGATGTGGTCAAGAAGGCATATGGTGTACTGGCCTTCATTAATCAAGGAATAGTGGTCCATTTTGGCAGGAATAATGGGATGAAGGAATACAATACAAGGGGTAGGAGTCTTAGCTGTGTTGTAGAGCAGAAGGATCTTGGGGTCCGGGTCCATAGGACTCTTAAATCGGCCTCGCAGGTGGAGGAAGTGGTCAAGAAGGCATATGGTGTACTGGCCTTCATTAATCAAGGAATAGAGTTTAGGAGTCAGGAGGTAATGATGCAGCTCCTTAAGACCCCAGTTGGAGTATTGTGCACAGTTCTGGTCGCCTCACTATAGGAAGGATGTAAAGGCTATTGAGAGAGTTCAGAGGAGATTTACAAGGATGCTGCCTGGATTGGGAGGCAGGCCTTATGAAGATAGTTTGAGGGAGCTGGGACTCTTCTCACTGGAGAGACGTAGGTTGAGAGGCGACCTGATAGAGGTTTATAAAATGTTGAGAGGAATAGATAGGGTGGACTCTCAGAGACTATTTCCCCAAGCTGAAATGGTCACATGAGGACACAGATTTAAGGTGCAGGGAAGCAAATACAGAGGAGATGTTAGGGGTAAGTTTTTCACTCAGAGGGTGGTGAGTGAATGGAATCGGCTGCCATCGGACGTGGTTGAGGCAAACACGCTGGGGTCTTTTAAAAGGCTTCTGGATGAGTATATGGAAACGAATGGGATAGGGGGTTATAGATAGGTCTGTGGATTGGTAGATGTGATCGGCGCAACTCGTGGGCCGAAGGGCCTGTTTGTGCTGTATTGTTCTATGTTCTAAGACAGGATTCACTCCCACTTGGGAATAAGTGGGCATATTAGCAAGAGGTACCATGGTTTTACGAAGGGGAGGTCGTGTCTCAGAAACTTGACTGAGTTTTTTCAGGAAGCGATGAAGATGATTGAGAAGGGTAGGGCAGTAGATGTTGTCATCGTGGATTTCAGTAAGGTTGCTCACGGCAGAGCAATACAGAAGGTGAAGTCACATGGGATCAGAGGTGAGCTGGCAAGATGGATATAGAATTGGTTCAGTCATAGAAGACAGAGGGTAACAGTGGAAGGATGTGATTCTGAATGGAGGGCTGTGACTCGTGGCATTCCTCAGGAAAGAGTGCTGGGACCACTGCTGTTTATAATATATATATAAAAATGATTTAGAGGAAAATGTAACTGGTTTGATTTGTAAGTTTGTAGACAACACAAAGATTGGTGAAATTGTGGCTAGCAATGAGGACCAGAGGATACAGCAAGATATAGATTGATTGGAGACATGGGCAGAGATATGGCAGTTTGGAGTTAATCCAGATAAACATAAAGTAATGCATTTAGGAAATATACAGTAAATGGCAGAACCCTTAAGACAATTAATATTAATACAGCACAATGGGCGGTGGACGTAGTATACATGGACTTTAGTAAGGCGTTTGATAAGGTCCCACATGCAAGGCTTCTGGAGAAGGTGAGAGGGCATGGGATCCAAGGGGCTTTGGCCTTGTGGATCCAGAACTGGCTTGCCGGCAGAAGGCAGAGAGTGGTTGTGAATGGGTCTTGTTCTGCATGGAGGTCGGTAACCAGTGGAGTGCCCCAGGGATCTGTTCTGGGACCCCTGCTGTTTGTCATTTTCATTAATGACCTGGATGAGGAAGTGGAGGGATGGGTTAGCAAGTTCACCGACGATACAAAGATCGGTGGTGTTGTGGATGGTCTGGAGGGATGCCAAAAGTTGCAGCAGGACATAGACAGGATGCAAGACTGGGCGGAGAAGTGGCAGGTGGACTTCAACACGGATAAATGTGTAGTGGTCCATTTTGGCAGGAATAATGGGATGAAGGAGTACAATATAAGGGGTAGGAGTCTTAGCTGTATTGTAGAGCAGAAGGATCTCGGGGTCCGGGTCCATAGGACTCTTAAATCGGCCTCACAGGTGGAGGAAGTGGTCAAGAAGGCGTACGGTGTACTGGCCTTCATTAATCGAGGAATAGAGTTTAGGAGTCAGGAGGTAATGATGCAGCTCTATAAGACTCTTGTCAGACCCCAGTTGGAGTATCGTGCGCAGTTCTGGTCGCCTCATTATAGGAAGGATGTAGAGGCTATTCAGAGAGTTCAGAGGAGATTTACAAGGATGCTGCCTGGATTGGGAGGCAGGCCTTATGAAGATAGGTTGAGGGAGCTGTGACTCTTCTCACTGGAGAGACGTAGGTTGAGAGGCGACCTGATAGAGGTTTATAAAATGGTGAGAGGGATAGATAGGGTGGACTCTGAGACTATTTCCCCAAGCTGAAATGGTCACTATGAGAGATCACAGATTTAAGGTGCAGGGAAGCAAATACAAAGGAGATGTCAGGGGTAGGTTTTTCACTCAGAGGGTGGTGAGTGAATGGAACCGACCACCGTTGGAGGTTATTGAGGCAAACTCACTGGGGTCTTTTAAGAGACTTCTGGATGAGTATATGGAAATGAAAAGGATAAGGGGTTATAGATAGGTCTGTGGATTGGTAGATGTGATCGGCGCAACTCGTGGGCCGAAGAGCCTGTTTGTGCTGTATTGTTCTATGTTCTATGTTAATAGGCAAAGGGATCTGGCTACACAGGTCACTGAAAGTGGCAATGCAGGTGGAGAAGGTAGGCAAGAAGGCATACGGCATGTTTGCCTTCATCAGCTAGGATACTGACTTCAAAAATTGGCATGTCATATTGCAGCTTTATACAATGTTAGTTAGGCTACACTTGGAATATAATATTCAATTCTGGTTGCCACACTACCAGAAGGATGTGGAGGCTTTGGAGAGGATACAGAAAAGATTTACAGGATATTGACTGGTATGGAGGGCATTAGCTAGGAGAAGAGGTCAGAGAAACTTGGTTTGTTCTTACTGGAGCAATGAAGGTTGAGGGGAGACATGATAGAGGTCTGCAAGATTATAGGGGCATGGACAAGGTGAATAGTCAGAAACTTTTTCCCTGGGTGGAAGAGTCAATTACTAGGAGGCATAGTTTAAAGGTGCAAAAAGCAAGATTTAAAGGAGATATATGGGGCAAAGTTGCAAAGGGAAAGGTTTAAAGGAGATGTACGTGGCAAGTTTTTAAAAAAAAACACAGAAGGTGGTGGATGCCTGGAAGTTGCTGTCGGGGGAGGTAGTGGAAGCAGATACAATAGTGACAAATACATGAATAGGAATGGGAATGAAGGGATACGGTTCCCAGAAAGATAGAGGGTTTTAGTTCAGTTGGGCAGCATGGTCGGTGCAGGCTTAAAGAGTCGTAGGGCTTGTTCCTGTGCTGTAATTTGTGTGTTCTTATCTGAGAAGATGTTTCTCCCAGCTGCAGAAGCTAAAACACACATTCAAAATTTCAAAAAAAGTTGGTATTCAGGACTGAGCTGAAAGGAAATTGCTAAGGATTATGAATATTTGGAATTCTTCACCTCAGATAGCTGTGAATGCTTAGTCATTCAGCATGCTCAAGAAACAGATCGACAGATATTTGGGTACAATGGGAATTAAAGGACTTGGGGAGAGTGTCAGAGAAAGGAGTTAAGGTAGATTATCAACCTTGATCTTGTTGAATGGTAGAGTACACTCAAAAGGGCCAATTGCCTACTCTTGCTACTCATTATGCTCTTAGTCACATTCTTACCAAGATAGGATGCTCCTTTCCTGTAGTTGCCAGTAACTCGTATGCAGCTGCTTCCATTGCCCTGGCAGATACCGCATTTGTCTAAGGTCTGGGTGGAAAAGAGCACCCCGTCACATCCGATGGGCTGCAGAATACAGGGAGAACATGAAACTAAAGTCAACAAGAATTGAAATTTTTAAATGCAACTATGCAGGTTATGTTCACAACCTCACAACTGCCAGCTATACACACTCCTCGGTATTCTCTGTATTTACAAGATGTTCCATCCCGTGCTGGGACCATCAGTTGTCTCTGCCCATCTATGGTAGTACATTGAAGATCACAAGGTTTGCTTGAAATATGCACATAATCATCTGCAAGAAATGAACAATAATTCAAATTATAATAATGACTTTTTACCTCAGAAAAAACCCATAGCATTTACTTAATTAAGTCACTTTAAAGAGCATTCACTACTTTCTGGACAAACCCATAAATAGTCATGAATCACAATACTACAGAACCTCTTCTGAACTTCAGCCCACCAAGTCCATGTCAGTGCATGAAAGGCCCCAACCTACCCACCTAATCCCAGTTGCTAGTACTTGGCCCATTGCCTTGAATGGTTTGATGTACCATGTACTCACCCAACGTCCCAGGCACTGCATTCCAATCTGTCTGGACTGGACAGCTCCTGCCTCTGACCTTTAACTTGTGTCCTCTTGTAACTGACCCTTCAATTAATAGCTGTTGCTTATCCACCCTCTCCATGCGCCTCAATCTTGAGCACCTCCATGAGGTCAGCTCTCAAGTCTTCTCTGTTCCAGAGAAAATGATGCAAGCCTATCTTTATAAATGTTCAGTCCCAAGCAACATCCTGGTGAACCTCCTCTGTACTCCGTCTAGTGCAATCACATTTTTCCAATAACGTGGCAACCAGAACTGCACACAGTACTAAAGCTGTGGCCGCATCAAAATTCCATACAACTCCATCTATACCATGTAATCTATACCATGATTGATAAAGGCATGGGGAGATGATAGCCTAGTGATCTTCCTGCAACATTTTCAGTATTCCCTTGCAAGAATCCTACATGCCTAGCATGGACTTACCCTCTAACAACCATTCCCAACCAGTTTCCATAAGTTCCTGCCTAATCTGACTGTAGTTAGCCTTCCCCCAATTCAGCACCCTCCCGCTAGAGCAACAAGCATCCTTTTCCATCTGTATCCTAAAGTGGCCTCTGATGCAAATCTTTGTCTCTTCTTTGGACACAAGTGAAGTTCCAAACGACTGGAAAATAGCTAATGTTGTACCGTTGTTTAAACAGGGTAGTAGGGATAACCCTGGAAATTATAGGCTGGTGAGTTTGACGTCAGTGGTAGGGAAGCTGTTGGAGGGGATTCTTAGAGATAGGATGTATAGGCACTTAAGAGCGTTGCAATCTGATTAGGGATACACAGCATGGCTTTGTTAAGGGGAGATCGTGCCTTACGAATCTGGTAGAATTTTTTGAGATGGTGACAAAACCGGTCGACGAAAGGCGAGCCATTGATGTCATCTGTATGGATTTCAGTAAGGCGTTTGACAAAGTCCCTCATGGGAGGTTAGTTGAAAAGGTCAAGGCGAATGGGTTACAAGGACAAGTATAGAACATAGAACACTACAGCACAGAACAGGCCCTTCGGCCTTCGATGTTGCGCCGAATAATATAAAAAGCAATGCCCCTCCAAACTAAACCATTCCCTTCTCTTCCATATACTTATCAACTAACCTCTTAAACGCCACCAAACTTGGCGCATCTACAACAGCTGCAGGCAGGGCATTCCACTCCCTAATCACTCTTTGAGTAAAGAACCTACCTCTGATATCCGTCCTATAACTCATACCACTTAATTTAAAGCTGTGTCCCCTCGTGCTAGCTTTCTCCATCCTAGGAAAAAGGCTATCACTGTCCACCCTATCTAAACCTCTAATCATATTATATGTTTCGATAAGGTCCCCTCTTAGCCGCCTCCTTTCTAACGAAAACAACCTCAAATCCCTCAGCCTCTCTTCATAAGACCTGCCCTCCATACCAGGCAACATCCTGGTTAAACCTCCTCTGTACCCTCTCCAATGCCTCCACATCTTTCTTATAATGTGGGGACCAGAACTGCACACAATACTCCAAGTGCGGCCGCACTAGAGTTTTTTACAGTTGCAACATGATGCTGCGGCTCCTAAATTCAATCCCCCTACCAATAAAAGCTAAGACTCCATATGCCTTCTTAACAACTTTATCCACTTGACTGCCTACTTTCAGGGATCTATTGACACATACACCAAGATCCTCTGTTCCTCAACACTATTAAGAGCCCTACCATTAGCCCTATACTCTACACATTTATTGTTCCTGCCAAAGTGCATTACCTCACACTTTTCCACATTTAACTCCATTTGCCACCTCTCGGCCCAGCTCTGCAACTTGTCCAAGTCCCTCTGCAAACTATAACACCCCTCTTGACTATCTACCACTCCACCGACTTTAGTGTCATCTGCAAATTTACTAATCCATCCCTCAATACCCTCATCCAGATCATTTATAAAAATTACAAACAGCAGCGGCCCCAAAACAGACCCCTGAGGTACACCACTTGTCACCGAACTCCACGATGAATATCTCCCATCAACCACCACCCTCTGTCTTCTATCTGCTAACCAATTCCTAATCCAAATAGCTAAATCACCATAAATCCCATACATCTGCATTTTCTGCAGAAACCTTCCATGGGCCACCTTATCGAACGCCTTACCAAAGTCCATATATACCACATCAACTGCCTTACCCCCATCCACCTCTTTGGTCACTTTTTCAAAAAACTCAATAAGGTTAGTAAGGTATGACCTACCCTTCACAAAACCATGCTGACTATCCCCAATCAACTCATTTCTCTCTAAATAACTATAAATCCTATCCCTAATAATTCTCTCCAATACCTTGCCCACAACAGAAGTAAGACTCACTGGCCTATAATTCCCTGGAAGGTCTCTCTTCCCTTCTTAAACAATGGGACCACATTCGCTATCCTCCAGTCCTCCGGAACCACACCCGTAACCAACGAGGACCTGAAGATCAGAGCCAGAGGCTCTGCAATCTCCTCTCTTGCCTCCCAGAGAATCCTAGGGTAAATCCCGTCCGGCCCATGGGACTTATCCAACTTCAAACCCTCGAGAATTTCTAACACATCCTCCCTATCTACTACAATACTTCCCAATTTGCAACCCTGTAACTCAGTGTTCTCCATAGCTACATTTCCAGCACTCTGCGTGAATACCGAAGAGAAATATTTATTCAGTGCCTCACCAATCTCTTCAGGCTCCACGCACAACTTCCCACTGCTGTCTATGACTGGCCCTAATCTTGCCCTAACCAATCTTCTATTCTTAACATATCTAAAGAAAGCTTTAGGATTCTCCTTAATCCTATCAGCCAAAGTCTTCTCGTGTCCCCTCTTAGCTCTCCTCAACTCACTCTTTAGCTCCCTTCTGGCTAATCTATAGCTATCCATTGCACTAACCGAGCCTTCAAGCCTCATCCTGACATAAGCCTCCTTTTTCTTCTTAACCAGCAAATCAACTTTTTTCGTACACCAAGGCTCTCTTACTCGACCATTTCCTCCCTGCCTGACAGGGACATACTTATCCAGGACTCGCAGCAGCTGCTCCTTGAATAAGCACCACATTCCAGATGTTCCCAGTCCCTGTAGTTCCCTAGTCCAATCTATGCACCCTAATTCTCTCCTGATGGCCTCATAATTACCCTTCCCCCAGCTATAACTACTGCCCCCAGCTTCATGCCTATCCCTGTCCATCACTAAGGTGAACATAACCGAATTGTGGTCACTATCACCAAAATGTTCACTAACTTCCAAGCCTAACACCTGGTCTGGCTCATTGCCCAGCACCAAATCCAATGTAGCCTCACCTCTAGTTGGCCTATCCACATACTGAGTCAAAAAACCTTCCTGCACACTCTGTACGAAAACTGACCCCTCTAACGAGCTAGAGCTATAGCTATTCCAATCAATATTAGCAAAGTTAAAGTCCCCCATCACAATTACCCTACTACTTTCACTCCTAATCAGAATTGACTTTGCAATCCTTTCCTCAACCTCTCTAGAACTATTAGGAGGTCTGTAAAAGACTCCCAAAAGGGTGACCTCTCCTCTCCTGTTTCTAATCTCAGCCCATACTACCTCAACAGACAAGTCCTCATCAAACTTCTTTTCTATCACCGTGATACAGTCTTTGACCAATAATGCCACTCCTCCCCCCTTTCTACCTCCTTCTCTACTCCGACTAAAGCATTTGTACCCCGGAACCTGCAACATCCATTCCTGTCCCTGCTCTACCCAAGTCTCTGAAATGGCCACAACATCGAAGTTCCAGGTACTGGTCCAAGCTGCAAGTTCCTCCCCCTTATTGCGAATACTCCTTGCATTAAAGTATACGCATTTCAAACCATGCCCCACCCCACCCGTACGCCGCTGTGTTTTACAACTCTCTTCTATAACCCCCTTACTCTCATCCCTCTCAGCACCCCAACTACTTAGGATCCCACCCCCCCACCCCGAATCAGTTTAAAGCCCCCATCATAGCCTTAGCAAATTTTCCCCCCAAGATATTAGTCCCCCTCTGGTTCAGGTGTAGACCATCTCTCTTGAAGAGGTCCCACTATCCCAGAATGAGTCCCAATTGTTAAGGAACCTGAACCCCTCCCTCCTGCACCATCCACGCAGCCATGAGTTCAAACTATCCCTTTCTCTGTTCATCTCTAAACTATCTCTTGGCACAGGCAAGAGTCCAGCGATAACCACTCTGCCTGTTATGGACCTAAGCTTCCACCCTAACTCCATAAATTTCTGTTTAATATCCCCTTCCCTTGTCCTACCTACATCATGTGTCTCCACATGAACTATGACTTGGGGCTGACTCCCCTCACCCTTAAGAATCTTAAAAACCCGATCTGCGACATCCTGGACCCCAGCCCCTGGGAGGCAACACACCAGCCCTGAGCCCCGTTTATTACTATTTACCCTCCTATCTGTCCCTCTAACTATGGAGTCTCCTATAACTAGGCCTAATCTCTTATTCCCCCCACCCACTTTAGCATTCTCAGCAGGCTCACCCCCAGAGACCTGCTCCCTTTGGTCAGCTCCAGTTGATTCTTCCTCAACTGTAGCCTCCAAGACAGAAAATTTATTTTGGAGGGGAACAGCCCCAGGGGATTGTCTCCCCGATTGCTTCTTACCCCTCCTCCTAATAGTTACCCAATTATCACTTATAGGAGTTACAATCTCTTTGTTACTCCTGCCTATATCCTCCTCAACCTCTCGAATTACCCTGAGTTCCTCTAATTCCAGCTCCAGCTCCTTAACACGATCCTCAAGGAGCTGCAAATGTGCACACTTCCTGCAGGTGTAATCAGCAGGAACACTACTGGTGTCCCTCACCTCATACATACTGCAGGAGGTGCAACGTACTACCTGCACTGCCATCACTGTTACTTTAATTTCCAGGAGAGAAAAAAAACTTCTCACACACTTTTATTATTAGGTTAGAGGAGGGGGGAGGGTGGGATACTCTACCTGTGTAGAGTATCGGGTTACCTCTCTGGACCAATTTATAGAGAACTCAGTAAGAATTTAGCAACACCAATTATTAATCCAACCGATTTATTTGATAGTAAAAAAGCGAGCTTTCAACACTCCCGTGTCTTCATCAGGCAAGTGCAGTGTTCTGGTCTGCAATAGCACACATCAGCACAGACAGTCAGAGATTGCTGATTAGAATGCGAATCCTTACATCTAACCTGCTATTCAAGTGTTAAAGTGGCTAACAATGTGTGTGAAGGGGATCCTGAGCATTGTTAGAGAATTGTGTATTTTCTCCAGACAGCACAGTAAGTGAGGTTTTTTGCTAACCCAGGCAAGTTACGGGGGTTACAGATAGTGTGTCATGAAGCCAAGATCCCTGTTAAGACCGTCCTCATGTGTGCGGAGCTTGGCTATCAGTCTCTGCTCAGCGACTCTGCGCTGTCGTGTATCACGAAAGCCCCTTGAAGAACATTTACCCGCAGGTCGGAGGCCGAATGCCCATGACTGCTGAAGTGTTCGCCCACAGGAAGGGAACTGTTTTGCCTGGTGATTGTTGAGCGATGCTCATTCATCCGCTGTCGTAGTGTCTGCATGGTCTCCCCAATATACCATGCTTCGGGACATCCTTTCTTGCAACGTATTAGGTAGACAACGTTGGCCGAGTTGCAAGAGTATGTACCGTGCACCTGGTGAATGGTATCCTCACGTTTGATGATGTCGTCGAGGATACCATTCACCAGGTGCACAGTACATACTCTTGCAACTCGGCCAACGTTGTCTACCTAATACGTTGCAAGAAAGGATGTCCCGAAGCATGGTACATTGGGGAGACCATGCAGACACTACGACAGCGGATGAATGAGCATCGCTCAACAATCACCAGGCAAAACAGTTCCCTTCCTGTGGGCGAACACTTCAGCAGTCATGGGCATTCGGCCTCCGACCTGCGGGTAAATGTTCTTCAAGGGGGCTTTCGTGATACACGACAGCGCAGAGTCGCTGAGCAGAGACTGATAGCCAAGCTCCGCACACATGAGGACGGTCTTAACAGGGATCTTGGCTTCATGACACACTATCTGTAACCCCCGTAACTTGCCTGGGTTAGCAAAAAACCTCACTTACTGTGCTGTCTGGAGAAAATACACAATTCTCTAACAATGCTCAGGATCCCCTTCACACACATTGTTAGCCACTTTAACACTTGAATAGCAGGTTAGATGTAAGGATTCGCATTCTAATCAGCAATCTCTGACTGTCTGTGCTGATGTGTGCTATTGCAGACCAGAACACTGCACTTGCCTGAGGAAGACACGGGAGTGTTGAAAGCTCGCTTTTTTACTATCAAATAAATCGGTTGGATTAATAATTGGTGTTGCTAAATTCTTACTGAGTTCTTACCACCCGAATCCAACGCCGGCATCTTTACATCATGACTACTATCGACACCAATTTATAGAGTCAGAGAGAAAAACTACAACTACCGGCAGCCCCTAGTGACGACTTCCGGTTACAAGTTAGTTTAAATAAAAAACGGCAAAAAACTACTCCCGCTCGCTGTTTTAAACAAAGAGAAAAGTTAAAAAACTACTTAACAATCGACCTTCTTGCTCTCCCAAATCGCTGCCTCTCCGTGCTGCTCCAATGGAACAATGAGGCCGATACCCAGAGGTTAGTACTTATATAGCTTAAAAACTACAACTACCGGCAGCCTCCTAGTGACGACTTCCGGTTACAAGTTAGTTTAAATAAACAAAGCTAGGTATGCTAGCCTTTATAGGAAGGGGTATAGAGTACAAGAGCTGGCCTTTAATGTTGCAGTTGTATAGAATGTTGGTTAGACCTCACTTGGAATACTGCGTCCAGTTCTGGTCACCTTACTACCGGAAGGAAGTGGAGATTTTGGACAGAGTGCAGAGGAGGTTTACCAGGATGCTGCCTGGTATGGAAGGCCTGAGTTATGAGGAGAAATTAGGCAAATTGGGGCTGTTTTCCTTAGAAAGACGTAGACTAAGAGGAGATCTAATAGAGGTGTACAAGATTATGAGGGGTATAGATAGAGAAAACAGGGTTAAGCTTTTTCCTAGGATGGATTCAAATAGCACGGCGGGATCACGGGCTTAGGGTTAGGGAGGTAAGGTATAATTTGGATGCTGGAGGGAGTTTTTTCACACAGAGGGTGGCGGGGGTACGAAACGCACTGACAAGTGAAGTGGTGGAGGCAGGCACTCTGGAGTTATTTAAGAGATACTTATATTGGCACATGAACAGAAAACTGATTTAAAATAGGGACCATGAGCTTTGGGAGTTCCCTGGGAGGTGTGTAAATTGTGAATGATATTGATGTATTTGTTTTATCCTACAGGTACTTTGGTCCGCCTTGTTGTCTAACAAGAGGCCTACATGTGATGGGTCGTGAGAGGTCTGCTCTTGGATTTTGAGAGTAGCCTAGTGCTCACGTTGTTAGTGTACACTTGACCTGGACCATTTGATGGGCAACATGATAGCTCAGTGACTATTGCTGTGCTGTGGAGATACATGGGTTTGGACCTGTGTCTGTGGGAGTTTGCGCATTCTCTCCGTGCTTGTGTGGGTTTTCTCCGGGTGCTCCAGTTTCCTTCCACAGCTCTTAGGCTGATTGGCAGAACAAATTCTCCCTAAATTGTCTCACAAATTTGGTTCCAATGCATAGGTCTATAAACAGACAGGGATCACGGGTAAAACTGGGAACATCGAGGTGGCGGCGTGGGCTCTTTGGGCCGAAGGGCCTGTTTCCCATGCTGTTTTGTTCTTTGCTATCATTACCAGATTATTAATCCAGAAACTCAGCTAATATTCTAGGGATCCACATTTGAAAACATAAGAACATAAGAAATAGGAGCAGGAGTATGGCCATTTAGCCCCTCGAGCCTGCCCCTGCCATTCAATAAGATCACGGCTGATCTGATGGTCGTTCAGTTCCATTTACCTGCCTGGTCCCCATAACCCTTAATTCCCTTATTAGTCAAAAATCCATCTACTTATGTCTTAAACACATTTAATGAGATAGCCTCCACTGTTTCAATGGGCAGAGAATTCCAGAGATTCACTACCCTCTGGGAGAAGAAGTTCCTCTGCAATTCTGTTCTGAACTGACACCCTCTTATTTTGAGGCTGTGTCCTCTAGTTCTTGTTTCCTTTGTAAGTGGAAATAATTTCTCTGCTTCCATTCTGTCTAGCCCCTTCATTATCTTATATGTCTCTATAAATCTCCCCTCAGGCTTCTAAACTCCAATGAGTACATGCTCAATCAATTCAATCTCTCCTCATAAGCTAACCCCTTCATCTCCAGAATCAATCTGGTGAACCTTCTCTGCACTCCCTCCAAAGCCAATACATCCTTCTGCAAATAAGGGGGCCAAAATTGAAGTGTACTCTAATTGCCAGTATCTTGTAGAATTGCAGCAAGACCTCCCTGCTTTTACACTCCATCTTGAAGCAATAAAGGCCAACATTCCATTTGCCTTCTTGATCATCTCTGCACTTGCAAACTGAGTTTTTGCGATTCATGCACAAGGACCTTCAGGTCCCTCTGCACAATACCATGTTGTAACTTTTCAGCATTTAAATAATAGTCCATTTTACTATTATTCCTTCCAAAGTGGATAACCTCACACTTGCCAACATTATACTCCATCTGTCAGATCCTTGCCCACTCACTTAGCCTATCCAAATCTCTCTGCAGACTTTCTGCGTCCTCCACACAATTTGCTTTCCCACTCATCTTTGTGTCATTCGCAAACTTTGTTACCCTACACTTGGTCCCCAGATCACCTATGTATATGGTAAACAGTTGAGGCCGCAGCACCGATCCCTGCGGCACGCCACTAGTCACCAACTGCCAACTGGAAAAGCACCCATTTATTCTAACTCTCTGCTTCCTGTTAGATAGCCAATCCTCAATCCACGCTAACATTTTACCTCCAACTCTTGTGTATCTTACTCTTATGCAGCAATCTTTTGTGAGGCACTTTATCGAACGCCTTCTGGCAATCTAAAAGTACCACATCCACCAATTCCCCCCTGCCAACCACACTTGTTATATCTTCATAAAAATCCAGTAAATTCTCAAACACAACTTTCCCTTCATGAATCCATGCTGCATCTGCTCAATTGAACCATTCTTTTCCAGGTGTCCTGCAATTTCTTCCTTAACAATGGATTCCAGCATTTTCCCAACAAATGTTAAACTAACTGGCCTGTAGTTACCTGCCTTTTGTCTATCTCCTTTTTTAAATAGTGGTGTCACATTAGCTGTTTTCCAATCAGCTGGCACCTCCCCAGAGTCCAGCGAATTTTGATAAATTACAACTAACGCATCTGCCATTACTTCTGCCATTTCTTTCAGTTGCCTGATATGCATTCCATCCGGACCAGGAGATTTGTCTATTTGAATCCCGTCATGCCAGAATCTGAATTCAGTAAAAATAAATCTGGAATTACAAATCTACTGATGACCACAAAATCATGATTGATGGTCAGACAAACTCATCTGGTTCTCTAATGTCTTTCAGGGAAGGAAATCTGCCATCTGGCCTACATGTGACTCCACAGCCACAGCAACGTGGTTGACTCTCAATTATCCAAGGACAACTAGTGATGGGCAATAAATGCTGGCTAGCCTGTGAGATGCAGAAATGCCGGCATTGGACTGGAGTAAGCACAATAAGAAGTTTCACAACAGCAGTTAAAGTCCAACAGATTTATTTGGTAGCACAAGCATAAGCTTTTGGAGTGCTGTCCCTTCATCAGGTGAGTGGGATTTGAGTTCACAAACAGGGCAGATATAAACACAAATTCAATTACAAGATAATGGTTGGAATACGAGTCTTTACAGGTAATCAAGTCTTAAAGGTACTGACAATGCGGGTGGAGAGAGGGTTAAGCATATGTTAAAGACATGTGTATTGTCGCTGGACAGGACAGTTAATGAGACTTTGCAACCCAGGCAAGTCGTGGGGGTTACAGGTAGTGTGACATGAACCCAAGATCATGGTTGAGGCCATCTTCATAGAACACTACAGCACAAACAGGCCCTTCGGCCCACAAGTTGTGCGGAACACATCAAACACCTACCCAGCCATAGACCTATCTATAACCCCCAATCCCATTGGATCCCATATACTCATCCAGAAGTCTTTTAAAAGACCCAGCGAGTTCGCCTCGACCACCACCGATGGCAGCCGATTCCATTCATCACCACCCTCTGAGTGAAAAACTTTCCCTAGCATCTCCTCTGTACTTGCTTCCCTGCACCTTAAATCTGTGCCCTCTCGTCGCGACCATTTCAGCCCTGGGAAATAGTCTCTGAGAGTCCACCCTATTATTCCTCTCAACATCTGTAAACCTCTATCAGGTCGCTCTCAACCTTCGTCTCTCCAGGGAGAACAGTCCCAGCTCCCTCAACCTGTCTTCATAAGGCATGCCTCCCAATCCAGGCAACATCCTTGTAAATCTCCTCTGCACCCTTTCAATAGCTTCCACGTCCTTCCTATAGTGAGGCGACCAGAACTGGCACAGTACTCCAAGGTGGTCTGACAAGGGTCCTATAAAGCTGCAGCATTACCTCCTGACTCCTGAACTCAATCCCTCGATGAATGAAGGCCAGTACACCGTAAGCTTCTTAACCACATCCTCCACCTGGGAGGCCGATTTGAGAGTCTTATGGACCCGGACCCAAGATCCCTCTGCTCTTCCACACAGCTAAGACTCCTACCTTTGATAGTGTACTCATTCATCCCGTTGGATCTGCCAAAATGGACCACAACACTTTATCCCGTTGAAGTCCATCTGCCACTTCTCTGCCCAGTCTTGCATCCTGTCGATGTCATGCTGCAACTTCTGACATCCCTCCAGACCATCCACAACACCACCGACCTTCGTGTCATCGGCGAACTTACTCACCCATGTGAGTAAGTTCCATGCACACTCTTCGTGTGCATGGAACTCGGCTATCAGTTTTTGCTCAGTGATTCTGTGCTATTGTGTGTTGTGAAGGCCAACCTGGAGAACGCCTACCCAAAGATCAGAGGCAGTGACTACTGAAGTGTTCCCCAACAGGAAGAGAACACTACTCCCACAACTTGCAAAATCCACTAACTGTTCTGGTGGGAGACAACACACATCTCTTTAACTTGTGCTTAATCCTCTTGCCACTCATCATTCAGACCTTTAAGACTTGATTATCTGTAAAGAATCGCATTCCAAGCATTATCTTGAAAATTGAGTTTGTATCTATGTATGCCTTGCTTGTGAATAGAGCTTCCCCTCACCTGATCAAGGGGCATTGCTCTGAAAGCTTGTGGTTTATTCTACCAAATAAACCTGTTGGACTTTAACCTGTGTTAGAACCATAGAAAATTACAGCTCAGAAACAGGCCTTTTGGCCCTTCTTGTCTGTGCCGAACCATTTTTTGCTTAGTCCACTGACCTGCACTTGGACCATATCCCTCCATACCCCTCTCATCTACGAACCCATACAAGTTCCTTCTTAAATGTTAAAAGTGACCCATATTTACCACTTTATCCGGCAGCTCATTCCAAACTCCAACCACTCTGTGGGAAGAATTCCCCCCTAATATTCCCTTTAAACTTTTCTCCTTTCACCCTTAATCCATACCCTCTTTTTTTTTTCCTCCTCTAGCCTCAGTGGAAAAAGCCTGCTTGCATTCACTATCTAAACCCATCAAAATCTCATAACCTCTATGACATCTCCCCTCATTCTTCTATGCACCAGAGAATAAAGTCCTAATCTATTCAATCTCTCTCTGTAACTCAGCTTCTCATGTTCCGGCAACATCCTCATGAACTTTCTTTGCACTCTTTCAACCTTATATACATCCTTCCTATAACTAAGTGACCAAAACTGTACACAATACTCTAAATTCAACCTCACCAATACCTTGTACAAACTCACCATAACACTCCAACTTCTATACTCAATACTCTGATATATAAAGGCAAAAGTACCAAAAGCATTCTTTACGACACTATCTGCAACAGTCTGCAACACCAGTTTTAAATCCAACCGATTTATTTGATAGTAAACTCACAAGCTTTCGGCTTTATAGCCTTTGTCGCCTGACTTCTTACTGTGTTTACCCCAGTCCAACACCGGCATCTCTACATCATGAAATCCAGGCAGACAGCATCCACTGCCTTCCCTTCATCCACTTTCCTGGTAACGTCCTTAAAATTCTAATAGGTTGGTCAAACATGACCTACCATGCACAAAGCAATGTTGATTCTCCCTAATAAGTCCTTATCTATCCAAATATTTGTAGATCCTATGCCTTATCACACCTTCCAATAACTTGCCCACCACCGATGTCAAACTTAGTGGCCTATAATTTCCCAGATTTCTTTTAGAACCTTTTTTAAACAACAGAACAACATGAGCCACCCTCCAATCATCCAGCACCTCCCCCGTGAATAGTGACATTTTAAATATGTCTGCCAGGGCCCCTGTAAGTTCAACACTAACCTCCTTCAAGGTCCGTGGGAATACCCTGTCTGGTCCTGGGGATTTATCCACTCTGATTTGCCTCAAGACAGCCAGCATCTGTGATCTATAAAGATTCCATGACCTTCCTACTTGTTTGCCTTATTTCTGTAGACTCCATGTTCATTTCCTCAGTAAATATGGATGCAAAAAACCCATTTAATATCTCCCCCATTTCTTTTGGTTCCATACACAGTTTACCACTCTGGTGTTGTGAGGCTTCTTACTAGCAAATGACACCCATGTCCCACGAAAGAATTAAAAAAGTACAATATGCCTTTCTCACCACTCAATTAACCTGCCCTTCCACCTTGAGAGCTAGAGACAAACACGCCAAGGTGCCTTTGTTCTTCTGAACTTCCCAGTGTCAGACCTTTCATAGTATACTTACTCGTCAAATTACTCCTTCCAAAGTGCATCACCTCACACTTTTCAGGATTAAATTTCGTCTGCCCATTTGACCATTTTGTCTATATCCTCCTGTAGCCTGAGACACCCAGCCTCACTTTAACCACCCAGCCAATCTTCGTGTCATCAGCAAACTTATTGATCCTACCCCCTGCCCAGTCATTTATATCATTTATTTAAGTGACAAATATTGGAGGGGCCCAGCTTGGATCCCTGTGGTACGCCACTGGTCACCAGTCATTAAAGCAGCCACCCGTCATCATTTGTCTCCTACTGCTAAGCCAATTATGAATCCACCTTATCAGATCACCTTGTATCCCACGCGCTTGCCTTCTTAATGTCTCCCATGAGACTGTCCAAAGACTTTGCTGAAATCCATGTAAACTACATCATCTGCACTATCCTCATCCATAGACTTGGTCACATGCTCAAAAAATTCAATCCAATTTGTTAGGTATGACCTCCCTCTGACAAAACCATGCAGACTATCACTGATCAAACCTTGTCTCTCCAAATGGAGATAGATTCTTTCTTTCAGAATCTTCTCTGTAGTTTCCCAACCACAGATGTCAGACTCACTGCTCTGTAATTCCCTGGCTTGTCTCTACAACCTTTAAACAGTGGGACCACTAGCTGTTCTCAGTGACCAGGGAGCAATTAAAAACTTGGGTCAAAATCCCTCCAATTTTCTCCCTTGCCTCCCACAGCAGACTAGGACATAATTCAGTCACACCTGGAGATTTAAGTTCATTTAAAAGTCAACCTTTAAGCTCACCAATACCTTGTCACTCCCTATGATAATTTTCTCTAGGGGCTCACAGTCTTTCTCTGCATTCCACAACTACCTTCTCATTCTCATGGATGAAGATATGTGAAATATTCATTTAGCACTCTACCAATGTCCTCTGCCTCCATCCAAAGATTTCCAAAAGGCATTTGATAAGGTGCCTCACAAAAGGTTGCTGCAAAAGGTTAGGGTGCATGGAGTTGGGGGTAAGGTGTTAGTGTGAATAGAGGATTGGTTGTCTAATAGGAAGCACAGAGTTGGAATCAACTGGTGGTATTCTGGTTGGCAGTAGGTGACTAGTGGAGTGCTGCAGGAGGGATCGGTGCTGGGGCCTCAAATGTTTACTATTAACTTAGACGATCTGGAGGAGGGGGCTGAGTGTAGGGTAACGAAATTTGCTGATGAATACAAGATGAGTAGAGAAGCAAATTATGTGGAAGGCATAGAAAGTCTGCAGAGAGGCTGAGTGAATGGGCAAGAACCTGGCAGATGGAGTATAACGTTAGCAAATGTGAGATTATCCACTTTGATAGAAATAATAGTAGGAGGGATTATTATTTAAAGGGGAAAAAGCTGCAGCATGCTATGGTGCACAGGGACTTGGGGGTCCGTATACACGAATCGCAAAAACCCTGTCTGCAGGTGCAGCGGGTGATCAAGAAGGTGAATGGAATGTTGGCCTTTATAGCAAGGGGGATAGAATATAAAAGCAGGGAGGTCTTGCTGCAACTGTACAGGACACTGTGTGCAGTTTTGGTCACTGCATTTGCGAAAAGATATATTGGCCTTGGAGGGAGTGCAGAAGGTTCACTAGACTGATACCAGAGATGAGGGGGTTAGCCTATGAGGAGAGATTGAATAGATTGGGTCTGTACTCATTGGAGTTTAGAAGGCTGAACGGGGAATCTTATAGAGACATATAAGACAATGAAGGGGATGGATAGGGTAGAGATAGAGAGATTCTTTCCGCTTAAAAAGGATAGCAGAACTAGAGGGCACAGCTTCAAAATAAGGGGGGTGGGGGCAATTTAGATCAGAGTTGAGGAGGAACTTCTTCACTCAAAGAGTGGCAAGTCTCTGCTCATTGGAGTGATGGAGGCTATCTCGCTGAATATATTTAAGTCACGGATAGATAGGTTTCTGATAGACAAGGGAATTAAGGTTATGGGGAGAAAGCAGGAAAGTGGAACTGATCCACTTCAGATCAGCTATGATCTTGTTGAATGGCAGGGCAGGCTCGAGGGGCTAGATGGCCTACTCCTGTTCCTATTTCTTATGTTCTTATGATGCTACCGGGATTTGAATGAATGAGTTATAAGGAGAGGCTGGACAGACTGGCCACTTTTTCTGTGGAATGTAGGAGGCTGAGGATGATCTTATAGAGGTCTATAAAATAATGAGGAGCGTAGGTCAGCTAGATAGTCAATAACTTTTTCCAAAGGTAGGAGATTCTAAAACTTGAAGGCATAGGTTTGGGGGGAGATACAAAAGTATCCAGAGGGGCAATTTTTTCACTCAGAGGGTGGTGAGTGTCTGGGACAAGCTGCCAAAGATTGTAGTAGAGGCGGGTACAATTTTATCTTTTAAAAAAGCATTTGATAGTTACATGGATACAATGGGTATAGAGGGATATGGACCAAATGCAGGCAATTGGGACTAGCTCAGAGGTCTCAAAAAAAAAAAAAGGATGGCATGGACAAGTTGGGCCGAAGGGCCTGTTTCCATGCTGTAAATCTCTGATTTTATAGCCTAATTAACGCGGGCAGCACAGTGGCCTGGCATAGCGCCAGATACCCAGATTCAATTCCTAGCTTGGGTCACTGTTTATGTGGAGTTTGCACATTCTCACTGTGGGTTTCCTTCAGGTGCTCCAGTTTCCTCTCACATTCGATGTGTGGATTAGGTGGATTGGCCATACTAAATTTCCCCTTCGTGTCAGGGGATTAGCTAGGGTATGGGGATAGGGCCTGGTGGGATTATGGTCAGTGCAGACTCAAAACGGCTGAAAGGCCTCCTTCTGCACTGTAGGATTCTATGAAAAAAAATCAGAACCTCACAACTTGTATCTAGTCTAAAATCCAGGAGAATCTAAAGGAACAAAAAAGGTCCATTAATTCTACAAAGTAACACATTCTTAGCTAAAAATCGGTTATTAGCCTGCATTAGTAGCATCTGGTTCGTGTTTCTCAAACAGTTGACTCCTATAACAAAACATTGCTTCTTAATGCAGCCTCACCTTACACAAAAACATATCAAAATAGCATAGTAACATCCCAGTTGTTGTCTGCTGGCTCAAGTGCTGTTGTTTTTCTGGGGAATGTTACTGCTGAGCTTTGTATTCGTTGGGGATTGGTTGATCTCTGGGACAAATGGCCATTCAGCTCTTTGCTCAGTTAGTGAGTCAATCTGCTTTACCTGCCTGCTGTGAAGCAACAGCTTCTCCAGTTGCAAGTCCATGTTTGCAATTGTGACCTTAGATTTAGTCTACCATTGAGGTGAGAATTTCTCTATCCACGTTCCAAATTGCTAAGTGAGCTGACTTTCGTTGAGTGCATTGAAACAGTTAGCTCTGGCAATAATTTGGTAGCTTTATCAAAATGGAGTAGCACGCGTACAGTTTTGGTTACCACATTATTGGAAGGATATGAGGGGGTGCAGAGGAGATTCACCAGGATACTGCCTGGGATGGGACATTTAAATTACAAAGGGAGATTGCGCAAGCATGGCTTGTTTTTCTTGGGGCAGAGAAGACAGAGTGGCAATCTGGTTGACATGTACAAGATTGAGGGGCATGGATACAGTGGATGAGGAGCAACTTTCCCCTCAGTTGAAGGGTCTAAGGTTCAAGATGACGGATAGGAGGCTTTACCGAGGGTAGTAATAGCTTGGAATGCATTGCCTGTTGGATGGTAAAGGCAGATAGCTTCACAACCTTTAAAAAGTACCTGGATGAGCACTTGGCACGTCATAACATTCAGAGCTATTGGCTCTGGAGCAGGGATTTCTCTTTCTCCTTTCTAGAAGTTGCAGGACTCCTTTGAAGTCCTCGGACAGCAAGATGTCAATTTAAGAAGTGTTTTGAATCAACAGCTTAATGGATTCCTCCTCAGCAGTTCTTCATTCATCCTTCCCTTTGTGCTCAAATCCATCTCAAGTTTATTTATTAATATCACAATTAGGCTTACATTAGCACTGCAATTAAGTTATTGAGAAAATTCCCTAATCACCACACTCTGATACCTTACTGGATACGCAGAGGGAGAATTTAGCATGGCCAACGTACCTTAACCAGCATGTCTTTTGGATTGTGGGAGGAAATCCATTCAGACACAAGGAGAACGTGCAAACTCTGCGTACAGTAACCCAAATCAGGAACTGAACCTAGGTTTGTGGCACTGAGCAACAGTGCTGACCACTGTGCTACCATACTGCCCAAGCATCTCTTTTGTTCCTAAACACAATGTTTGCATAGACCAAGACTGATTGACAGCCATGGTTTCAAACACTAAAGTTTCTCATCTTTTAAAAAAGCATTCAACTGTTCTGTTCAAATGATCAAAGTGATTAACTTCACACTTCCTTTCTGCCCATTTATTTACTATGTCTACATCTCTTTGCAATTTCTATACGCGCTCCCCCACCCCCAAACTTGGGTACAATACTCTTTCCATTTAAACAAGACTCCACTATTCATTGCCAGCCAAATGAAAAATATACCATTTGTGCCCACTCTCATATGCAGAATCCTTTACCTTGTCTATTAACCTTGTGTTTGCACTTTATTGAACGATCACTCATTGTGGACAATCTTCAATAGTTTTCTTCAAGTTCTTTACAGTAGCCACCCTCATCTTTGCTATGTCAATTGTCTGCAAGTAGTGTCTGGTCATATTTATCTTAAAGTGTGCTGAATAGCAGCACGGAGGAAACAAGCAATATAGCTGAGTTTAGACTGCATCAGATTGTTCTGTGCACCTCTGGCAATTATTTCCATGCCCCTTGCAACTAGTGTAAAGACTGTTCCTCATCCAATACCAGCCTAGCATCCTGAATCCTCAGCGCCAGGGACCCAAGTTCAATTCCTGCCTCGGGTCACCATCTGGGTGGAGTTTGCATGTTCTCCCAGTTTCTGTGTTGGTTTCCACTGGGTGTTCTGGTTTCATCCCATAATCCAAACATGTGCAGGTTAGGTGGATTGGCCATGTTAAATTGCCCCTAACATCAGAGGATGAATAGGGTAAATATGTAGGGTAATGGGAACAGGTCTGGGGTGAGATTGAGGTCAGTGCAGACTTGATGAGAGGAATGATTTGATTTGTCACATGTATTGGTATAGAGTGAAAAATATTGTTTCTTACACATTATCCAGACAAAGCATTCTGTTGTTAGAGAAGGAAAATACATGAATAGAATGGGAACAGAGGGATACGGTTCCCGGAATAGTATGGGGTTTTAGTTCAGTAGGGTAGGCTTCGAGGGCCAAAGGGTCTGTTCCTGTGCTGTAATTTTCTTTGTTCTTTCAGAGTGCAGGATGTAGTGTTACAGTCATAGCTACGGCATAGAGTAAGATCAACTTAATCCAAGTTAGGTCCATTCAAAAGTCTGATGGCAGCAGGGAAGAACCTCTTCTGTTCTGGAGTCAGTTGGTACATGACTTCAGACTTTTATTGTCTGATGGTCGCTCAGATGGACCCATAATTAGTATTACATCTTCCCTTTGCTGCATAGCAAAGGTTTCTCATATATGAGCAGCCACGCCTTCAGCAGTACCCTTTACACCAAGAATCAATCCTTGAAAGCGAGCTGGCAGTGTCTCAGGATATGCATGCCCTGGGAAACATGGGATGCTCTTTTCAGGATCATAGCCCATGACAAAAATATTACAGAACACAAAAAGCCACATGGCCTATCTGTTCTGAGGGAGCAATTTACCAGTAAATTGGTCATTTGTTGGGTTACTGTAATTTAACCAGTAAATTAAATATTGCTATCTACATTCATTCCATTCAAATAACAATCCAGTTTCCACTTGAATGTGCCTCTGCACATTGGAGGCATTACAATTATCATCTCCAGCTCTTAAGGCAGAGATGTTATAGTGCTTTCTGCTGCTGAGTTTTGTCTTTTGCAGATAGCATTTAAATAGGAAGACCAACATGGTCAACCTCAGTGCCCCTTTCCAAATATGGAGCTAGGGTAGATTGCTGAGCTGTAACCTGGCTTGTTTTCAGATAGACATTCACCCTGGAGGTGAGAGATCACTACAGCCTTGTTTTCAGAACAATTCACTCATGTCCAAAAAATACCTTTTTGGATGTTTCCTGGAGATAGGTACTGCCACTTCTAGACTGGAAAGTGTCCTTTGAGATAGTGACAACTTTTGAATCTACAAACGAAGAGCCAGGTGATCTTCAGTGGCCATATTTTGCAGCCCATCACTGACCATTTTAAAAAGTAAAAGCACAGTTCCAGAAGATTCTGCAGATTCCAATTTATGTTTTAAAGTTATGAATATGTCATGACTTTTCTGGGCCAGACAGGGAGCAGAAACTTGCTAACTGCCCCCTCTCCATTATTGTTCAACCACTGAGGAAAATGTTCTCTATGTCAACCAATTTTGGTCTTAAAATTTCAACCAAAATAACTGCCCAACTAAGCTCTCAGGTGAATTTTTGATGGGGAGCCCATTAAAGATGGCACCTCAGGCTTTACCCTGCCAGAGTGATGGTGCAAAACATACCATCAAATTCTATGTGCACTGAATGTCAGAAAATCTGGAGTGAAAACACAATTGTGCATCTTGAGACATCTGCTGCTTTTTAGTCAGAATATGACCAATTAAGCACAAATCCATCCATAAATGAATTGCAAGTCATTTTTATTGTGGCTGTTTTGTGCCTGAACCCAGAAAGCTTGCTCACTCTCTTACTCATTATTGTTTAATGAATGATTAAAACTCTACCACTTCAATCCTTGCAATGGAAATTTCCTTTGGCCTCAGGTGGCATTTTACAACCTGGCTTGAGCAAGGTGATAAAATCCTGCCCAGCGTATATTATCAGTTCCACCTATGACTCTAATAAATAAACTTAAAACAGTACAAAAGTTCATTTTTCTTCACCTGGATATAATGGTTTCCACTTGTAAGTCCTTCCATTGTAAATACGAGAGTTAAAAGATGAACACTGCTCATCGCGGAAACTCCTCCCATTAACTGGACACTCCTGCAGCAGAAAGAGTATGTTGAATTGCAATTTGTTGCATTGAACTTGGTTTCCACTTAGCCATATGATAGTAGTGATTACACTTCAAAGGTAATTCATGAGGCATTTTAAACATCTTAAACATATTGCTAGATGAACACTCTTAATTTTAACAGTAAGAACTCTAATACCAGTTTAAAGTCCAACAGGTTTCTTCAGGATCACGAGCTTTTAGAGCGCTGCTCCTTCATCTGGAGAGTGGAAAGGCAGGTTCACAAGTACAGCATACACAGGCAAGATAATGGTTGGAATGGAAGTCTTTACAGGTAGACCCAAGATCCCAGTTGAGGTTGTTCTCATGCTTGCGAAACTTGGCTATCAGTTTATGTCAAAAACTGATAGCCAAGTTCCCTACACATGACTGGAATCATGGGTTCATGTCACACTACATGTATCCCCATCTGTGGCCTATAAAATCCTAGTAACGAATCTGTATTGAGATAAATCACACCTCTAACCTATGATTATCCTTCTTTCCATTCACACTGTCTGTACCTGTAAAGTCTCGCAATCCAACCATTATCTTGCAATTGGGTCTCTGTCTATATATGCTCTGTTTGTGAGCCTCTCTCTCCACTCAGATGAAGGAGTAGCACTCAAAGCTTGTGATTCCAAATAAACCTACTTGACTTTAACCTGTTGAGACTCCTTACTGTGCCCACCCCAGTGCAATGCTGGCACCTCCACATCATATCTTTAACAGTAGCACATGGACTCAACATTTTAGAGAATGGATTTTGCTGTGCATGGTAGGTGTAATTAAATCTAGGTAGTACAAGAGAAGTGGAAGAAACAGTTTGGATGTTAAACACATTTCAGAAGACTATACAATTCCAAATTTGTTGCAAGTGGAATGATCTTGTATTGGATATTTCAATTCTGGGAAGATTTTCACTGTCAGCCCTGTCTATGCCTCAATTTTATACATTTCTATCAGGTCTCCACTGCTCCAGAAAAGAAAAAACAACCCTAGTTTGTCCAGCCTCTCCTTGTAGCTCATACTGTCTAATCCAGGCAGCATCTTAATAAACCTCTCCTGCACCCTCCACATCTTTCTGTAATGTGTGGTCACCAGGACAGAATGCCATACTTTTATAAAGTTGCAACATGACATTCTGTCCTTAATTAACAGCAATCGTGCCATATGCCTTCTTTACCACTCTAGCTATTGTTGTGGCCACTTTCAGGGAGCTATAGATTTGAACCCCAATATGCCTCCATACATCAGTGCTGTTCACAGTTCTGTCAGTAACTATACTATTCAATCTCTCAAAGTGCAGCACCTTACTTGGCCAGGTTAAATTCCATCTGCCATTTCTCTGCCCATATCTGTAACCGATTTATATTCCATTGTATCAAGAACAAAGAAAATTACAGCATAGGAGCAGGCCCTTCAAGCTCGCACTGACCATGCTGCCCGACTTAACTAAAATCCTCCATCTTCCCGGGGGCCATATCCCTCTATTCCCATCCGATTCATTTACTTGTCAAGACGCCCCTTAAAAGTCACTACCGTATCCGCTTCTGCTAGCTCCCCTAGCAACAAGTTCCAGGCAACCACTACTCTAAAATATCTGCCTCATACATCTCATTTAAATCTTGCTCCTTGCACCTTATCCTATGCTCCTTAGTAACTGACTCTTCCATCCTGAGAAAAAGCTTTTGACTATCCACTTTGTCCATGCCCCTCATAATCTTGTAGACTTCTATCAAGGTCTCCTCTCAACCTCTGTTGCTCCAGTGAGAATAAACTAAGTTTCTCCAACCTCTCCTTGTAGCTAATGCCCTCCACACCAGGCAACATCCTGGTCATTCTTTTCTGTACCCTCTCCAAAGCCACCACATCCTTCTGCTAATGTGGCAACCAGAACTGAACACTATATTCCAATTGCAGGCTAAGGTTCTATAAAGCTGCATCATGACTTGCCAATTTTAAACTCAATGCCATACGCCTTCTTGATTACTTTCTCCACTTGCATTGCCATTTTGTGACCTGTGTATGCAGATCCCTTCTGCCATTTACATTTTTTAAATGCATTACCTCACATTTGTCCGGATTAAACGCCATCTGCTATCTCCCCAACCAAGTCTCCAAATGATCTATATGCTGCTGTATCCTCTAATGGTCCTCATCCGCAAATCCACCAACTTTACTAAACAATTCATTTATATATATTACAAAAAGCAAAATCCCAGCACTGATCCCTGAGGAAACCACTTGTCACAGCCCTCCATTCAGATACATATCCTTCCACTACTACCCTCTGTCTTATTTGAGGAAGATATAGAGATGCTGGTGTTGGATGGGGGTAAACACAGGAAGAAGTCTCACAAAACCAAGTTAGTCCAACCAGTTTATTTGGTAGTAATCTCACAATCTTGTAATCCGTGGGATTACTATCAAATAAACTGGTTGGACTTTAACCTGGTGTTGTGAAACTTCTTATTCAACTAAGCCAGTTCTGTATCCTTTGACAATCTTCTGCATTATATACAACTATGCCTGTGTTATCTGCAAACTTAATGGTTTTTTGGTCTTACCAAGTCTTTTTACTCTTATGTGAGAAATAAACGAATAACCAAGGTGAGGTTAGAGCCAGTCAAGGTTAACAGTAGGAATTTGTGCGTGGAGTCAGAAGAGATACTTTTCTTCAGTGTTCACCAAAGAGTGGGACCATGTTTTTGAGGATGTGTGAGATGAGCTGGAGGTAGATTTTCTGAGGGAAGATGTATTAGCAATTTTGAAAAACCCAAGGGTCAATATAAGTCCTTTGGACCGGATGGGATATATTCTAAGATTCTTTGGGAGGCAAGGGATGAGATTGTATAGCCTTTGGCTTTGATCTTTGAGTCCTCACTGCCCATGGGGATAATGCCAAAGGACCGCAGAGTTACAAATGTTGTTCCTCTCTTCAATAAAGAAAATAGGAATGACCCTGGTAATTACAGGCCAGTTAGTCTTACTTCAGTGGTTTGATAAGTTAATGGAAAAGGTAATGAGGGAATAGGTTTTATGACCATTTGGAAAGACGCAGCTTAATCCAGGATAGTGAGCACAGATTCATGAAGGCTAAGTCTTGCCTCATAAATTTGATTGAATTCTTTGAGGAGGTAACTAAGTTTGTAATGAAAAGTAAAGTAGAGCACTTGATGTCATATACATGGATTTTAGTAAGGTATTTGATAAGGTTCCCCATGGTATGCTCATGAAAAAACTGAAGAGGTGTCGAATAGCCGGAAATCTGGCCAATTGGATAAGTAACTGCCTATCTCATAGAAGACAGAGGGTAGTGGCAGATGGAAAATTTTCAGACTGGAGACCAGTTACCAGCAGTGTACCAGAGGGATCAGTGCTGGTTCCTCTGCTATTTGTGATTTTTAGTCAATGACTTGGAAGAGGAAACTGAAGAGTGGGTTAGTAAATTTGCTGAAGACATCAAGACTGGTAGAGTAGTGGGTGAGGTGGAGGGCTCTTTTAGGCTGCAAAGAGACATTCATAGGATGCAGAGCTGGGCCGAAAAGTGGCAGATGGACTTTAACCCTGATGAGTGTGAGGTGATTCATTTTGGTAGGACGAATTTGAATGTAGAACATAACAGCACAGTACAGGCCCTTCGGCCCTCGATGTTGCGCCGACCAATGTAACCAATTTTATGACCCTCTATCCTAAACTATTCCAATGCTATCCATATGCCTATGCACTGCCCATTTGAACGCCCTTAAACTTGACGAGTCCACAACTGCTGCAGGCAGGGCATTCCACGCCCTTACTACCCTCTGAGTAAAGAGCCCACCTCTAGCATCTGTCCTTTAACTACCACCCTTTAATTTAAAGCTATGTCCCCTTGTGCTATCCATCTCCATCCAAGGAAAAAAGCTCTCACTATCCACCATATTTAACCCTCTGATCATCTTATATGTCTCAATTAGATCACATCTTAGCCGCCTTCTCTCTAATGAAAATAACTTCAAGTCCCTTAGCCTTTCCTCATAAGACCTGCCCATCATACCAGGCAACATCCTAGTAAACCTCCTCTGCACCCTTTCCAATGCCTCCACATCTTTATTATAATGTGGCGACCAAAACTGTACACAATACTCCAAATGCGGCCGCACCGGAATTTTGTACAGTTGCAACATAACATCTCAGTTCCGAAATTCAATCCCTCTACCAATAAATGCTAACATGCTATACGCCTTCTTAACAACCTTATCAACTTGAGTACCAACTTTCAGAGGTCTATGCACCTGTACACCGAGATCTCTCTGCTCATCTACACTGCTAAGAGTCCTACCATTAGCCCTATATTCTGCAGGCATATTACTCTTACCAAGGCGAATCACCTCACACTTTTCCACATTAAACTCCATTTGCCACTTCTCGGTCCAGCTCTGCAACTTATCTATGTCCCTCTGCAAACTGTAATGTCCAACCTCACTGTCTACCACTCCTCTGACTTTGGTGTCGTCAGCAAATTTACTAACCCATCCCTCTACATCCTCATCCAGGTCATTTATAAAAATAACAAACAGTGGCGCCAAAACAGATCCCTGAGGTACACCACTAGTAACTAAACTCCAGGTTGAATATATCCCATCAACCACCACCCTCTCTTCTATCAGCTAGCCAATTCCTAATTCAAATTGATAAATCTCCCTCAATCCCATGCATCTGCATTTTCTGCAGTAGTCTTCCATGGGGAACTTTGCTAAAATCCGTATACACCACATCAACTGCCTTACCCTTATCCACCTCTTTGGTCACCTTTTCAAAAAACTCAATAAGGTTTGTGAGGCACGACCTTCCCTTCACAAATCCATGTTGACTATCCCTAATCAATTCATTTCTTTCTGACTATAAATCCTATCCCTTATAATTCTTTCCAAAACTTCCCCACAACAGATGTAAGGCTCACTGGTCTATAATTTGCAGGATGGTCTCTACTCCCCTTCTTAAACATGGGGACAACATTTGCCATCCTCCGGCACTACACCTGTAGCCAACAACAACATGAAGATCAAAGCCAAAGGCTCTACAATCTCCTCTCTAGTCTCCCAGAGTAACCTGGGATAAATCCCATCCGGCCCAGGGATTTACCCATTTTCATACTCTCAAAAATAGCTAACACCTCCTCCTTATGTACCTCTATCCTGTCTAGTCTACAACCCTGTATCCCAGTATTCTCCCCAACTCCACTGACATTTTCCCTGTGAAGACAGAAAAAAAATATTCATTCAGTGCCTCACCAATCTCTACAGGCTCCACGCACAACTTCCCACTACTGTCTTTGACTGGTCCTAATCTTGACCTAACCAATCTTTTATTCTTAACATATCTAAAAAAGCTTTAGGGTTCTCCTTTATCCTATCTGCCAAAGTCTTCTCATGTTCTCTTCTAGCTCTTATCTCCCTCCTGGCTAATTTATAACTGTCCAGTGCCCTAACCAAGCCTTCATGTCTCATCTTTATATAAGTCTCCTTTTTCCTCTTCACTAGTGAGCTAACTTCCTTAGTACACCACAGTTCCCTGGCTCTACCACTTCCTCCCTGCCTGACAGGTACATATTTATCAAGGACTCGCAGTAGCTGTCCCTTGAATAACATAGAACAGTACAGCACAAACAGGCCCTTTGGCCCACGAGTTGCGCCGATCACATCTACCAATCCACAGACCTATAACCCCCTATCCTATTCTTTTCCATATACTCATCCAGAAGTCTCTTAAAAGACCCCAGAGAGTTTGCCTCAACAACCTCCGACGGCAATAAGTTCCACATTTCAGGTGTTCCCAGCCTCTGCAGTTTCCTACTCCACCCTATGTATCCTAACTCTCGCCTAATAGCCTCATAATTACCTTTCCTCCAGCTGTAACTTCTTCCCTTTGGTACACGTCTATCCCTTTCCATCACTAAGGTAAACATAACCGAATTGTGGTCATTATCACCAAAGTGCTCACCTACCTCCAAGTCTAACACCTCGTCTGGTTCATTACCCAGAACCAAATCCAATGTAGCCTCACCTCTTGTTGGCTTATCTACATACTGAGTCACAAAACCCTCCAGCACACATTGTATAAAAACTGACCCCTCTAATGTGCGTGAGCTATAACTTTGCAAATATTGATTGGAAAAGTTAAAGTTCCCTATAACAACTACCCTGTTACTTTCACTTCTGTCCAGAATCATCCTTGCAATCTTTTCCTCCACATCCCTAGAACTTTTTGGAGGCCTGTGAAAAACTCCCAACAGGGTGACCTCTCCTCTCCTGTTTCTAATCTCAGCCCAAACTACCTCAATAGACAGGTCCACATCAAATGTCCTTTCTGCTACTGTAATACAGTCATTGACTAACAATGCCACACCTCCCCCTCTTCTACCACCTACTCTGCTCCGACTGAAACATCTGTACCCCGGAACCTGCAACATCCATTCTTGTCCCTGCTCTATCCACGTCTCTGAAACGGCCACAACATCGAAGTCTCAGGTACCTATCCAGGCTGCAAGTTAGAACATAGAAGTTTGCCCACCTTATTGCGTATGCTCCTCACATTGAAGTATACACACTTCAAACCACCCTCCCACCTACCAGTACCCTGCTGAGATCCAGAAACCTTATCCATGACTTTGATATTCCCATTCTCCTGTACGTTTGCACTACTCAGGGCCCCATGTCCCCTCTGATTCAGCTTAGAAGTAGATGGCAGAAGAAATTCAAAATGAGATGAGGCAATTTATTTTGATAGGAAGAATGTGGAGACAATACAGAATGAGGATGGATGCAGGAGAACCGAGGTGTATATGCGTGCAGATAAGTTAATATGGGCTTTATTAATAGGGTCAGAGTGTACAAATCCAAGGATGATGTGCTAACCTTGTACAAGACATTAGTTAGACCCAAGCTGAAATACTGTGTAGAGTTCTGGATGCCACATTATTGAATTGAAATGAATGCATTCAAGAATACACAGAAGAGGTTTATAAGTATGCTTCCAGGGTTAAGAAACTTGACAAATTGGAGAGTTTTAAAAAAATCATTTATGGACCATGGGTGTTGCTGACTGGGCCAGCATTCAACTTTCATCCCTAGTTGCCCTTGGGAGTTAGAGTCAACTATATTGCTATTGTACTGGAATCACAGCCTTCCCTAAAAAGGATATTCAAACCAGATGGGCTTTTCCCTGACAACCAATAATTTCACGGTCATCATTTGCAGATGCCAGTATTGGACTGGGGTGACTCACCTGAACACAACATGGCAAAAGCTTGCGATACCAAATAAACCTGTTGGATTTTAACCTGGTGTTGAGACTTCTTACTGTGCTTAACCCAGTCCAACACTGGCATCTCCAAATGGTGACCATGAAATCATTGTTGATTGTCAGGGAAAAACCCATCTGGATCATGAATGTCTTTTAAAGGAAGGCAATCTTAGTCATCAATAGATTCTTAATTCGAGTTTTTTTTTAAAAAAAATTGAATTCAAAATTTCTCCCATCTGCTGTGATGGGGTTTGAACAAGGATCCCTAGAGCATCAGCTGAGTTTCTGGATTAATATAGTCAACAATAACAGCACTAAGCCTTTGCCTTCCCAAAGGAGGAGGTTGCAGCTGTTCTCCTTGGAGAGAAGTTAAGAGATTTGATAGAAATATTCGAGTTACAGTTTGCAGAGTTGGGCCGAGAAGTAGCAAATGGAGTTTAACGTGGAAAAGTGAGAGGTGATTCACTTTGGTAAGAGTAATATGTGTGCAGAACATAGGGCTAATGGTAGGACTCTTAGTAGTGTAGATGAGCAGAGAGGTCTCGGTGTACAGGTGCATAGATCTCTGAAAGTTGGTACTCAAGTTGATAAGGTTGTTAAGGCGGCATATAGTGTGTTAGCATTTATTGGTAGAGGGATTGAATTTCGGAGCTATGTTGCAACTGTACAAAACTCTGGGTGCGGCCACACTTGGAGCATTGTGTACAGTTTTGGTCGCCACATTATAAGAAAGATGTGGAGGCATGGGAAAGGGTGCAGAGGAGGTTTACCAGGATGTTGCCTGGTATGAGGAAAGGCTAAGGGACTTGAAGTTATTTTCATTAGAGAGAAGGCTAAGAGATGACTTAATTGAGACATATGATCAGAGGGTTAGATAGGGCGGATAACGAGAGCCTTTTTCCTCCGATGGAGATGGATAACGCGAGGGGACATAGCTTTAAATTAAGGGGTGGTAGTTATAGGACAGATGCTAGAGGTGGGTTCTTTACTCAGAGGTAGTAAGGGCATAGAATGCCCTGCCTGCAGTAGTTGTGGACTCGTCAAGTTTAAGGGCGCTCAAATGGTCAGTGGACAGGCATATGGACAGCATTGCAATGGTTTAGGATAGAGGGTCATAAAATTGGTTACATTGGTCAGTGCAACATAGAGGACCAAAGGGCCTGTACTGCGCTGTAATGTTCAAACCATAACGGGGCTGTAGATTGAGAAACTATTCCCATTTGTAAAATGATCAAGAACAAGAGAGAGCACAGATTTGTCATGATTTTCCAAAAGTAGTGGTGAGTGATTGCAGTCCAGAATGCCTGAAGATTGGCAAATATTGTGCTTTTGTTTAAGAGCTGCAGGAAAAAGCAAACCAGTGAGCCCAACATCTGACATGGGTAAGGTGTTAGAAGGTATTGAGATAGGATCTAAAGGCATTTAGAGAGGCGAGGACTGATTAGGAACAGTCAGCATGGCTTTGATAGTGGAAAAAAATCTTATGAATTTGATTGAGTTTTTTTGAAGAGGTAACCAAGATGGTCAATGAGGGTAATGAAGTTGATGTTGTTGCATGGACTGTAGCAAAACCTTTGACAAGATACCACATGATAGATTGTTGCACAAGGTTAAATCTCTCAGGATTCAGAGTGAGGTAGCCAATTGTCTTGACAACAGAAGATGGTTGGCTTCCAATTTGGACATGTGACCAGCTGCGTGTTTCATGCATCAGTGCTGGGTTCAGTTTTATCTATCATTTATATTAGTGATTTAGATGAGAATTTAGGAGACATGGTTAGCAAGTTTGCAGATGATGCCAAGATTTATGGCATAAATAGACGTGAAGGACTGTAATGGGATCTTGATCAATGAACCAGTGAGCTGATGAAGTCAATTCAGATTAAATGCAAGGTGAATCGTATCAGGGCAGGACTTATTCAGTTAACGATGGGTGTTGGGGAGAGTTATAGAGTAGAGATCTAGGGTGCAGGTTCATAAGTCCTTAGAGGGGAATTAGGGTGAACAGAATGGTGAAGATAACATTCAGCATGCTTGGTTTCATCAGAACAAAATACAAGAGTGGACCTCCCTCCCCCTGAAGGGCACACGTCAGCTAAACAGTCAGTCAATCTTTTCCCAATGACAAAGTAGTTCAAAACTAGAGGGGAGAGGTAATATTTTCAGAAGGTGGTGAGTGTCTGGAAATGATCTGCCAGAGACAATAGGAAAGACAGGTACAATTCTGCCTTTTAAAAAAAATTAAAATGGCTAAAAAGGATATGGATCAAATGCAGGTAATTAGGACTAGTTTAGTGGTAAAAATTGGGTGACAGAAAAGTTGGGTCATAGGGCCTAGTTCCATGCTGTAGACATCCTGATAAGCAAAATAAAAAGAACTGCACAGCAGATTTAAAGTAAGAGTATAAATGGCATATGACAGTAAAAGGACCTAAGAGCACAAATTGAGCACTAATACAGGCTCAGGCAGCCATTAAAAAGAAAATGCACCAGAAATCAGGTCAAAACTAGTACGGCCATAGTGAAAACTGATGGAATTGGACTAGTCAGTCATCCTTATATGCACTCCTGGTTGGGCCAAATGGCCAGTTGGTGCCATATCCTATAAAATGCTTTTGAAAGCAATAGAACTGAACAGCAAACAATGAGTACATGATGAATGATTTAGTATTGCCTAAGAAAAATGACTACATCTTTTGTCTATTCCTTGTGCCATATACCCATACATTGTGTTCTTGTAGCACACTTCCAGCCATGTGTATGTTTTTCAAATAGTACACTTCCATCCAGAAGTGTTTCCTTATATATTGACCATATCATAATATCCAAGCCAAATTGTCAGGAGTAAGTGGTTTCACTGACCTGTACATTGCACAGCTGATATCTTTTAGAAGTGCCTGTGCAAGTCTGGTTACCAGTTCCTATCATTGTTAACTTTCTGTTAAACAAGACATGCAAACATTATAAGTTATTATTATTTGTGATGCAAGAAAAAAAATCATCTTTATTGTTCATTCAATAAAAGCTCTCCAGAAAATTGAATCAAAACTTTATTAAATTTACAAGGAAAAGTATATGCATTACAAAATAATTCAGTGAAAGCAGCTGTCAGCAATCATATGCTGCCAGCTTGGAGTCTGAGAGGTTTAAAATCTTAGGCTGGATTTCCTTGACATTCAGTCAAACTGCAGCAAGAAAACATGGCATGAGCTTAGTGGCATCCTACCCAAATCCCAATGGAACCTGCTCTGGTCACTCCATTTTTTGGTTGCCATCTGAATGCTGACTATGTGGGCAAATCTGGACATCTACCTCAGTTTGTTTCTCCTGGTAGATGTGTCAATAGGCTCTGAGGGGAAGTGGTGAAGATTCCCAATTATTCAGATGAGTGAAGGTCTGGCAGAGAATCTCTCCTTTAATTTCTTGCTAAATTCCCTCAAAAGGTATGGCTGAAATTCTGTCAGGCCTCTTAGCTCTTGTCTAGCATGCTAACCTGACTTTGTATGAGAACCCCAAATTCTTGTGCTCCAGCTTTCTCCATTCCATAAAATTCTGTTTCTTTATTCTTCTTAAAGGGCATAGCTTCAAATTTCCCTACATATTCCACCTGCCAAGTTTTTGCCCACTTAGTTAACTGTTTATGTCCCTTTACAGACTCTTTAGGCAGTATCTCACACTTGCCATCTATGGGAATAGCAGTAGGGATCTGTGTGGTGAAACATGAAAGTTGTAAATCTTGTCAGCAACTTCTGATTTTTACATTATTACATCACTGGTAAGCAACGTTTGAACATGTAATAAAGGCTTTGCCCTAATCCAACCTTTGTGGCCCTGAACGTTACATTAGTTAAGGTGCAGATCCAGCAAATTCCAGGCACCCACTACCCTCTGGAAAAAAGTTTCCTAATGTCCCCTTTACACCTGCCTTTGTGTCCCCTGGTTCTAGAATTCTCTGCCAAAAGAAGCAATTTTATCCTATCCATTCAATGTCATCTCCACAATTGTGTACATCTCAAATCATCCCTCATTCCAAAAACAAACTTATCCAATCTCAGTTACACTTCAAAACCTGGCAACATTGTTAATTTCTGAGAATGTGGAGGAGGAGGTTTATGTCCTTCCTGTAATGTGGTGATCAGAGCCACACAATACTCCAGCTGTGCCTCACTAGTATTTTATACAATTCCAACATGATATCCTTACTTTTATATTCTATTTCTCTGCCAAAGGAGAACATTCTATATGCTTTCTTTACAAGCTTGTGTAACTGCAGCCTTTAGGGACCTGTGTACTTGTATGTCAAGATCTGTCACTATTTATCTCTTGGAGATGCTGACATTTTATTGTGCCTACCCCAATCTAATGTCTCAACCAGGAAAGTCTCTCAAAGCTTATGCTACCAAATAAAGCACTGCCCCTTCACCAGGTGAGTCACCCATCTGATGAATGGGCAATGCTGTAGAAGCTCATTAAAAAGCTCAAATAAACCAACTAGGCTTTAACCTGATGTTGACAGGCCTCTTGGTACATTCCATTTTAATTGTGTATTCTCTAACTATTTGATCTCCCTAAACACATTACCTCACTATGTTACAATCCATCTGCTACATCACTATCCACTCAAAGAATCTCTCATTGGAGGGGAATAGATAATTGAACAGTCTTTTTCCTCAGGGAAGTGGAATTGAAAACTAGAGGGCAAAAGGTTAAAAGGAGCAGGGAAGATTTAAAATGAATATAAGGCAACTTCTTCATGCAGAGAATGGTGTGCATATGGAATTAACTGCCAAAGAACGTAGTTGAGGCAAGTTCAATAGCAACATTCAAATAGATATATTAGACAGGAAAGGATTATAAAGGACATGGGCCAAATGCAGGCAATTGGGAGTAGCTGGGAGAGCATTATGGTCAGCATGGACCAGTTAGGCCAAAGGACCTGTTTCTGTGCTTTATTGCAGTGACCCCAATTCTAAATAAATTTTTCAGGCATGATTTCTGCTTCTTGAAGCAATGATAGCTGTTTGTTTATATACAAATGCTGAGGGGAGATATGAAAAGGGTCCAGAGAGGCAATCTCCCCCTCTCACTGCCTCAATTTATGTATTTTAAAAGCATTTAGAGTTACATGGATAGAGGCATGTGGACCAAACATGGACAATTGGGACTAGCATAAATGGTAAAAACTAGCGTGGACAAATTGGATTGAGGGCCAGTTTCCATGCTTTTTAGCTCATTGATAGAGGGATTGAGTTTCAGGGCTGTGAGATTATGTCGCAACTGTATCAAATTCTTGGAGTACTATGTACAGTTCTGATCACTGCATTTTGGAAAAATATGGAACCACTAGAAAAAGGGTGCAGAGGAGGTTTACCAGGATGTTGCCTGGTATGATGGGAAGGTCTTATAAAGGAAAGGCTGAGGGACTTGAGGTTGTTTGTTAGAGAGAAGGTGGTTAAGAGGTGACCTAATTGAAGCATACAAGATGATTAGAGTAGATAGGCTCTCATTGTCCACCCTTTTTCCTTGGATGGTGGTAGCTAACACAAGGACACAGCTTTAAATGGAGGGTGATAATTATAGGATGGATGTCAGAGGTAGGTTCTTTACTCAGTAGTAAGGGTTTGGAATGCCCTGCCTGCAGCAATTGTGGACTTGCCAGCTTTAAGAACATTCAAATTGTCATTGGAATAATTTATGTTAAATAGAACATAGAACATAACAGCACAGAACAGGCCCTTCGGCCTTTGATGTTGCGCCGACCAATATAAAAAGCAATGCCCCTCCATACTAAACCATTCCCTTCTCTTCCATATACTTATCAACTAACCTCTTAAACGCCACCAAACTTGGCGCATCTACAACCGCTGCAGGCAGGGCATTCCACTCCCGAACCACCCTTTGGGTAAAGAACCTGCCTCTGATATCCGTCCTATAACTATCACCCCTTAATTTAAAGCTGTGTCCCCTCGTGCTAGCTTTTTCCATCCTAGGAAAAAGGCTATCACTGTCCACCCTATCTAAACCTCTAATCATCTTATATGTTTCGATCAGGTCCCCTCTTAGCCTCCTCCTTTCTAACGAAAACAACCTCAAATCCCTCAGCCTCTCCTCATAAGACCTGCCCTCCATACCAGGCAACATCCTGGTAAACCTCCTCTGTACCCTCTCCAATGCCTCCACATCTTTCTTATAATGTGGGGACCAGAACTGCACACAATACTCCAAGTGCGGCCGCACTAGAGTTTTGTACAGTTGCAACATGACGTTGCGGCTCCGAAATTCAATCCCTCTACCAATAAAAGCCAAGACTCCATGTGCCTTCCTAACAACCTTCTCGACCTGACTGCCTACTTTCAGGGATCTATGCACATACACACCAAGATCCCTCTGTTCATCTAGACTACTAAGAATCCTACCATTTGCCCTATACTCTACACATTTATTATTTCTGCCATAGTGCATTACCTCACACTTTTCCACATTAAACTCCATTTGCCACCTCTCGGCCCAGCTCTGCAACTTGTCCAAGTCCCTCTGCAAACTATAACACCCCTCTTCACTATCTAATGATCATTAGATTCATTCTACTGATTGGCCCTCAATGTTATGCAAAGGGCCTGTACTGCACTGTAATGTTCTATGCTCTATATTGCAAACCTCTGACTCTAGATAATAGAAATAAGATTTAGATGAATGTTGCCAAGGTTTGAAAATTGCAACCATGAGAAAAGATTGGATAAGTTTGTTTTCCTTAGAAAAAGGAGATGCAGGGTAGCTTTTGATTGGACTGACCTTACACTGATTTTTCTCTACACCCTAGCAATGATTAACACTACATTCACTCCTTTCATTGGAATGCTTGATCTGTATAACATGCAAGAAACAATATTTTTCACTGTATACTAATGTGACTAAATCAAATTGAGATATGCAAAGTTACAAGGTACCTAGATCAGACAGACAGGATGCTCCAGACCTTGCAGTTATAATGAGGGGACAAGGAAAAACTGTCACCTAAAAAAGGTGACAAGCATTTGGAATTCACTACCCTAGGCTAAAATGTTTAATTCAATTCAAGATACCCAAACCCATACTTGATGTGCTGTAACATGGGATTAAAATGAGCAGCTAGTGTTTCATAAAAATCTGACTTTTGGCAGATACAATGATTTGAACAGTCTTTGTGCTGTAACTTGATTTTAATTTGCTCACCACTGAGCTTAGGGTGACCTCTTTCTCCATTTAACTGTACAGTATCCAATTCTCTGGCTGCAGTTGTGGTTCTGAAAGACTGATGATGGTCTGAACCTCTGCTATTCTTCCCTTACTATCCTGTGTGATGACTTATCTTTAAGTGTGTTAAGCACTTGTGACTTCCTCCCTCACTATGTTCATGTCATCTACTATTTTACATGCCAATTCCTTACAATGTCTGCTGTGTTACTGTTTTATGAAAACAGACAAGGGGAGGGATTAAGTTACTCTAGAGACCTTTAAAAGCAGCAGACTGGACCTTGATTCAGAAGTCCCACTCATTTCCAGTAGATCACATTTGTCTGCACAGCACGGACAAAGAGCATGAAATCACAAGCAGGAAAGCAGACAACCTATTTTCAGTGTTCGAAGCACCTAACCCAATAGGGACAAATCTATGCAGAATGCATAACATCCTTGATCAGAAGATATGGTTTGTTCAACTGATTATGGTCCAATTTCTTTTCATTCTTAGCTTTAAGGATGAAAAACATGCTGGACTCTGACATCACTTGCTGAGGATAGCTGACAATCAACCATATTGCTGTTGTTCTGGAGTCACATGTAGGCCACACCAAGTAAGGATGGCAGATTTTCTTCCCTAAAAGGGAGAGAGTGAACCAGATAGGCTTTACCCCAACAATTGACTATATCAGAATCCCTACAGTGTATAAAGGGCCAATTGGCATTTGAGCCTTGCACCAATGCCCTATGCTGTAATACCAACATATTTAACCTACTAGTCTCACTGACACTAAGGGGCAATTTAACATGGCCTATCCACCTACTCTGAACATCTTTGGACTCAGTGCCAGATAGTGGAATTCAAATTCCACTATCTGCTGCACTGGGATTTGAACCTGGGTCCCCAGGACCTGTGATAATACCACTAGGCCATTGCCTCCCTCTGCAGTCATGTGCAGAGTTCACATTTTGATTGAGAGTTTTAAGGGGGTTAGCAATCTTTGATGGTTATTTGTAATAGGTATTTCAGACTTAAAGTCTCTGAATGTGTTTTATGAAGTTGTCTCTGTATAAAGTTGTCAATGAGTAAGATCAATTCAGTGTTAAGAGTTTATCTCTCCTCCCCCCCCCCCTCCACATGGTCCATGGGGGATACTGGGAAAGTGGCATGAGAAACATGAGCAGGTATGGATGTTAAGCAGGAATGGGGAATGGCTGAGGGAGCCTAACAACCCAAAGGCAGCACAGTAGTTAGCACTGCTGCCTTATAGCACTAGGGACCAGATTCAATTTCTAGCTCAATGTGTGTGGAGTATACATGTTTTCTGTGTCTGGGTTTTCTCCCACAATCCAAAAATGTGTTAGAGAACTTAGTCTGGCCAATGCACCTATGTACCTGAACAAGTGCTAGAGTGTGTTAATGTAAACCTACATATGAAACTAAACTCAAAATTGGACAAAATCCTAAAAACCAAAGGCAGGCCTTCTAACCAGCCTGACTCAGCACCTGCCCACTCCTTTTGTCACCTTTAAGCTACTTCCGGAGTCAACTCCATCACAACCCTAACCCAGGGAAACTGTGCATAGGTGATCTCCAGAATCAAATTTCCCACTCCATGGCAAAGAGGCACCAAGTATTGGCCAAGAATATCCTCACATCTTATGGCACAGGTCCCTCATGGCAGACTGCTGCAGGTGAAGTTTCATGGATTCAGAGCTGGCAAGGTGGATACAGAACTGGCTTGGTTGTAGAAGACAGAGGGTAGCAGTGAAAAAGTGCGTTTTTGGAATGGAGGATTGTGAAAGTGGTGTTTTTCAGGGATCAGCACTGGGACTGTTATAAAAAAGTGATTGAGGAAAATATAACTGTTTGATTAGTATGTTTGCAAATGACAGTGGTGGATTTGAGGATAGTACTGATACAGATCAGCAGAGATATGGCAGATGATGTTTAATCAAATAAATGAAGTGATGCATTTGGGAAGGTCTAACAGATAGGAAATACAGTAAATGGCAGAACCCTTAAGATTATTGATATCCAGATCCCTCTGCCTACACAAGTAAATAGGTCAAAGTGGAAACACAGATGGAGAAGATAGTCAAGAAGACATACTTGCTTTCAACAGCCAGGTATTGAGTTTAAAAAATTGACAAGTCATGTTGCAACTTTATAGAACCTAAGTTAAGCCACCTTGGAAGAGTGTTCAATTCTGGCTGCCACATTCCAGGATAGAGGCTTTGCAGAGGGTACAGAAAAGACTTAGCAGAATATTGCTTGGTATGAAGGGCATTAGCTATGCTGAAAGGTTGGAGAAACTTGGTTAGTTCACATTGGAATGATAAAAGGTTGAAGGGGCAACCCAAGAAGTATGTAAGATTGAGGGGCACAGGCAGAGTGGATAGTCAGAAGCTTCTTCCCCAGGGTGATAGATTCAATTACTAGGGGGCATAAGTTTAAAGATGTATGAGGCAAGTTTTCTTTTTTTAAAAAAGGATGGTGAATTCCTGGAACTTGTTGCTGGGGGCAGTAGTGGAAGCAGAAGAGAGTTTTAAAGGGGCACTTAGACAAATGCATGAATAGATGGGAATAGAGGGGATATGGTTCCCAGAAGGGTAGCATGGTTGGTGCAGGTTTGGAGGGCTGAATGACCTGTTCCTGTGCTGTAATTTTCTTTATTCTGATTCTTTGATTTCTAAAAAGCCCTACAGTTTCCTTGAGCTTTGACAAAGAGTCTTCTGGATTTGAAGAATCAGCTCTTTTCTCCTCTTACAGGCGTTGTCAGACTGGTTGAGATTTTCCACTATCTTTTTCTTTTTTGTTTCAGATTCAGTAATTTGCTTTAATTGTACACTGATCTGATATTGGCAATATTACCACAGCACTTTAAATTTTTTTAAAAAAACATGCAGTATAAAGTTGCAGAAATTGGGTGCTAAACCAAAAGGAAATATTTAGAGCCATGGGGGAAATAGCAGTGGTATAGGACTAATTTCTATGAGTCAAAGGTTTGGCTGAATGGTGTCCTTTTGTGTTATGTCATTCTATGCTTTTAAAGATCTGATTGGAAGAAAAACAGCAGTTGCCAGACAATGGGAGGCAAGGTAGCAGAAAATACACAAGTTAGCCAAATTAATGGATACAGGCATTAAACTAGAAGCTGTAGGTTGTTTGGCCCCTTGAATGTGCTCTCATTTGATAATAGCATGATTGGATTGTGACTTCTACAATTCCCCTGTCAGTTCAGAATTTCTAATTTAGCAATCCTGAATTAACTGCTTTCTTGGGAAGAGAATTCTGCAGATAACCCTCAGAAGAAGCCTTTACATAGAAACTAGGAGGCAGCCATTCAAGCCTGTTCTGCCATTCATTATCCTAACCCCCATGATGTTAGTGTCAGAGATGTATTTATGGCTCAATTTGTGGTTTAATTCTCAGCTTTAGTGACACTGTTGCAGGAATAATAAATGTGTAGAGTATAGGGCTAATGGTAGGATTCTTAGTAGTCTTGATGAACAGAGGGATCTTGGTGTGTATGTGCATAGATCCCTGAAAGTAGGCAGGCAAGTCAAGAAGGTTGTTAAGAAGGCATATGGAGTCTTAGCTTTTATTGGTAGGGGGATTGAATTTCAGAGCCACAACGTCATGTTGCGACTGTACAAAACTCTAGTGCGGCCGCACTTGCAGTATTATGTGCAGTTCTGGTGCCTGCATTATAAGAAAGATATGGAGGCATTAGAGAGGGTACAGAGGAGGTTTACCAGGATGTTGCCTGGTATGGAGGGCAGGTCTAGAGAGGCTGAGGGATTTGAGGTTGTTTTTGTTAGAAAGAAGGCAGCTAAGAGGAGACCTTATTGAAACATAAGATGATTAGAGGTTTAGATAGGGTGGACAGTGATGGCCTTTTTCCTAGGATGGAGAAAGCTAGCACGAGGGGACACAGCTTTAAATTAAGGGGTGATAGTTATAGGACAGATATCAGAGGTAGGTTCTTTACCCAAAGGGTGGTTCAGGAGTGGAATGCCCTGCCTGCAGCAGTTGTAGATGCACCAAGTTTGTTGGCGTTTAAGGGGTTAGTTGATGAGTATATGGAGGAGAAGGGAATGGTTTAGTTTGGAGGGGCATTGCTTTTTATATTGGTCAGCACAACATCAAAGGCCGAAGGGCCTGTTCTGTGCTGTAATGTTCTATGTTGCTGACTTGACTGGATTTGTTCTATCATTGCTTCTAGTTTGAAATGGGGTTGTTTGTGTTTACTGTGGGATTAGTTCTATGATCCTGGAAAGAGAAAGTGTCACGTTTGAACATTTTCTCTTCTTTCCAGGGAGTCTAAGATTTCAGCTTCAAGTGTTCTGAAGCTGCAATTTAGTTTTAATTGGGACATCAAGCAAGAAAAGCTCAAGTCTCAGTCTCATTCCCTGTTCTATTGGGAAATTCTGGTGGTCATCTCAAGGTAGTGTTTTGCCTTCCAGGAAGTAAGTGCAGGCTTTGAAAGACTCGCTTCAGTCAAGTGAGGTTTTAATGTATACTGTGTTAAGCCTGCAAAAAGGTTTTTGTTTGTTGGAAAAGCTTTAATATTCAATGAAAGGTTAACACATTTGTTGTTGTTTGTAATTGTTAAAGGTATTGCTAATTTTGTGTGAACTATATTCTTAAATAAACTTTTGATAAAAGCTGTGGATTGTTGACTCATATCTAAAATGAAATACATGCTTATCCTAGCCAAATTCAAGATGCAAAAATCCATGATTTGGACAGTCTTCATAAAACACTTGAATTTCTAACCTGACCTATAAAACATTCGCCCTCCCAAAGAGTTATTCCTGATTCCAAGAAGAAATTGAAAACATTTTAGTTTTAACTACATTGTGTAGAATTCTACACATTCACCATCTTGTCTTCATTTTAGTTTTAAGAGGTTTATCCCTCAAATTATGACCCTTAGTTCTCAACTTTGACTATTTTTGGGGGGGGGGGGGGGGGGGCAGGCAATTCTCCCCTCAACTCCAATGAATATAATCCAAATGATTTAGTCTCTCCTTGTATGACAGGCCTGTCATACTTTCACTATTCTTCCTTTTTATAAAGAATATACTTCCTCAGAAAAAGGACACCAACAAATGCACACTACATTCCAGGTATAGCCTCACCAATACCCTATACAATGTAGCAAAACATCCCTTACTCAAATCTCTTGGTATGAAGGCAAACTACAATTTGCCTTCTTTATCAGCATGCTTACTTTCAGCAACTGGTGCTTAAAGGATATTACACTCTAAGTAGCCACCCCTCTCAATTTACATCCATTCAAGTAATAATCTGCATTCCTATTACTGCTACTAAAGAGAATAATCTCACATTTATTTACATATACTGCATCTGCCATGCAGATGTCCACACTCAGGCTGTTCAAATGATGAAGCATCTGTATCCTTCTCACAGCTCACCCACCTTTGCATCATCTCCAAATTTGCATTATGATACTTCTTTCAACTCCTTAATATATATAACATGAGCAGTTGGAGTCCTAGCACTTGCTTCATCCCAGTCTTAAATGGGAACTCCTTATTCTAAAATTGTGGTCCTTAGTTCTTATCTCCATAAACTGAAACAAGTCCTAAGTTTCAAATATGATCACACCACAGGCTGAACCTGTTTAAGCTTTCCTCAAGGCATGTCATTCCCAGGAATCAGTCAAATGAACCTTCTCTGTACTGCTTCCAATGAAATTTTTTTTTAAAAATATAAACGAGATTCAAATACATGGGGTATAGGGATCTTGGCTGCTTGGATTCAGAAATGTCCATAGTAGTGGTGGAAAAGTGCTTTTCTGGCTAGAGGTCCACAATTAGTGATGTTCTGCAGGGATCCATACTGGGATTTCTGTTGTTGAGATTTATATAAATGACTGGGTGAAAAAAGATAGTGTGTTTACAGATAGTTGTAAATAGTGTAGAAGGTTTTTAAGGATATAGCAGGATAATGAGATATCTAGGGGTTGACAGTCAGTCTCCCTCCCTTGCTTCCTCTCACCTGAGAGGAAGTGTTTATCACAATGGGCACATACTTGAGGCAAGATAGGGAAGTTTAAAGGAGATGTGGTGAGCAAGGATTTAAAGTGGTAGGTGTCTGGAATGTGCTGCTGGCAAATAATATTGGTATGAAGGAGGGAACCAATTAATGAATTGTGAGATTCTTAAATTTGTGCAAAGCATTGCTAGACTTGTTTTTGCACCCCTGTAACCATGTATGCCATTTGATGTGTTTGAGAGCTTGTAGCCTTGTATGCTGACTAAACAAACTGCAGGTGTAGAGATATGATAATAGCTAATTACACTAGATGAATAGTTGCAGCCTTGGGACAGCTACAAGTACAATGGACTACATAAAAAGACAAGCCACTGAGGCAGCAATAACCACATATGATGGATGATAAATCATGACAGACATCCTGGAAAACTGCAGACATGACTGGGGTGGGAACTACATGTACAAAAATTTACTCTCGTTTGGGGAGATGTCTGGTGAACCACTTTTGGAACCAGGCTTCTCCCAAAAACTTGGGATAAACCTGCTGTACTTTGATTCATGACTAGTCAGAGGTATTATTTACTGAAACTGGTGCCAAAACCCAGGATCTGTTTACAGGTCTTGTTGAATGGTTCTCCAAAGTGGCCTTCATAACGTTATAGAGTCACTGAGCAGAGACTGATAGCCAAGTTCCATACACATGAGCATAGCCTCAACTGGAATCTTGGGCTCATGTCACACCATTTGTAACCCTCATGACTTGCCTGGGCTTGTAAAATTTCATTTACTGTCTTATCTGGAGACAATACACATCTCTAATCTATCTCCATTCACACTGTCTGCATCTTTAAGACTTGAACAGCAGGTTAGCTGTAAAGACTTGCATTCTAATCAGTATTCTGTAAACTTTATATGTCCTTCTCTGATCAAAACCTTGCACATACCTGACAGAAGAACACAGTTTTGAAAGCCTGTGGGATCACTATCAAATAAACTGGTTGGACTTGAACTTGGTGTTGAGATTTATTATGAATGGCCATGCCCAGAGCTCTAGAATAGATCACCAAACTTAAAGAGGGTGAGTCAAACTACAGTAGGGGATCATCTGTGATGAGTGAGTGAAAGACATCTGAACTGATTACACATGGACAAGGCTTTTATTGGTAGGGGGGATTGAATTTCAGAGCCGCAACGTCATGTTGCAACTGTACAAAACTCTAGTGCAGCCACACTTGGAGTATTGTGTACAGTTCTGGTCCCCTCATTACAAGAAAGACATGGAGGCATTGGAGAGGGTACAGAGGAGGTTTACCAGGATGTTGCCTGGTATGGAGGGCAGGTCTTATGAAGAGAAGCTGAGGGATTTGAGGTTGTTTTCGTTAGAAAGAAGGCGGCTAAGAGGAGACCTTATTGAAACATATAAGATGATTAGAGGTTTAGATAGGGTGGACAGTGATAGCCTTTTTCCTAGGATGGAGAAAGCTAGCACGAGGGGACATAGCTTTAAATTAAGGGGTGGTAGTTATAGGACGGATATCAGAGGTAGGTTCTTTACCCAGAGGGTGGTAAGGGTATGGAATGCCCTGCCTGCTGCAGTTGTAGATGCGCCAAGTTTGGTGGCGTTTAAGAGATTAGTAGATAAGTTTATGGACAAAAAGGGAATGGTTTAGGTTAGAGGGTCATTGCTTTTTCTTAATTGGTCAGCACAACATCAAAGGCCAAAGGGCCTGTTCTGCAATGTTCTAAGGAGACACCCATCTCTAATGGCCATTCTTAGACTAGTTATTAGGAGTAACCCCACCCCTCATGTGAGGATCAGGATTTAAGCAGGTGTGGAGATTGGAGAAAGATGCATGGGGTGTGATGTTCAGACATGAGAGAAAGACTGATTGCTAGGGTAGAGGGAAAGTATGGAGGATCTGATCACCCCAACAGGTATCACTGGATTCTGATAAGAGTGACTGGGGGAGTGAGAAGGAGAATAGGAGACTCTAGATGCAGAATAAGGTTCTGTATTATGGTGGGATCAGAACAGTGGGACTCTGGGATCCCTGATAATGAATTTGTTCCTCAGTCATGTATTCATGTCAACCAGTTGAGCAGAGGGGATGGGATCCGTCCCACCCACTAGACCAACAACAGAAATGGTTGGGAAAGGAAAAAGGACAACTAAGAAAATTGTGCTGAATGAGCTGCCAGATGAAATGGTAAATGTGGGCTCACCTTTTAACACAAGAAAAACTTGGACATGTACATGGATGGGGGGTAGAGAAACAGGAAAACTACATCATAATACCAGCCCTTTGGCCCACAAAGGGGTGTCAAACATTTCCCTTTCTTAATGAATACTAGGCTTATTATAATCCTCTTACTAATACAACACTACAGCACAAACAGGCCTTTCAGCCCACAAGTTGCACCGATCATCTCCCCGACTACCACGTCTATCTATAACCCTCAATCCCATATACTCATCCAGAAGTCTCTGAAAACCTCAGTCTGCCTCCACCACCCCAACATCAGTTGATTCCACTCAATCCTGAGTGAAAAGCTTACCAACATCTCCTCTGTACCTACTCCCCAGCACTTTAAACCTATGTCCTCTTGTAGCAACCATTTCAGCCCTGGGAAATGGTGTCCAAGAAACTACCCTATTGATGCCTCTCAACATTTTATAAATCTATCAGGTTGCTGCCTATTCTTTGTCTGTCCAAGGATAAAAGACCTAGCTCCCTCAACCTATCCTCATAAGGCATGCCACTCAATCCAGGCAAAATCTTTGTAAATCTCCTGTGCACCCTTTCAATAGCTTCCACATCCTTTAGTGAAGCGACCAGAACTGTGCATAGTACTCCAAGTGGAGTCTGACAAGGGTCTTATACAGCTGCAACTCCTAAACTCAATCCCCTTGATTAATGAAGGCTAGTACGCCATATGCCTTCTTGACCACATCTTCCACCTGCAAGGAAGATTTAAAAAGTCCCAAGTTCCACATACTTAGTCTCTTAAGACTCTATTGAATCTGCCTCCATCACTGCTGCTGGCAGCCCATTCCATGCACCCACCACTGAATGAACTTACCCAATATCTCCTCTACACATACTCATCAGCATCTTAAATCTGTGTGCTCTTGTGGCTGCCATTTCAGCCCTGGGAAAAGCCTCAGACCAACCACTTGATCAATATCTCTCAACATCTTATACACCTCTATCAGGTCAACTCTCACACTTCATCTAAGGAGAAAGGTTGAGCTCCCTCAACCTGTCCTCATAAGGCATGCTCCCCAATTCCAGGCAACATCCTTGTAAATTTCATCTGCACCCTTTCTATGGCTTCCACATCCTTCCTGTAATGAGAACAGAGCATTGTACTCCAAGTTGGGTCTGACCAGGGTCCTATATAGCTGCAACATTATCTTAACCCCTAAACTCAATCCCTCAATTGATATATTGGCCCTCATCATATACCCTAACCACAGCTTTAACCTGTGCAACTGCTTTGAACATCCTATGAACTTGGACCCCAAGATTCTTATTTCCACACTGCCAAGAGTTCTATCATTATTATATTCTGTCATCCTATTTGATGTTTGGTCCCAGAACAGATCCCTGGGGCACTCCACTCGTGGCTGACCTCCATGCAGAAAATGATCCATAACCATTCTTTGCCTTGTGGGCAAGCCAGTTCTGGATCCACAAAGCAGTTTCCCCTTGGATCCCATGTCCCCTCACTTTCTCAATAAGCCTTGCATGGGACATCAAATGCCTTGAAGTCCATATATACACTACATCTACTGCTCTTCTTCAATGTGTTAGTCACATCTTCAAAAGAAAATTTCAATTAGGCTTGTAAAGGTGTTTGGCCTTTGACAAAGCCATGCTGACTATTCTTAATCATATTATACCTCTCCAAGTGTTCATAAATCCTGCCTCTGGATTTTGTCCATCAACTTACCAGCCACTGAGGTTAGACTCACTGGTTTATAGTTTCCAGAACTCAACTCCCTTCCCTGAAGGAAGGAATAATATCTGCAATCCTCCAGAACCTGTCTCCATTGATGAAGCAAAGATCATTGCCAGAGGCTCAGCAATCTCCTCTCTTGCCTCCCATGGTTAACCTGGGATACATCCTGATTTGTGACTTATCCAAGTTGATGCTTTTCAAAAAGCTTCAATACATCCTCTTTCTTAATATCTACGTGCTCAAGCTTTTCAGTCCTCTGAAAGTCTGCACTACAACCACCAAGATCCTTTTCCATAGTACCTCTTATTTCTTCCAGTTCCATGCAAACTTTCCTACTGTCACACTTGATAGGATAAGATGTGAAAAATAGAACCTCTTGCTCTTCATATACTTGTAGAATGCCTTGGGGTTTTTCTTAATCCTAGCTCTCCGAACCTTAAGCTTTTCTTTTTGAAAAGATTTATTACAGCCTTTGTACACCATGGTTCTTGTAACCTACTATAATCTTCCTGTAGTGTTCCCTGTTGCCTGGCTTTCCACAATTATAGCATACGGTAAGTATGGGTATGGCCCAGGTGCAAGTCAGCAGGACTAGGCAGAAGAGTGGTTTAGCATGGCCAAGGGCTAAAAAATCTGTTTGTGCTGTAATGTTGTACGGTTCTTTGGAGTTCTTAGTTTACAAATGGCTGGATTAGGTCTTAGTTTTGGGTATGAAATTAGGTGATGACAAAGCAAAAAAAAAAACCAAAATATTGAGAGCATATGATAGAGAACGAGAAGACAAACCAAATTTTAGAGGACCCCAGCTGGGGATGCTTGCCTCCCTATGGGTTGGCCATACAACCCACAGCACAGGTGGGAGACTTCAGAGTTAAAATGCTGAGCTTGATGCAATATTGAGCCATTTAAAAATCGGTTTAAGGCAGCAGTCCAACATGTCTTGGGCAATACACCAATGAACTGGTCCAGAATTACCAATAGTAAACAAGGGGTGAAAGGGCCTCTGAATTTGGGGAGTGGCTCTTTAAATTATACCAAGAATGTTCAGGAATGCCTGAAACTGCTCAGAGAGCCTTTTTACAAAAATTTAAAGGCAGGCTGTCACGAGCTCACCAAAAAAATCCTTAAAATGGGATTTAGTTCCCAGGATTATGATGAATTAGTAGAATGGGCATCTGAAGTTAAAAATGGACCAGATGAGAAATCATACCAAATGAATAAAACAGGAAAATATTAGTGCAAACAGTGGAGGAACTAAAGAATACATGTCATAATTGTGGAAAGCCAGGCCACTTTGCCAGAGACTTAGGGCTCTGAAGGTGGGTAGAAGGAAGGCACCTACCTGCAAATTTTGCAATAAAGAGGGCCACAAACATGGATGATGTAGTCAGGCTTTCCCTGCCATCACAGAAGGAGCAGAGCTTGTGAGTTTGGGTAAGGAGAGTAGAATTTACATGTCTGGCACCCTATTAGTGCAATGTGAAATGCTGGTTGACATGGGAGCATCCATATCTATCATGGACCTACCTTTACCCATACCAATAAAATGTAAAAGGAATAACTGGCAGAAGACCCCTGCCTACTTAAATGAAACAATGTGCTCAATTCACAGATTAGACAGCTGACCTTCAAGCAAGTTGAACAGGTTCAAGGGAAGTTGCATGTGGATAATATAGCCTTTGGTCCATTGTATAATGGATGTGTGGGTTACAGTTAAGTGATAAAATGATTTTGTTGCTTCTCATGATCCTTGCCCTGTTGGCCATGGAGGCAAAGTATAGATGGAATTGTGCAGATTTTGATAGAGGTGCTTGCAATGCTCTAATGAGACTGTCTATTGTAATCACCCAACACAAGGAATAGGCCCCTGGAAAGTAACCCATAGGGACTACTGTTTGGGATTCCTTAAATATATCACGTTGCCAACTCAAGGGGCAAGGCGATTGGAGTCTCCCATGCAATGTAACTGGAGTTTCTGGTGTTTAGTTGAGGGACTGGGGCAGACCTGTGCCCACCAACAGCAGAGGGCTTGGGGGAATGAGATTTGGCTGATCCAAGATAGACGATTTTTGGAAAAAAAAACAGAAATTTACTCACCAACTCTCCTCACACCAGCTGCTCCCAAGGAACAATAAGGCCGATTCTCCGAGGTAAGTAACTTTTAGTGTAAAAAAACTCCTGCACAGGCCTCCCTGTGACTACTTCCTGTTTCCGGTTTTAAAAGTTTAAAAAAAAGAGACGAATTTTGGAAAAAAACAACAAATTTACTCACCAGCTCCTCCCAAGGAACAATAAGCAAATAGGGATGGCAGTGCAATGTACCTCCTGTGGTATGTTTGAGGTGAGGGACACTGGTAGTGTCCCAGCTGATTACACCTGCCAGAGGTGCATCCAGTTCCATCTCCTTGAGGACCATGTTAGGGACCTGGAGCTGGAACTGGAGGAACTAAGAATTATTAGGGAAGCAGAGATGGCTATTGATAAAAGCTACAGGGAGATAGTTACTCCTAAATGTGATACATGGGTGACTGTTAGAAGGGGTAAGAAGCAGTCAGTGCAGAGTTCCTCTGAGGCTGTTCCTCTATGTAATAAGTACTCTGCTTTGGATGCTGTTGGGGATGAAGATACAACCAGGGTAAGCCATGGAATACAAGTCTTGGGAGTTGAGCCTGTCCTTGATGCTCAGGTGGGAAGGGGAATAAAAGATCTGGATTAGTGATTGGGGACTCCCTAGTTAAGGGGATAGATAGGAGGGTCTGTGGGAAGGAGTGGGACTCACGGTTGGTATGTTGCCTCCTGGGTGCTGGGGTCAGTGATATCTCTGACCAAGTGCTCAGGATCCTTAAGGGGGAGGGGAACCAGCCCCAAGTTGTGGTGCATGTAGGTACCCATGACATAGGTAGGAAAAGGGACAGGGATATAAAGCAGAAATTCTGAGAGTCAGGGTGGAAACTTGGGGCTAAAACAAACAGTGATTATCTCTGGTTTGTTACCTGTGCCACAGGATAGCATAGAAAGGAACAGGGAGAGAGAACATTTGAACTCATGGCTAAAGGGATGGTGCAGGAGGGAAGGGTTCAGGTATTTGGACAATTGGGGCTCATTCTGGGGAAGGTGGGACCTCTTGTAGAGGGATGGTCTGCACCTGAACTGAAGAGGTACCAATATCTTGGGGGGTAAATTTACCAGTGCTATTGGGGGGTTTAAACTGATTCAGGGGGATGGGAACCTGAATTGTTGTGCCAGTATACAAGAGGATGTGAATAGGGAGGTCACGGATAAGGTTTCTAGGTCACAGCTCTATAGTGGCAAACAGGAGGGTGGTTTGAAGTGTGTATATTTTAATGAGAGGAGCATACGCAATAAGGTGGATGAACTTGCAGCCTGGATTGGTGCTTGGGACTTCGATGTTGTGGCCATTTCAGAGACATGGATAGAGCAGGGGCAGGAATGGTTGTTGCATGTTCTGGGGTTCAGATGTTTCAGTCAGAGCAGAGGTGGTGGTAGAAGAGGGGGAGGAGTGGCATTGTTAGTTAAGGACAGCATTACAGTGGCAGAAAAGACATTTGAAGTGGACTTGTCTGCTGAGGTTAGAAACCAGAAAGGAGGTCAGACTGTTGGGAGTTTTTTTTTTAGTTAAATATAGGCCTCCAAAAAGTTCCAGAGAAGTAGAGGAAGGGATTGCAAAGTTGATCCTGGATAGGTGTGGAAGTAACAGGGTAGTTGTAATGGGGGACTTTAACTTTTCTAATATCGATTGGAAAAGCTATAGTTCAAGTACGTTAGAGGGGTCAGTTTTTGTTCAATGTGTGCAGGAAGGTTTCATGACTCAGTATGTAGATAGGCCAACAAGAGGCGAGGCTATATTGGATAATGAACCAGACCAGGTGTTAGACTTGGAGGTGGGTGAGCACTTGTGATAGTGACCACAATTCGGTTACATTTACCTTAGTGATGGAAAGGGATGGGCATGTACCAATTAACAGTTATAGCTGGGGGAAAGGTAATTATGAAGCTATTAGGAGAGATTTAGGATGCATAGGGTGGAGCAGGATATTGCAGGGGCTGGGGACATCTGAAATGTGGAGCATATCTAAGGAACAGCTTCTGCATGTCTGTAATAAATATGTACCTGCCAGGCAGGGAGGAAGTGGTCGAGTGAGGAAACCATGGTGTACTAGGGAAGTTGAATCTCTGGTGAAGAGGAAGAAGGAGGCTTATATAATAATGAGACGTGAAGGCTCAGTTAGGACACTGGAGAGCTATAAATTAGCCAGGAAGGAGCTAAAGAGGGATTTGAGAAGAGCACACGAGAAGACTTTGGTGGGTAGGATTAAGGAGAATCCTAAAACTTTTTACAGGTATATAAATAATAAAAGATTGGTTAGGGTAAGATTAGGGCCAGAGATAGCAGTGGGAAGTTGTGTGGAGCCTGAGGAGATAGGAGAGACACTGAATGAGTATTTTTCGTCAGTATTCACGCAGGAGAAAGACAATGTTATTGGGGAGAATACTGCGATACCAGGTTGTAGACTGGGCAGGATTGAGGTTCATAAAGAGGTGTTAGCAAATCTTGAGGGTATGAAAATTGATAAGTCCCCTGGGCCAGATGGGATTTACCCTAGGATTCTCTGGGAGGCTAGAGAGGAGATTGCAGAGCCTTTGGCTTTGATCTTCATGTCATTGTTGGCTACAGGTATAGTGCCAGAAGACTGGAGGATGGCAAATGTTGTCCCTTTGTTCAAAAGGGGGGGAGTAGGGACCATCCTGGAAATTATAGACGAGTGAGCCTGACTTCTGTTGTGAGCAAAGTCTTGGAAAGAATTATAAGGGATAGGATTTATAAGCATCTAGAGAGAAATAAATTGATTAGGGATAGTCAGCACGGTTTTGTGAAGGGTAGGTCGTGCCTCACCAACCTTAGAGTTTTGAGGAGGTGACCAAAGAGGTAGATAAGGGTAAGGCAGTTGATGTAGTGTATATGGATTTTAGCAAAGCATTTGATAAGGTTCCCCATGGTAGGCTACAGCAGGAAGTGCAGATGCATGGGATTGAAGGTGATTTAGCAGTTTGGATTAGGAATTGGCTAGCTGATAGAAGACAGAGGCTGGTGGTTGATGGGAAATATTCAACCTGGAGTGCAGTTACAAGTGATGTACCTCAAGGATCTGTTTTGGGGCCACTGCTGTTTGTCATTTTTATAAATGACCTAGATGAGGGTGTAGAGGGTTGGATTAGTAAGTTTGCTGACGATACCAAAGTGGGGGGAGTTGTAGACAGCGAGGATGGATGTTACAGTTTGCAGAGCTGGGCCGTGAGGTGGCAAATGGAATTCAATACGGATAAGTGTGAGGTGATTCACTTTGGTAGGAATAACAGGCATATGAAATATGGAAGGACCCTTAATAGTGTTGTCAAGCAGAGGGATCTTGGGGTACAAGTACATAGCTCTTTGAAAGTTGGCACCCAGGTTGATAAAGTTGTGGAGGTGTACAGTGTTAGCTTTTATTGGTAGAGGGATTGAATTTAGGAGCTGTGAGGTTATGTTACAACTGTACAAAACTCTGGTGCGGCCGCACTTGGGAGTATTGTGTACAGTTCTGGTCACCACATTATAAGAAAGACGTGGAAGTATTGGAAAGAGTGCAGAGGAGGTTTACTAGGATGTTGCCTGTATGGTGGGAAGGCCTTACGAGGAAAGGCTGAAGGACCTGAGGTTATTTTCATTAGAGAGAAGAAGGTTACGTGGTGACCTAATTGAGGCGTATGAGATGATCAAAGGACTGGATAGGGTGGATAGTGAGAGCCTTTTTCCTTGGATGGTGATAACCAACACGAGGGGACATCTCTTTAAATTAAGAGGTGGTAGTTATAGGACAGATGTCAGAGGCAGGTTCTTTACACAGAGGGTGGTGAGGGTGTGGAATGCCCTGCCTGCAGCAGTTGTGGACTCGCCTACTTTGGGGGCATTCAAATGTTCGGTGGATAGGCATATGGATAATATTGGAATAGTTTAGGTTAGAGGGTCCACTGGCCAGTGCAACATCAAGGGCCGAAGGGCCTGTACTATGCTGTAATGTTCTAAGAGGCCATTGTGCCAATCTGTTAGAATTGGACCCCTCACTTGAACACTTCTCATTTGTATGCATTACATCAAATTTGATGAAGTGCTGGGTCTGCTCACACATTCCCATCCACAGAGGAGAGGGCAGAGTTGGTCCTTTATTCCCTATCCCTTTGTCAACTCCAAAAATAATAGAATGATTTTGAATCAGGATGGAACCTAGGACAGGAGGAAACCCAATCAAGTACCACTATGCAAGGTACTTTCAATGTCAGCAGCAGCAATGCTGTTAAGAATCATTACCTGCCTAGCTATAATAGATCAGACTCCTCACCACTTTGTGGTGAAAAAACCAAAAGGGAATCTATTGCTTGGTATAAAATGGAGCCATACCTATTGCCCATTGCTACTGTACTCAGCAGGTTAATGTACACAGTGGCACCTGGGCTTTGGTGCCAATTACAAGCCACTTCTAATATCCTGATGGACCTCTCTTCTGCTTATGTGAGTAGTATGCCTGCATATATTGATATATATTTTACCTGAGAAGCAATGCCTACTTGTGGCTTCCATGGGATTGGTTTGGATCATGCTACCTAGCATATGTGGTGTCCTACCTTCACTATTACACTGATTTGAGACCACCCTAAGATACACCTGCTCAGGGCCAAGTGAGTCATTAGAGACAGGATAGTTCTTCATGAGAGCCTACAAACTGTATTGGATGACAAAAGCAGCACAAGAACTTATACACATGGCCACAACCTTAGAGAAATCACAAATGAGACCAGAGTTTGAGGAAATGAGCACAGCTGAAGTGTCAGAGGTCATAGCTAATCAGACTATGGTGTTACAGAACCAATTGGCATTTGATTACATGCTAACCTCCCAAGGAGGGATGTGCTATAGTTGGCTCCAAACGCTGTATATATTCTCTGAAGCATCTAGAATATATCACTTGCTTGGCAGATCATTAAACATGTAGCAAAAATACAGGAGGGGAACCAATGTCACAATTATAACCCTCTGGGCTGGCTGGGGCAATGGTTTGGGTTGAGGTTTGTACCTGATGCACAGGTTGATTGTATTAATTGTGATTGCTTGCTGTCTTTGTATGACACTATTGACCATTTGTTGAAAACAGTAACAGCCTGGGTTATACTGGGCATAAAGTGTACAGGCAGAGGGGGCAGACCACCTGACAAGGGAGCTGGGCCCATATGCTGGTAATATTTGGTTCTAATTGGTCATGGTGCCATGATTTGCTACAGTCCTGACCAAAATTGGGGAAGGAGGAATGGGTTAATGAACTTTGTAATAGTTAAGTTTGTGCAAAGCATTGCAAGACTTGTTTTTGCACCCCTGTAACTTTGTATGCCAGTTGATGTGTTTGAATGAGTTTGTAGCCTTGTATGCTGGCTAAACAAACTGCAGCTGTCCAGATGTGATAATGGCTTATTATACCAGATGGACAGAATGGAAACAGTTGCAGCCTTGGGACAGCTATGATTACAATGGACAAAACCATTGAGGCAGCAATAACCACATGATGGATGATGAACCATGACAGACATCCTGGAAAACTGTGGGTGTGACTAGGGGTGGGAACTGGGATGTATAAAAATTTACTCTTGCTTGTGTTTGTTGCAAAGTCTAGTGAACCACTTCCAGAATCAGGCCTTTCCCAAAAGCTTTTGTAATAAGCCTGTTGTACTTTGACTCACAACTAGTCTCAGATGACAGATGTTTAAGGGAATTTTAGATAAGTACATGGACAAGGGATTGTTTGATTTGGTATCAAGATCAGCATACTGTGGGAAGGACCTGTTTTATATTTTAAAGAAGCCAAAACTCAAAACAATATTCCAGATATGGGGTAGGGCAGGCAGAATTGCAAGGGAAATCCCAAAACTCAGCTGACACTTGTGGAATTGCCCATTCCAATTACACCCCCTCCCCCCTTCATTGCCAATGACAAAAAATCTTTATGTTCAACATTGGGCTCCCCAGAGCCCTCTCATTAGAATCTCCACTTGCAAAAGAGGGAGATGTCCAGGCAATGCCTTGCAACTTTTGAACAGATGGTATATGGGTTCTATTTTTGTATGATCATATGAACTCGAGCCCACAACTGACAGGGTGATGTCCAAGTCCCTAAAAATCAGTAGAGGAAGACACCCTTGGGGCCTGTGGCATCTTTCCTACTTACGTACCACCATCTAAAAACAAGAGAAAGTTCCACCCAGGAACTCAACACCCTATCTTACTGCAATGCAGTTTTAGCACTGCTGCCTTACAGTGCCAGGGACTGAGGTTTGATTCCTGGCTTGGGTCACTGGAGTTTGCATGTTCTCCTTACGAGTTTCCTCCCATAGTCCAGATACATGCAGGTTAACTGGACTGGCCATGCTAAATTGCCCCCTTAGTGTCGGAGAGGCTAGCTAGGGTAAATTAGTGGGGCTAGAGCTTGGATCAGTTGGTGTCCAGTGTAGACTTGAACTGAATGGCCTCCTTCTGCACTATAGGATTCTATAGAAACTATTAATGCAGAAACTAGTGTTCTAGGGACAAATCCCATAATGACAGATGGTAGAATTTGAATTCAAATAAAAAAAAAAATCTGGATTTAAGAATCTACTGACAACCATGAAACCATTGTCACAAAAACCCCCCTATCTGGTTCACTATTGTCTTTTTGGGATGGAAATCTGCTATTTCTATCCACCCTGGCCTACATGGATCAGCCACAGCAATGTGGTTGACTCTCCACGATCCTCCAAGTGCAATTACAAATGGGCAATAAATGTTGACCAGCCAGCAATAACTATGTCCCATGAATGAATAAAAAATTCCATTCATCTTGTAATAAAAACACAAACATTCATTCCTAATCACCAGCTGCAATTCATACTGGCTTTGAGATTCATGCACCAGTCTCATTCCATTTGTATAGCAGATTGCTTTTCTGTCCTTCCTTCAAAAGCAGAGTTTGTATTTTAACTTATTGGCATCTCTACACACTAATATTCTCTTCACAACTCAAGACATCAGCAACATTCATCTAAGTTAGATATTATATACTTGAGGCCCCAGTACTGACTTTTACAGCATTCTAATAGTTAGATCTTGTTAACCCAAAAGTGATCATTTATTCTTACTCTTTCCCATTAGCTGACCAATCCTCTACTTCTTGTATATTGCTGGATGTCCTGAACTCTTGTTACTAATCTGTATCATTTAATTGTCTCCCTGAAATCCAAGTACACAACATTGATAGGTTCCTCTTTATTGATGTTGAGATACTTATTGAAAGAACTAATAAGTTAGTCAAATATGATTTCCCTTTCTTATATTGAGTGGTTACCCAAGATTAAGTGCACAGCTACATTGATTCCAGCTTTCCTGCCCATGACAGAAGTCAAGCTAACTGGCCTACAATTTCTTCTTGCAAAGGATGTTTACAATCAGAATGGATGAACTTTGGTCAGAGCCACAGCTTGGCTCACTGTATAGAGTTTGCATGTTCTCTCCATGTCTGGGTGGGTTTCTTCCAACACTCCAAAGCTGAGGTTGACTAGCCATGCCAAGTTGCCACTTGATGTCAGGGGACTGGTAGAATAAATACATGGGGTTATGGGGATAGGGTTTGGGTAGGATTGTGGTTGGTGCAGACATGGGCCAAGTAGCCTTCTTTTACACTGTAGGGAAATCTATGATAAATCAAGGTGTTCTATGTACACAAGATTTGAATAAGTTCAAATTGCACGTGGCTTTGTTGGTTTTTAAAAGGGATTGAAATATTGCATTCTGGCACTCTAATGCACCAAATCAGAGTTAACAACAATTACTATGCTGTTCTTCATTGCACTTCCAGCAAGAGGCACTGAGGAAAAAAAGGTGGTGTCAATGGGTAATTCACCTCAGGCTTCATTTAATAATCAGCTGAATGTCAGCACTGCAAAAGGCACAGGAGTTGGCCAATAACCTACTGATTTTCAGATAAAAAGTGTTCTGGTAGAACTAATAGGGGAAAACAAAGAACGCAAATGTAATATTACCTCTAATAATTTATGCTAAGCATTTTAAACTTCTCTTTAATTGGGAGCTATTGGTTATATCTGAGTATTTGAAAACTGGAAATTTCCAACACTTACAGGTTTGTTTTACATAAAGATTAGTCCATGACAAAGTGTACACTGCCTCATTGATTTCTACCTTTGTTTCAGACAGTGTCTTTCCTGTGTTTTGATGCCTCCTCCACAAGTCCGGGTACATCCTGTCCATTTGGCCCATTCTCCCCACCAATAGGCAGTGTTATCTAGTCCTTCTAAGCTATTGGAGGTCTGGGGAAAGAAAAGAGAAATTATATTTATTTTTAAAATAGGAACAGAGTTGACTTGCATGAACAGTTGCATTTGGGAGTGCATTGGGGTTAAAAGCATTGAAAATGACAAGTATGGAGGCTGGGAGAACAACTAAACACCCTCAAGGAGGGACAGACAGGTTGTTAATTTTAATATTTAAGTACTCAGCAATATTAACATGGCTTTGTAATTTAATTGTGGGTGTACTGATTTCCACAAAGTACAGTAAGACACAGCAGTAATTGAGGCACAAAACAGGGAAAAATGCCCAGAAGTACAAAAACTTGCAGCTGATTTTTTTTTGCCCAATTATGGTGAAAAATTGTTCACAGTACTTGAGGCACTACTTTCACACTGAGCTCAAATGACTGATCGCCATGTAGCGGCAGAGTTGTTAGCACTGCTGCCTCACAGCACCAAGGATCCAGGTCAGTCTGGAAATTGCTCAAGTTTCCTCACATGGTCCAGAAGAAACCAAGAACAAACAGTACAGCACAAGAACAGGCTCTTCAAACCTCCAAGCTTGTGCTAATATAGTTCTATCTAGACTAACTGCCTGTTCATATGTCACTAATGTGTTGCCTTAAGCAATTCTCTTGGTAGTGCATTCCAGGGCACAAAAACTTCACTTGCATGTCTCCCCTGACCCATTCCCCCTGATGGAGGTCATTTATGCCCTGGGAAAAACTTCCAACTGTTCACCTTATGCCCCTCAAATTTATAAACTTCTATCAGGTCAGCCTCACCAGGGACAGTAATCCCAGTTTATTCAATCTCTTCATAGCTAGTACCTGCCATACCAGGCAACATCCTGGTAAACCTTTTCTATACTCTCCAAAACCTCCACATCCTTCTGTTAAGATAATGACCAGCATTGGACAGTGTTCCAAGTGTGGCCTAACAACCACCTCATGGGAGGTTAGGTCACTAGATATACATGGGGAGGTAGTAAGGTGGATTAGACACTGGCTCAGTGGAAGAAGCCATAGTGGTTGTGGAGGATTGCTTCTGAGTGGAGGCCTGTGACAAGTGGTGTGCTGCAGGGATCAGTGTTGGGTCCGTTGTTTATCACCCAGATCATTGATATAGATGATACAAGTTGGATCAGCAAATTTGTTGATAAATATTGGAGGTGTAGTGGACAGTGAGGAAGGTTTTCAAAGCTTGCAGAGGAATTGGGACCAACAAGAAAAATGGAATTTAACACAGACAAGTGAGGTATTGCACTTTGCAAGGACAAACCAAAGTAGAACTACAGAATAAATGTTAGGCCTCTGAAAATTGCAGTTGAATAGAGGGATCTGGGAATACAGGTGAAGAATCCCTTAAAAAGATGTCACAGGCGGATAGGATCATAAAGAATGCTTCTGGTACACTGGCCTTTATAAGCTGGAGTATTGAGTATAAAGGTTGGTGTTATGGTGAAGTTGTACAAAGCATTGTTGAGGCTGAATTTAGTGTATTGTGTACAGGTTTGGGACTAGCAAAAAAAAAAAGGGCCAAAGGCCTGTTTGAGCTGTAATTTATGATCTCTATGGTAACATTATAACTTGTTTGTTGCAGAGTAATACCTCTGCACTAAATCAAAAATATTCTATAGCAGAAGCTTCCCCACCTCTTATACTTCCCTTCTCCTTCAAAACCACTACTTAATTACTATCCTTAGCTTCATTCCTAACCACATTCTTCCTCAGTCTTCCTCTCCCTGCCCATGCTCCAGAATGCAAGTGTGTTGCCATCTAGCTCCATGTTTATTTCCCACATGACTCTGATCTGGGTTTTTGTCTTGTCTTACATCACATCCAATAGTTAAAGCCAATAACATTTGCACATTGTCCTCTCTTATCTTGTTCATCCTTTCAAGGTTTAAAACAATTGGTCACCTAGCTTGTTACTGCCACTCTTCCAAAAATCCATCTTGGGGGAACTAGCCACACTAACTGCACCCAATGTGAGTAAAGAAAAAAGGTAGGGTAACTGGACAGCATTCATATCACAAGGGCTAGAATACAGGAGCAGGGATGTATTTCTGAGGTTATACATTTGGAACATTGAGCCCCATATCCAAGGAAGGATGTGCTAGCCTTGGAAAGGCTCTAGAGACTATTCACAAGAATGATCCCTGGAATGGAGGAGCTTGTCATAAAGGAATGGTTGAGGACTCTGGGTCTGTACTCAGTTTAGAAGAATGAAGGGGAGTGGACATGGGGAGGATGCTTTCACTAGCAAAAAACCTAGAACCAGAGGGTACAACCTCAGACTAAAAGGGGTGATCCTTTAAAATAGGTGAGGAATTTCTTCAGCCAGAGGGTGTGAATCTGTGGAACTCTGTTACAGAAGGCTGTAGAGGCCAGGTCATTGAGTGTCTTGGAGACAGATAGATAGGTTCTTCATTAATAAGGAGATCAGGGGTTATGAGGGAAAAACAGGAGAATGAGGGTTAAAAAAACAGCCATGATTGAATGGTGCAGCAGACTCAATGGGCAGAGTAGCCTAATTCTGTTTTTATGTCTTATGGTCACCTCTTTCAAGGAGGTGGCAGAGATACAAAAAGCTCCTTATGTAATGCAAGTTTCTATGATTCTAGAAATGCTTCTATTTTATTCTACTAATTTTAACCTGGACTAGGGCAGTGAATGCAGCTGCTACTCAGTTATGTGGTAATGGAGAAATTTTCAAAATTAAAGGTACAGGATGTCTATATGAACAGGGTTGTTTGTGTCCTGGAACAACTTAATTCAGGCAGGATCTGCCTGCAGGCTAGTTCCTCTCAATACTGCCAGAAACACTTTTCTACAAAACACCTCAAATGAATTTGATTCCAGGACAAAACAGCATTCTCCACATACACACACCACACCCACCTACCCACCCTCCTCCCCTGTTTGATCAGAACATTTCCCAGAAGTTCTTTCCTCCTGTGTTTAACTCAAGTAATTCCTGCTTCATATTAAGTTTTATAAAAACCATAAAACAGTAATAAAATTCTGTTGCCCACAGTATTGTGTCTGAGTTGCTTTGCAAAAATTGTTGCTGCTAGTTGTCTACAGGGCATGCATGGGTTTAGGCAGTTTGCCCAGGGTGGTTGCAAACATTTCAACTCCAGCAGACATCTAAATAGTTATCTCTTTGTAACTGCAGTCAAATCCTAAACAAATATTTGGTTTCAGAAAACAGTCCCATAGCTGAGATGTTATTCAAAACATAACATTAAAATCAGAATTAGCAAATGCCCAAAAAAGGATCTATACAAGCAGAATGATTTAACATTTCATGCCCAAAAAGACGTGAATTAAGTAGCTGGCACATTTACACAAAACCACTTAGTCTCAACCTACAAAGTAAGAGCCACACAAGTGCTACATAACCTAGGCATCATCCACTGAAAATATAGTTTTTTTTCCAACCCCATCTTAAACTGTAAGAAAATTGGCAAGCTCTCCCCCATAATACTTCAAGTACATTCCAAATCTTAGTGATACTGTCTGAGGGAGGTACTCCCCACAGGCTTGGGGAAAGTTTTATATAAAAAAAACACTAGACAGAAAAATGAATAGCTTTCCCATAGGGACTGCAATAATAAAAAAAAAAATCACATGTTATTTAGAAAATGACCAGCAGATTCAAGGTTTGACATTGCTGCCAGTATTTGTTGTTTTAGTTGAAGTGATTAGCAAACAGTTGCATTAAATTATTTTCTCCACAGGTAACAGTTGTGACACTAGTCACAGTATGTATTTTTGTCCAAAAAACTGAATTAAAGGAAAAAATGATTTAAACTAACCACAAAACATGAAGTATAAGACTGGGAAATTTGGACTTCATACTCACATGTAATGTTACAGCAGCAACATTTTCAATAAATAATGCAACAGCAATCAGACAATGCATGAAGACCGCTGCATCCCAACACACAGTACCTTTGGAGTTCAATTTAACTAAAATCATACTGGAAGAAAGCAAACATATGGAAGATTACTGAAAGTTTAAAGACTTGCAATAAATTAAAGGACTATCAAATATTTGCATATAATGTAATTATTAAATGGTCAAAGAGCATCTCTAGGACTATGAAAATGCTTGAGTCACTTACCTTGTAGAAGAAAAAAAAATGACACCCTACATGCAACTCTCAGAATGGGAATTGAATCACAAGGTTGCATTCTATTGCTTCAAAGTATATTGCATAGAACAATACAGCACAAACAGGCCCTTTGGCCCACAAGTTGTGCTGATCACATCTACCAATCCACAGACCTATCTATAACCCCCTACCCTATTGCACTTGTACATCAACCCACTGTACCAACTGCAAAGGGTATTTTGTTATGTTAAACTGGTTTATTCCAAAGATGGGAACATCAGACAGAATTTAATCCAGCCTGTGGTGAAAAATATCAGCTGAGACCACCAAATCACAGAAGGTACACCTCAGCCTGCCAGCAGCACGAAAACCTCCTGTGCTCAGGTCAGAGACAGGAAGGGAGCAATGTACTTGAACCACTATTAAATCATCTGGGCTCAGGGATTCAAAGGAAAATACACAGTTCTTCCAGGGATCCTAAAGGTCACTCAACTCTTGTTGGATTGGCCCACAGCCTCAGATAAACATCCCTCATTGGTAAGCAAAGTCTGGACAGAATTGCCAATACTATCCACTGCTCAGTTGTGCTGTCACCATTGTTGAGTTGCTAGTCTTTGATTGGCCAGCTGCTGTCAGGGTGAAGGACTCCTGCCACAGAATAAACAAGCACTTTTCACTGGAAAGATGAAGGCTGAGGCAAGGCTTGATAGAATCCACAAAATTACGAGAGGCACAGACAGACTCAATAAGTCAGAGATTCTTCCCCTCTGGTATAGAAGTATCAATTATAAGGGGACACTGATTCAAGAGAGAGGGAGAAGATTTTCATGGAGAACGGTGGGTGCCTGGAACAAGTGGTCAAAGGTGATAGAAGCAGGTACATTAGCAACATTTAAGAGGGATTTGATGGGTACATGAATGGGAGAGATACATGCTAATTAAGGACAGCAGGCTTTAGTTTAGTTAGGCCATCAAGATCAGCACAAACTTGGAGGGCTGAAGGGCCTGTTCCTGTGCTGTATTTTGTTTAGAAAAATACAGGGGTCCCTTCAACTGCAAAAGAGTGAATGAGAACCTATGATTAATAATAGATTCTGGCTACTGTGTTAGTTGCACTCATGTTTGCAAGTACCAAATAGAATCTTGAATGGGAAACTAGTATAATTAGAACATAGAACAATACAGCACAGAACAGGCCCTTCGGCCTTCGATGTTGTGCCGACCAAAATAAAAAGCAATGCCCCTCCTAACTAAACCATTCCCTTCTCATCCATATACTTATCAACTAACCTCTTAAACGCCACCAAACTTGGCGCATCTACAACAGCTGCAGGCAGGGCATTCCACTCCCTAATCACTCTTTGAGTAAAGAACCTACCTCTGATATCCGTCCTATAATTAACAGTGGCTCAAACTACTGGACTGTAAAAACCATCCAGTTTGGGAAGGAAATTCTGCCACCTTTTGCTAGGTTAGCCTGTGATTTGTCACACTAAAATGTATGTTTCACAGCCTTCTGAATTGGCTAACTTAACCCCATATGCTCAAGTCAGCTCAGTACCACCTGCATTAGGACAACTAAAAGATAAGTAATAAATGATAGAATTCCTACAGTGCAGGAGGCCATTCTGCTCATCAAGCCTACACTGACAACATTCCCACCCAGCTTCTATCTCCATAACCCCTACATTGATCCTGTGACACCAAGGGGCAATTTAGCTTGGCTGATCAACTTAACCTTTGGATCTTGGGAGGGAACTAGAGCACCCAGAGGGTCAATGTGCAAACTCCACAGTGATCTGAGGCAGCAGTTGATCCTGGATCTCTGGCACTAAGACAGCAGTTCTAACCATTGTGGCAGCTTTAATCACTAGAAAATAGAACATAGAACAGCACAGGAACAGGCCCTTTGATCCACAATGTTGTACTGCACATGACACCAAATTAAACTCATCCTTTTTGCCTGTCCTTCCATATTCCCCTATTAGTGTGCTTGTCTAAAAACCCCTTAAACACCCCTATTGTATCTGGCTGCACCACCACACATTCCAGGCAGTGCCATTGCCCCCTTACACCTCAAGTGCATGCCCCCTAGTATTAGATATTTCAACTCTGGGAAAAAATTCAATTTTGAATATGCCTCTCAATATATAGACATCTATCACGTCTCCCTCAGCAACTCCACAGAAAACCACCTTAGTTTGTCCACCCTTTCCTCATACCATCTAATCCAAGTAGCATTCTGGTGAACTTCTCAAGAGCATCCATATTCTTATTGTAACTGACAGCTAGAACACAATACTTTAAAAAGAATGGCCTAACCAAAAATTTTATAAAGCTGCAACATGACATCCTACCAACCATTAAAGACAAGCATGCCACACACCTTTATCACCCTATCTACTCATGTGGCCACTTTCAGACAGCAATGGACTCAACCTCTTTCTCTGTAGATCAACATTCATGGTTCTGTCAGTGAACAACATTTGATCTCCCAAGTGCAGTACCTCACCTGGCTGGATTAAGCTCCACCTGCCATTTCTCTGCCCATATCTGTAATTGATCTATACCCCACTATATCTTTTGACAACCTTCTACATTATGCAGACTTTAACCTATTCATCTACAGTCAGCAAAGCTCCCAGTATGGATCCTGCAGAATGCCACTAGTCAAGGACCTTCAGCCAGAAAAAAAAACACTTCAACCACTACTGACTGTGGGCAAGTCACTTCTGAATCCAAGCAACCAAGTCACTGTGCATTCCATGCATTTGAATGAGCCTACCACCAGGGACCTTGTCGAAAGCCTTACTAAAATACATGTTGACAACATCCTGTCCTCTATCCTCAGATTACCTTTGACACCTTCTTGGAAAAGAAAATAACCTGCCCCAGACAGAGCCACTCTTTTCCAATGGCACCCAGATCTTATCCTTATGAATTTTCTCCAATAATTGCTCAGGGTCTGCTGGAGATACTGAAGATTTTGCAGAACTGTGCACGCTGAAGTGAAAGTACATACAATCAAGCAAAGAAACAGGAACTCACTTGTCACAGGAGTTACATCAGTTTAGGAAGAACTATATTTTCCTGTATTATCCTTTTTCCTCCTGTTCAAAAAAACATTAGCTACTTGCCAATCCTCCAGGATCGCTCCAGCAGCTAATAAAGTTACAAGATCTTTGTCAGGGTCCCAGCAATCTCCGATAGTCCCTAGGATCTGATGAGACTCTATCTACCTTAACGCTCTTCAAGTAATCCAACACCATTTCTGTCTTGATCTCAAAATGCTCTAGCATATTAGGATACTCCACACTGATCTCACTATCCTTCATGTCCTTCTCCTTAGTGAATACTGAAGGAAAGTACTCATTTAGGATCTCAACCACAAGTTCCCCCTTTATCCTTGATGGTCCTACCCTCTCCCTAGTTATCCTCTTATTAGAGTATAGATACAATGCCTTGGGATTCTCTTCAATCCTATGTGTCAAAGTCATTTCATGGCTTGTCCTTGCTTTCTTATATTCCTCATTGGCTTAATAAGCTGAAAATTGAACAAAGTTTTTTTTATTAATCCACAACCTCCTTCAGCCTTCCTCCCGATGATGTCCACATTCCTTGAATGTAGAAGAATTGCAAGTGGCACTGATTAAGTATTGATCAGCAGTCTAAAATCAATAAGTGGAATTTTTTTTTTTGGAATTTCTTCATCTTGACACAATCTATTTCCACTCACAGAAATAGACACTTAGAACATAGAACATTACAGCGCAGTACAGGCCCTTCAGCCCTCGATGTTGCACTGGCCAGTGGACCCTTTAACCTAAACTATTCCAACTTGCTATTTTCCCAAATTAGTGAATGTTGTTTATGGTAGTTTTACTCCTTTATTATAGTTTACTATACAGTTACTGAAGAATATTGCTGGTTATCTAGGTATTTTATTTTGATTGTAAATCAGATACAAGTCAATAGCCTGATTAAAAACAACAATGCAATATCTCCAGTGTCTACTGAAGCATTGATTACTCTACACACTGATTAGTTTTTTAACTGCACTGATGCAGTCTAGTAGATTTTAGTATGTTCTTTGACTCATTAATTTGTATGTGAAGCCATTTAAACTTTAAAACTAGTGTATATGCTATCCAGATAAAATGTGCATTTTAATAATCAAATAAAATTCCCCCAGTATGCATTTCTCAGCAATTTGGTTTGTACACACTTAAGCATTATGACAATTTAACATGCACATTTAAACAAAAAAATACTGAGGTACTAACTATTTAATAGATATGGTACAATGCAAGAACAAACCACATTACATGTACATATTAATCCCAATACCTCATCCTATTGTGATGGAGTTGCCAGCATTGACTTCAGTAAGTAGTCTCAACACCAGGTTAAAGTCCAACATTTTTATTTGTTAGCACAAGCTTTCAGAGCACTGCTCTTTCATAGGTGAGTACACTCAGATTTTTACTCTTTTCTCTGCACTTATTAATCCATAAATCTTAAAGAACATTATTATGCCATGTAGACTTTCACTGTTGACACTCTGAACTTTAATGGAAGATGGCTAAACATTACAGGGTCATTTGGTATTGATCAAATCCAGAAATACAACACTACAGTACAAAAAGTAGTACAAAAGTAGTTTCCACCCACCAAGTCTGCACCAACATATGAAAGATTCTAACCTGCCCACTTCTACAGAGACTGTTATAGCATACCAAGTACTCAAGGTACTTTTTAAAAAAGGTATGCCACCTCCACACCCTTCCAGGGAGCACATGCCAGACCATCATCACACCAGATTAAAACGTTTTTCGGCAACACCCCCCCCTCCCCTCCATTACTGATCCTTTAATTAATGAGAACAGCTGCTACTTATCCACACTCCTCAAATCAGGTCACCTCAGTCTTCTCTGCTCCTTCTGGAAATAAAATCATAAGTATTTCACACGTTACATTATAACTACTACCACCACCATTCAAAAAATACACTTTTTTTAAGCAAATGGGCGAATTGTTGCTGATGGATAAATGACTTTTCTTCATAAAGATTATTATTCTGAACACCTGAAATATTAACGGCGATTGTGTAATTTTCGGGCTGTTTCACTGCAAATCCTAAATGTGCAAACTGTTTATGGTCAGAGAACAGAAACGAGCATCGTGCCTGCATGAATATATTCATAGAAATCCTAGCATTCTTCAGATATTTCCAGATCAACTTGGCGGGCTCTGTAAAGTCTAAACAAGTTAGGAAAGTAGTTAATGTGGCCGGTCCGTCAATTTAATTGTACTTTTACTGACCTTCCAGCTTAATGTCCGAATCAACGATAACCACAAGCGCCAGATGACCAACGGCCAATTACCCCAAGCACGAAGCAGCCAGTTTTTGGTGGCTCAGCGGCAGGATAAGGTAAGGTACAATACACCAAGCCCAAGTCGCTACCCACTACCAGCTCTCAGAGTGATTTCTAGTCACTAGTTAGCCGGCTTTTTATTCCGGACACCAGCGCCGCCTTCCCGCCTCCCGTAGCTCGCGCTCCTCCTCCAGCTGCACTGCGCCTGCGCCATTCCAGCTTCACCTGCTCTGCGGCTGCGCGGTTGCGCCAAACGTTAACGCGCATGTGCCGGCGGCGCCCATCTCCCTCTGCGCATGCGCACCTTATCACGGCTGTTAGCGCCACGTGACCACCACCTGTCTGAAATAACGGTCACTCGCCCTCGTACCGGCTGTCCGCTTACGGGGTTTACTGACAATCAACGGACATCAAATGTAATGGCTTTACTGGTACCACCGGAGACCACAGAAACCTGCACCCCCGCCCCGGGAAGGTCAGGGATGGGAACTGGGGCTGCGCCTTGGAAGTACAGGCTTAGCCCTGCTAGCCTGGTACCTTGACAATGCCACACTGGTAGAACCCACTAGGCAGTGGACCATTGCCACCTTGCAGTGGTGATCAATGGGGAGGGGAATGGGGTTTGGTAGGTGGGAGGGGCAAGTTTCGCATTTAATCCAGGAGAACACTTAAATGGGAAGGGCGTGAATATCTTAGCTGGGAGGTTAGTTGGAGTATTTCAGCAGAATTTAAACTAATATGGAGGGGGAGGGGCTGAGACCGATTGCTCAGTAGAGAGCGAGATGGGAGATAGTGTAAGCTCAGATGAGAAGAAATACACCGGGGAGAAGGAGGTTCCGAGTGGGCTTGGAGGTCTGGAGTGTGTCTGTTTCAGTGCAAGGAGCGTAAGAGGAAAAACAGATGAACTTAGGGCCTTAACGTTTGCAAGGAACTTGGATGTGGTTGCGGTGACGGAGACGTGATTAAAGGAAGGGAAGTAGTGGCAACTGAATATTCCTGGGTATAAGTGTTTCAGGCATGACAGAGGAGGTCCAGAAGAGGTGGGGGAGTGGCGTTATTAGTTAGGGAGAGCATCACAGTGATGGAGAGGGAGGACAATACAGAGGAGTTAGGAGTGGAGTTGAGGAATAGAAAGAGGGCAACTACTATGCTAGGGGTGTATTATAGGCCACCCAACAGCCTGCGGGTAGTTGAAGAAAGCATATGTAAAGACATTTTGGATAGGTGCAGAAAGAACAGAGTTGTTATAGTGGGAGATTTTAATCTCCCTAGGGTGGATTGGAAGGTATCTAAAGCTGGGGGTTTGGATGGGCAGGAATTTGTAAAATGTGCACTGGAAGGATCGTTGGAGCAGTATGTGGCCAGCCCGACTAGAGAAGAGGCTATATTGGATTTAGTTCTGAGTAATGAGCCAGGGCAGGTGGTTGATGTTGTAGTAGGGGAACGTGTGGCTAACAATGACTGCAATTCTGTCTACTTCAGGATACAGATTGAAAAGGATGCTTGTTGTCCTAGGGGCAGGGTGCTGAATTGGGGGAAGGCTAACTATGGTCGAATTAGTCAGGAACTTGTGGAAACTGATTGGGAATGGTTGTTTGAGGGTAAGTCCACACTAGGCATGTGAGACTCTTTCAAGGGAATACTGAAAATGTTGCAAGATAGATATGTGCCGGCTAAGATGAAAGATGGGAAAAGTAGGATTAGAGAGCTGTGGATTACTAGGGATATTGAGGACTTGATGAAGAAAAGAGAGGTGTATGATGGGTCAAAGCAGCTGGGAACGGAGACAGCATTGGAGGAATATAGAGAGAGTAGGAGGGAGTTCAACAGGGAGTTAGAAGGGCAAAAAAGGGGCATGAAATGATTTTTGGCGGATAGGATTAAGGAAAATCCAAAGGCTTTTTACTTCTATGTTAGGAATAAAAGGGTGGCTATAGGAAAAATCGGACCTCTTAAGGACAGAGGAGGGGAACTGTGCTTAGAGCCTGAGGGAATGGCAGAGATCCTGAATGAATACTTTGCGTCGATATTCAAGAAAGAGAGGGGCTTGTTGACAGCTCGTGTCTCTGAGGGAGCTGTAGACCAGTTGAGGGAAATATCCATACCGAGGGAGAAAGTGTTAGAGCTTCTAGGTAGCATTAAAACTGATAAATCTCCGGGGCCTGATGGCATTTATCCCAGGCTGCTTAGGGAGGTGCGAGGTGAAATTGCTGGGCCTCTGACGCAAATCGTTGTCTCTTCTTTGGACACAGGTGAGGTCCCAGAGGACTGGAGAATAGCTAATGTTGTACTGTTGCTTAAAAAGGGTCGTAGGGATAACCCTGGAAATTATAGGCCGGTGAGTTTGACGTCAGTGGTAGGGAAGCTGTTGGAGGGGATTCTTAGAGATAGGATGTATAGGCAGTTAGAGTGTTGAGATCTGATTAGGGATACACAGCATGGCTTTATTAAGAGGAGGTCATACCTTACGAATCTGGTAGAATTTTTTGAGGAAGTGACGAAAACGGTGGACGAAGGGCGAGCCGTTGACGTCGTCTATATGGATTTCAGTAAGGCGTTTGACAAAGTCCCTCATGGGAGGTTAGTTGAGAAAGTGAAGGCTCATGGGATACAAGGACAGGTAGTTAGATGGATAAGTAATTGGCTTAGTAATAGAAGACAGAGTAATAGTGGAAGGGTGTTTTTCTAGCTGGAGGTCGGTCACTAGTGGTGTGCCACAGGACTCGGTACTGGGACATCTTCTATTTGTAATATATATAAATGACTTGGAAGAGGGAGTAAGTGGAGTGATTAACAAGTTTGCAGACAATACAAAGATGGCTGGACTTGCGGATAGTGAAGAGTATTGTCAGGCGATGCAGCAGGACAGATAGGCTGGTAGCTTGGGCAGACAGATGGCAGATGGAATTCAATCCTGATAAATGTGAGGTGATGCATTTTGAGAGAAAGAATGTAGGGGGGAGGTATATGATAAAGGGTAGACCTATTAAGAGTATAGAAACGCAGAGGGACCTGGGGGTGCAGGTGAACAAGTCTGAAGGTGGCAGAGCAAGTGGAGAAGGTGTGAAGAAAGCATATAGTATGCTAACCTTTATAGGAAGGGGTATAGAGTACAAGAGCTGGCCTTTAATGTTGCAGTTGTATAAAACATTGGTTAGACCTCACTTGGAATACTGTGGCCAGTTCTGGTTGCCTTACTACTGGAAGGACACAGACTCTGGAGAGAGTGCAGAGGAGGTTTACCAGGATGCTGCCTGGTATGGAAGGTCTGAGCTACGAGGAGAGGTTAGGCAAATTGGGACTCTTCCTTAGAAAGACGTAGACTTAGAGGAGATCTAATAAAGGTGTACGAGATTGAGGGGTATAGATAGAGAAAACAGCTTTAAGCTTTTTCCTAGGATGGCCTCGAATAGCACGAGGGTTCACAGGCTTAGGGTGAGTGGGGTAAGGTATAATTTGGATGCTCGAGGGAGATTTTTCATACAGAGGGTGGTGGGAGTATGGAATGTGCAGCCAAGTAAAGTGGTGGAGGCACGCACTGTGGAGTTTTTTAAGAAATACTTAGATGGGCACATGAACAGAATGAGAATGGAGGGGTATAGAAAACTGACTTAAAATAGGCATCATGAGCCGTGGGAGTCCCTGGGAAGTGTAAATAGATGATGATATTGATGTACTTGTTTTTATCCTACAGGTGCTTTGGTCTGCCTTGTTGTCTAACAAGGGGCATACAGACGATGGGTCGTGAGAGGGCTACTCTTGGATTTTTTTCAACAGTATCCTAGTGCTTCATGTCGTTAGTGTACACTTGACCTGGACCATTTGATGGGCAACACGACAGCCCAGTGACTATCGTTGTGCTGTGCAGATACATGGATTTGGGCCTGTGTCTATGGGAGTTTGCACGTTCTCCCCGTGGTTGCGTGGGTTTTCTCCGGGTGCTCAGGTTTCCTCCCACATCCCAAAGATGTGCTCTTAGGCTAATTGACAAAAGAAATTCTCCCTAAATTGTCTCAAATTTGGTTTTTAATCCATAGATCTATAAACATAGATGGGGATCACAGGTAGAGGTGGGAACATCGGGGTGGCGGCACAGGCTCGTTGGGCCGAAGGGCCTGTTTCCCATGCTGTTTTGCTCTCTGTCCTTTGAGGAAGAGGAGGCAATTGGCTGCGGAACCATGCGGCAGTGGGCAGCATGGGTTTCAGTCACGAAGGCTGGCTATAGCAGCAGAAGCAATGACAGATTTTTTTGCTCTTAGAGGCAGGGGCTCTGTACAAGAGAAGGGCAAGGAAAAGTCAGGAGAAAATATAGGAACCAACAAGAACAAGTGTTATAACCAGGATAGTCAGATGCACAGTAAAGGGAGAAAAATACTTCTGCTTTAAGCTGTATTTATTTTAATGCACAAGGCTTAACAGGTAAGGTGGACAAACTCAGAGAGAGGATTGGCTGTGGGGATTGGGTTATTATTGCCATAACAGAAACGTGGCTGAGAAGGGCAGGATCAGCAGCTCAATGTTCCAGGATACAAATGCTACAGACGTGACAGAGATACAGGTAAATGAAGAGGGGGAGTTACAATTTTGATAACAGAGGGCATAACAAGATTCTTAGAGACAATATTCTTGAAGTTTATCAAATAAGGCCATATGGATAGAACTTAAAAACAAAAAAGGGATGGTCACTCTGGGACTGTACTATAGATCCGCCTCTGTCCCAGTAGCCAGTGGGAATTAGAGGAGCAGATGTCAAGAGATTGCAGATAGTTGTGTGAATTAGTGTACCTGTTAGAGTTCTTTTAAAGTCATGTTCTTTGCAGCTATAAGTGCTTTTGATTTCATTCCTGCCGGGCTGGCTGCTAAAAGTCCTTTTATTGCTACTTCAATGGTGTTTTTATTTTTACGATGGACCTCAGGTACTTCCTGGGATTGTTTTATGACCCTGCATTGTTAGGAGGAAGACTGGTTGGCAGGCCATGTGTTCTGGACAGTTTTTTTCTTAGTGAATTTAAGGTTTCATTTTCTGTTTGGCTGGCAGCAGTTTAGAAGGGACATCAAGCTGAAAAGAAGTGTTTTTCTCTCTCTCCCTGGTTTTGGAAATTCTGCTGATTAGCTGAAAGCAAGACTTTTTGCCTTCTTGGAGTGGAAAAACTGCAGTTGGTGATTACCTTGTTTATAGTCTCTCTCCCTAGTGTTCTGGGAAGCTGTTCTGACTTTAAATTGTTTTTGGCATATCCGGAAGTAACAAGACTAAGAAATCAGGGTTTTAATTCTCCAACCAAATGATGTGGAGATGCCGGCGTTGTACAGAGATGAGCACAGTAGGAAGTCTCACAACAACTGTGACTGTCACCAACTTTTACAGTGCATCCTAGAAAGCTTTCTTTCTGGTTGTATCATAGCTTGATATGACTCCTGCTCTGCCCAAGACCGTAAGGAACTACGAAAGATTATGAATGGCATCCAATCCATCGTGCAAACCAGCTTCCCATCTTTGACTCTGTCTACACTTACTGCTGCATTGACAAAGTGTCCAGCATAATTCAGGACCCATACACCCCAGACATTTTCTCTTCCATCTTCTTCCTTCGGGAAAAAGGTACAAAGGTCTGAGGTCACATTCCGACTGACTCAAAACAGCTTCTTTCCTGCTGCTGTCAAACTTTTGCATGGACTTGCATTAAGTTGATCTTTCTGTACACCCAGCTATGACTGTAACACTACATTCTGCACTCTTTCATTTCCTTCTCTATGAACAGTATAGAACATAGAACATCACAGCACAGAACAGGCCCTTCGGCCTTCGATGTTGCGCCGACCAATATAAAAAGCAATGACCCTCCAAACTAAATCATTCCCTTCTCTTCCATATACTTATCAACTAACCTCTTAAACGCCACCAAACTTGGCGCATCTACAACTGCTGCAGGCAGGGCATTCCACTCCCTAACCACCCTTTGGGTAAAGAACCTACCTCTGATATCCGTCCTATAACTATACCCCTTAATTTAAAGCTGTGTCCCCTCGTGCTAGCTTTCTCCATCCTAGGAAAAAGGCTATCACTGTCCACCCTATCTAAACCTCTAATCATCTTATATGCTTCAATAAGATCCCCTCTTAGCCGCCTCCTTTCTAACGAAAACAACCTCAAATCCTTCAACCTCTCTTCATAGGACCTGCCCTCCATACCAGGCAACATCCTGGTAAACCTCCTCTGTACCCTCTCCAATGCCTCCACATCTTTCTTATAATGTGGGGACCAGAACTGCACACAATACTCCAAGTGCGGCCGCACTAGAGTTTTGTACAGTTGCAACATGACGTTGCGGCTCCGAAATTCAATCCCCCTACCAATAAAAGCTAAGACTCCATATGCCTTCTTAACAACCTTCTCGACTTGACTGCCTACTTTCAGGGATCTATGCACATACACACCAAGATCCCTCTGTTCATCAAGACTACTAAGAATCCTACCATTAGCCCTATACTCTACACATTTATTTTCCTGCCATAGTGCATTACCTCACACTTTTCCACATTAAACTCCATTTGCCACCTCTCGGCCCAGCTCTGCAACTTGTCCAAGTCTCTCTGCAAACTATAACACCCCTCTTCACTATCTACCACTCCACTGACTTTAGTGTCATCTGCAAATTTACTAATCCATCCTTCAATACCCTCATCCAGATCATTTACAAAAATTACAAACAGCAGGGGCCCCAAAACAGACCCTTGAGGTACACCACTTGTCACTGAACTCCACGATGAATATTTCCCATCAACCACCACCCTCTATCTTCTGTCTGCTAGCCAATTCTTAACCCAATTAGCTAAATCACCCTCTATCCCATACATCTGCATTTTCTGCAGAAGTCTTCCATGGGCCACCTTATCAAACGCCTTACTAAAGTCCATATATACCACATCAACTGCCTTACCCCCATCCACCTCTTTGGTCACTTTTTCAAAAAACTCAATGAGGTTAGTAAGGCACGACCTACCCTTCACAAAACCATGCTGACTATCCCCAATCAATTCATTTCTCTCTAAATAACTATAAATCCGATCCCTAATAATTCTCTCCAATACTTTGCCCACAACAGAAGTAAGACTCACTGGCCTATAATTCCCTGGAAGGTCTCTCTTCCCCTTCTTAAACAATGGGACCACATTCACTATCCTCCAGTCCTCCGGAACCACACCCGTAACCAACGAGGACCTGAAGATCAGAGCCAGAGGCTCTGCAATCTCCTCTCTTGCCTCCCAGAGAATCCTAGGGTAAATCCCGTCCGGCCCAGGGGACTTATCCAACTTCAAACCCTCGAGAATATCTAGCACATCCTCCCTATCTACTTCGATACTTTCCAGTTTGCTACCCTGTACCTCAGTGTTCTCCATAACTACATTTACATCACCCTGCGTGAATACCGAAGAGAAATATTTATTCAGTGCCTCTGAAGTATACTTTGTGTAACACGCAAGAAACAATACTTTTCACACTGTTAATACATGTGACAATAATAAGTCAAATCAAATCAAACCAGGTTAAAGTCCAACATGTCTATTTGGTATCATAAGCTTTCGGAGGGCTGCTTCTTCATCAGATGAGTTACTCACCTTATGAACTGGTTTGGCGGAGTGATGGGAACTAAAACAGAGATGAATTAACTCAAGAGGAACTAGAAAGTAGGACCAGCAAGACTCAAAGGAACAATGGGCAGGGTGTGGTTGAAACATAGAAAAACTACAAGCCCTCCGGCCCACAAAGTAGTGCCGCACATGTCCCTACCTTAGAGATTACTAGGCTTACCTATAACCCTCTATCTTAAAAAATTCCATGTACTTATGTAACAGTCTCTTAAAAGACTATCAAATCCGCCCTGCCTCTACTATAACTCGAGTGCAGTTACAAGTGGTGTACCTCAAGGATCTGTTTTGGGGCCACTGCTGTTTGTCATTTTTATAAATGACCTAGATGAGGGTGTAGAGGGTTGGATTAGTAAATTTGCTGACGATACCAAAGTGGGGAGAGTTGTAGACAGCGAGGATGGATGTTACAGTTTGCAGAGGGACATAGATAGGTTGCAGAGCTGGGCCGTGAGGTGGCAAATGGAATTCAATATGGATAAGTGTGAGGTGATTCACTTTGGTAGGAATAACAGGCATATGAAATATAGGGCTAATGGAAGGACCCTTAATAGTGTTGTCGAGCAGAGGGATCTTGGGGTACAAGTACATAGCTCTTTGAAAGTTGGCACCCAGGTTGATAAAGTTGTTAAGAAGGCGTACGGTGTGTTAGCTTTTATTGGTAGAGGGATTGAATTTAGGAGCCGTGAGGTTATGTTACAACTGTACAAAACTCTGGTGCAGCCGCACTTGGAGTATTGCGTACAGTTCTGGTCGCCGCATTATAAGAAAGATGTGGAAGCATTGGAAAGGGTGCAGAGGAGGTTTACCAGGATGTTGCCTGGTATGGTGGGAAGGCCTTATGAGGAAAGGCTGAGGGACCTGAGGTTATTTTCATTAGAGAGAAGAAGGTTACGCGGTGACCTAATTGAGGCGTATAAGATGATCAAGGGATTGGATAGGGTGGATAGTGAGAGCCTTTTTCCTCAGATGGTGATGACCAATACGAGGGGACATAACTTTAAATTAAGAGGTGGTAGTTATAGGACGGATGTCAGAGGCAGGTTCTTTACACAGAGGGTGGTGAGGGCGTGGAATGCCCTGCCTGCAGCAGTTGTGGACTCGCCTCCTTTGGGGGCATTCAAATGTTCGGTGGATAGGCATATGGATGATATTGGAATAGTTTAGGTTAGAGGGTCCACTGGCCGTGCTGCTCATTGTTCCATTGGAGCAGCACGGAGAGGCAGCGATTTGGGAGAGCGAGAAGTTCGATTGATAAGTAGCTTTTTAACTTTTCTCTTTGTTTAAAACAGCGAGCGGGAGTAGTTTTTTTCGTTTTTTATTTAAACTAACTTGTAACCGGAAGTCGTCACTAGGAGGCTGCCGGTAGTTGTAGTTTTTTAAGCTATATAAGTACTAACCACTGGGCATCGGCCTCATTGTTCCATTGGAGCAGCACGGAGAGGCAGCGATTTGGGAGAGCGAGAAGTTCGATTGATAAGTAGCTTTTTAACTTTTCTCTTTGTTTAAAACAGCGAGCGGGAGTAGTTTTTGCCGTTTTTTATTTAAACTAACTTGTAACCGGAAGTCGTCACTAGGGGCTGCCGGTAGTTGTAGTTTTTCTCTCTGACTCTATAAATTGGTCCAGAGAGGAAACCCGATACTCTACACAGGTAGAGTATCCCACCCTCCCCCCTCCTCTAACCTAATAATAATAGTGTGTGTGTAGTTTTTTTTTCTCCTGCAAATTAAAGTAACAGTGATGGCAGTGCAGGTAGTACATTGCACCTCCTGCGGTATGTATGAGGTGAGGGACACCAGTAGTGTTCCTGCTGATTATACCTGCAGGAAGTGTGCACATTTGCAGCTCCTTGAGGATCGTGTTAAGGAGCTGGAGCTGGAATTAGAGGAGCTCAGAGTAATTCGAGAGGTTGAGGAGGATATAGGCAGGAGTAACAAAGAGATTGTAACTCCTATAAGTGATAATTGGGTAACTATTAGGAGGAGGGGTAAGAAGCAATCGGGGAGACAATCCCCTGGGGCTGTTCCCCTCCAAAATAAATTTTCTGTCTTGGAGGCTACAGTTGAGGAAGAATCAACTGGAGCTGACCAAAGGGAGCAGGTCTCTGGGGGTGAGCCTGCTGAGAATGCTCAGGTGGGTGGGGGGAATAAGAGATTAGGCCTAGTTATAGGAGACTCCATAGTTAGAGGGACAGATAGGAGGGTAAATAGTAATAAACAGGACTCAGGGCTGGTGTGTTGCCTCCCAGGGGCTGGGGTCCAGGATGTCGCAGATCGGGTTTTTAAGATTCTTAAGGGTGAGGGGAGTCAGCCCCAAGTCATAGTTCATGTGGGGACACATGATGTAGGTAGGACAAGGGAAGGGGATATTAAACAGAAATTTATGGAGTTAGGGTGGAAGCTTAGGTCCATAACAGGCAGAGTGGTTATCTCTGGACTCTTGCCTGTGCCAAGAGATAGTTTAGAGATGAACAGAGAAAGGGATAGTTTGAACTCATGGCTGCGTGGATGGTGCAGGAGGGAGGGGTTCAGGTTCCTTAACAATTGGGACTCATTCTGGGATAGGTGGGACCTCTTCAAGAGAGATGGTCTACACCTGAACCAGAGGGGGACTAATATCTTGGGGGGAAAATTTGCTAAGGCTATGATGGGGGCTTTAAACTGATTCGGGGGGGGGGTGGGATCCTAAGTAGTTGGGGTGCTGAGAGGGATGAGAGTAAGGGGGTTATAGAGGAGAGTTGTAAAACACAGCGGCGTACGGGTGGGGTGGGGCATGGTTTGAGATGCGTATACTTTAATGCAAGGAGTATTCGCAATAAGGGGGAGGAACTTGCAGCTTGGACCGGTACCTGGAACTTCGATGTTGTGGCCATTTCAGAGACTTGGGTAGAGCAGGGACAGGAATGGATGTTGCAGGTTCCGGGGTACAAATGCTTTAGTCGGAGTAGAGAAGGGGGTAGAAGGGGGGGAGGAGTGGCGTTACTGGTCAAAGACTGTATCACGGTGATCGAAAAGAAGTTTGATGAGGACTTGTCTGTTGAGGTAGTATGGGCTGAGATTAGAAACAGGAGAGGAGAGGTCACCCTGTTGGGAGTCTTTTACAGACCTCCTAATAGTTCTAGAGAGGTTGAGGAAAGGATTGCGAAGTCAATTCTGATTAGGAGTGAAAGTAGTAGGGTAATTGTGATGGGGGACTTTAACTTTGCTAATATTGATTGGAATAGCTATAGCTCTAGCTCGTTAGAGGGGTCAGTTTTCGTACAGAGTGTGCAGGAAGGTTTTTTGACTCAGTATGTAGATAGGCCAACTAGAGGTGAGGCTACATTGGATTTGGTGCTGGGCAATGAGCCAGACCAGGTGTTAGGCTTGGAAGTTAGTGAACATTTTGGTGATAGTGACCACAATTCGGTTACGTTCACCTTAGTGATGGACAGGGATAGGCATGAAGCTGGGGGCTGTAGTTATAGCTGGGGGAAGGGTAATTATGAGGCCATCAGGAGAGAATTAGGGTGCGTAGATTGGACTAGGGAACTACAGGGACTGGGAACATCTGGAATGTGGTGCTTATTCAAGGAGCAGCTGCTGAGAGTCCTTGATAAGTATGTCCCTGTCAGGCAGGGAGGAAATGGACGAGTAAGAGAGCCTTGGTGTACGAAAAGAGTTGATTTGCTGGTTAAGAAGAAAAAGGAGGCTTATGTCAGGATGAGGCTTGAAGGCTCAGGTAGTGCAATGGATAGCTATAGATTAGCTAGGAAGGAGGTAAAAAGTGAATTGAGGAGAGCTAAGAGGGGACACGAGAAGATGTTGGCTGATAGGATTAAGGAGAATCCTAAAGCTTTCTTTCGATATGTTAAGAATAGAAGATTGGTTAGGGCAAGATTAGGGCCAGTCATAGACAGCAGTGGGAAGTTGTGCGTGGAGCCTGAAGAGATTGGCGAGGCACTGAATAAATATTTCTCTTCGGTATTCACGCAGAGTGCTGGAAATGTAGCTGTGGAGAGCACTGAGGTACAGGGTTGCAAATTGGGGAGTATTGTAGTAGATAGGGAGGATGTGTTAGAAATTCTCGAGGGTTTGAAGTTGGATAAGTCCCCTGGGCCGGACGGGATTTACCCTAGGATTCTCTGGGAGGCAAGAGAGGAGATTGCAGAGCCTCTGGCTCTGATCTTCAGGTCCTCGTTGGTTACGGGTGTGGTTCCGGAGGACTGGAGGATAGCGAATGTGGTCCCATTGTTTAAGAAGGGGAAGAGAGACCTTCCTGGGAATTATAGGCCAGTGAGTCTTACTTCTGTGGTGGGCAAGGTATTGGAGAGAATTATTAGGGATAGGATTTATAGTTATTTAGAGAGAAATGAATTGATTGGGGATAGTCAGCATGGTTTCGTGAAGGGTAGGTCATGCCTTACTAACCTCATTGAGTTTTTTGAGAAAGTGACCAGAGAGGTGGATGGGGGTAAGGCGGTTGATGTAGTATATATGGACTTTAGTAAGGCTTTTGATAAGGTGGCCCATGGAAGACTTCTACAGAAAATGCAGATGTGTGGAATAGAGGGTGATTTAGCTAATTGGATTAGAAATTGGCTGGCAGATAGAAGACAGAGGGTGGTGGTTGATGGGAGATATTCATCGTGGAGTTCGGTGACGAGTGGTGTGCCTCAGGGGTCTGTTTTGGGGCCCCTGCTGTTTGTAATTTTTATAAATGATCTGGATGAGGGTATTGAGGGATGGATCAGTAAATTTGCAGATGATACTAAAGTTGGTGGTGTGGTAGATAGTGAAGAGGGGTGTTTTAGTTTACAGAGTGACTTGGACAAGTTGCAGAGCTGGGCCGAGAGGTGGCAAATGGAGTTTAATGTGGAAAAGTGTGAGGTAATGCACTTTGGCAGGAACAATAAATGTGTAGAGTATAGGGCTAATGGTAGGGCTCTTAATAGTGTTGAGGAACAGAAGGATCTTGGTGTATGTGTCAATAGATCCCTGAAAGTAGGCAGTCAAGTGGATAAAGTTGTTAAGAAGGCTTATGGAGTCTTAGCTTTTATTGGTAGGGGGATTGAATTTAGGAGCCGCAGCATCATGTTGCAACTGTACAAAACTCTAGTGCGGCCGCACTTGGAGTATTGTGTGCAGTTCTGGTCGCCACATTATAAGAAAGATGTGGAGGCATTGGAGAGGGTACAGAGGAGGTTTACTAGGATGTTGCCTGGTATGGAGGGCAGGTCCTATGAAGAGAGGTTGAAGGATTTGAGGTTGTTTTCGTTAGAAAGGAGGCGGCTAAGGGGGGATCTTATTGAAGCATATAAGATAATTAGAGGTTTGGATAGGGTGGACAGTGATAGCCTTTTTCCTAGGATGGAGAAAGCTAGCACGAGGGGACACAACTTTAAATTAAGGGGTATGAGTTATAGGACGGATATCAGAGGTAGGTTCTTTACTCAAAGAGTGATTAGGGAGTGGAATGCCCTGCCTGCAGCTGTTGTAGATGCGCCAAGTTTGGTGGCGTTTAAGAGGTTAGTTGATAAGTATATGTATGAGAAGGGAATGGTTTAGTTAGGAGGGGCATTGCTTTTTATTTTGGTCGGCACAACATCGAAGGCCGAAGGGCCTGTTCTGTGCTGTATTGTTCTATGTTCTATGTTCTATTAACATCGAGGGCCGAAGGGCCTGTACTGCGCTGTAATGTTCTATGTTCTATATTTTCTTTTCGGTTAAAGTAGCGAGCGGTGGTAGTTTTTTGCCTTTTTTTTAAACTAATTGGAAACCGGAAGTTGTCATTAGGAGACTTGCCAGTAGTTGGAGTTTTTCTCTCTCTGACCCTATAAATTGATACATATTTTCAGGGATGGCAGTGCAGGCAGTACGTTGCACCTCCTGCAGTATGTACGAGGTGAGGGACACCAGTGGTGTTCCTGCTGATTATAGTTGCAGGAAGTGTGCCCATTTGTAGCTCCTTGAGGATCATGTTAAGGAGCTGGAGCTGGAATTAGAGGAACTCAGGATAATTCGGGAGGTAGAGGTGGATATTGACAGGAGTTACAAAGAGATAGTCACTCCTAAAAGTGATTCTTGGGTAACTATTAGGAAGAGGGGTAAGAAGCAATTGGGGAGACATTCCCCCGGGGCTGTTCCCCTCCAAAACAAGTTTTCTGTCCTGGAGGCTACAGTTGAGGAGGAATCAATTGGAGATGGCCAAAGGGAGCAGGTCTCTGGGGGTGAGCCTGCTAGGAATGCTCAGGTGGGTAGGGGGAATAAGAGATTGGGCCTGGTAATTGGAGACCCCATAGTTAGGGGGACAGATAGGAGAGTAAATAGTAATAAACGGGACTCAGGGGTGGTGTGTTGCCTCCCAGGGGCCGGGGTCCAGGATGTCTCAGAGCGGGTTTTTAAGATTCTTAAGGGAGAGGGGAGTCAGCCCCAAGTCATAGTTCATGTAGGGACTCATGATGTAGGTAAGACAAGGGAAGGGGATATTAAACAGAAATTTATGGAGTTGGGGTGGAAGCTTAGGGCCAAAACAGACAGAGTGGTTATCTCTGGACTCTTGCCTGTGCCACGGGATAGTTTAGAGAAGAACAGAGAGAAGGAATGTTTGAACTCGTGGCTGCGGGGATGGTGCAGGAGGGAGGGGTTCAGGTTCCTGAACAATTGGGACTCATTCTGGGATAGGTGGGACCTCTAAGAGAGATGGTCTACACCTGAACCAGAGGGGAACCAATATCTTGGGGGGGAAAATTTGCAAAGGCTATGCAGGGGGCTTTAAACTGATTGAGAGGGGGGATGGGATCCTGAGTAGTTTGGATGTTAAGAGGGATGAGAACAGGGGGGTCATAGATGAGAACTGTAAAACACAGCAGCTTTCAGGTGCAGTAGGACATAGTTTGAAATGCGTATACTTTAATGCAAGAAGTATTCGCAATAAGGTGGAGGAACTTGCAGCTTGGACCAGTACCTGGAACTTCGATGTTGTGGCCATTTCAAAGACATGGATAGAGCAGGGACAGGAATGGTTGTTGCAGGTTCCAGGGTTGAAATGCTTCAGTCAGAGTAGAGAAGGAGGTAGAAGTGGGGGAGGAGTTGCATTATTAGTTAAAGACTGTATCACAGTGACAGAAAGGATGTTTGATAAGGACTTGTCTGTTGAGGTAGTATGGGCTGGGGTTAGAAACAAGAGAGGAGAGGTCACCCTGTTGGGAGTCTTTTGTAGACCTCCTAAAAGTTCTGGAGAGGTAGAGGCAAGGATTGCAAAGTTGATCCTGGATAGGAGTGAAAGTAATAGGGTAATTGTTATGGGGGACTTTAACTTTACTAATATTGATTGGAATAGCTATAGCTCTAGCTCGTTTAGAGGGGTCAGTTTTTGTACAAAGTGTGCAGGGAGGTTTTTTGACTCAGTATGTAGATAGGCCAACTAGAGGTGAGGCTACATTGTATTTGGTGCTGGGCAATGAGCCAGACCAGGTGTTAGGCTTGGAGGTTGGTGAACATTTTGGTGATAGTGACCACAATTCGGTTACATTCACATTAGTGATGGATAGGGATGGGCATGAAGCTGGGGACAGTAGTTATAGCTGGGGGAATGGTAATTATGAGGCCATAAGGAGGTAATTAGGGTGCATAGATTGGACTAGGAAACTACAGGGACTGGGAACATCTGAAATGTGGAGCTTATTCAAGGAGCACTACTGCGAGTCCTTGATAAGTATGTCCCTGTCAGGCAAGGAGGAAATGGTCGAGTAAGGGAACCATGGTGTACTAAAAAAGTTAACTGCTGGTTAAAAGGAAAAAGGAGGCTTATGTCAGGATGAGGCTAGAACATAGAACATTACAGCACAGAACAGGCCCTTCGGCCTTCGATGTTGAGCCGACCAATATAAAAAGCAATGCCCCTCCAAACTAAACCATTCCCTTCTCTTCCATATACTTATCAACTAACCTCTTAAACGCCACCAAACGTGGCGCATCTACAACTGCTGCAGGCAGGGCATTCCACTCCCGAACCACCCTTTGGGTAAAGAACCTACCTCTGATATCCGTCCTATAACTATCACCCCTTAATTTAAAGCTGTGTCCCCTCGTGCTAGCTTTCTCCATCCTAGGAAAAAGGCTATCACTGTCCACCCTATCTAAACCTCTAATCATCTTATATGTTTCGATAAGGTCCTCTTAGCCGCCTTCTTTCTAACGAAAACAACCTCAAATCCCTCAGCCTCTCTTCATAAGACCTGCCCTCCATACCAGGCAACATCCTGGTAAACCTCCTCTGTACCCTCTCCAATGCCTCCACATCTTTCTTATAATGCGGGGACCAGAACTGCACACAATACTCCAAGTGCGGCCGCACTAGAGTTTTGTACAGTTGCAACATGACGTTGCGGCTCCGAAATTCAATCCCCCTACCAATAAAAGCTAAGACTCCATATGCCTTCTTAACAACCTTCTCGACTTGACTGCCTACTTTCAGGGATCTATGCACATACACACCAAGATCCCTCTGTTCATCAAGACTACTAAGAATCCTACCATAAGCCCTATACTCTACACATTTATTATTCCTGCAACAATAAATGTGAAGGCTGAGTTAGTGCAATGGATAGTTATAGATTAGCCAGGAGTGGGCTAAAGAGTGAGTTGAGGAGAGCTAAAAGGGGACACGAGAAGACTTTGGCTGATAGGAGAATCCTAAAGCTTTCTTTAGATTTGTTAAGAAAAGAAGATTGGTTAGGGCCAGTTATTGGACAGCAGTGGGAAGTTGTGCGTGGAGCCTGAAGAGATTGGAGAGGCACTGAACAAATATTTCTCTTCGGTATTCACGCAGGGTGATGTAAATGTAGCTGTGGAGAACACTGGGATACAGGGTTGCAAACTGGAAAGTATTGAAGTAGATAAGGAGGATGTGCTGGATATTCTTGAGGGTTTGAAGTTAGATAAGTCCCCTGGGCTGGACGGGATTTACCCTAGGATTCTCTGGGAGGCGAGAGAAGAGATTGCAGAGCCTCTGGCTCTGATCTTCAGGTCATCGTTGGTTACGGGTATAGTGCCGGAAGACTGGAGGATAGCGAATGTGGTCCCATTGTTCAAGAAGGGGAAGAGAGACTTTCCGGGGAATTATAGGCCAGTGAGTCTTACTTCTGTTATGGGCAAAGTATTGGAGAGAATTATTAGGGATAGGATTTATAGTTATTTAGAGAGAAATGAATTGATTGGGGATAGTCAGCATGGTTTTGTGAAGGGTAGGTCGTGCCTTACTAACCTTATTGAGTTTTTTGAAAAAGTGACCAAAGAGGTGGATGGGGGTAAGGCAGTTGATGTGGTATATATGGACTTTAGTAAGGTGTTCGATAAGGTGGCCCATGGAAGGCTTCTGCAGAAAATGCAGATGTATGGGATTGAGGGTGATTTAGCTAATTGGATTAGGAATTGGCTAGCAGATAGAAGACAGAGGGTGGTGTTTGATGGGAGATATTCATCGTGGAGTTCGGTTACAAGTGGTGTACCTCAGGATCTGTTTTGGGGCCCCTGCTGTTTGTAATTTTTATAAATGATCTGGATGAGGGTATTGAAGGATGGATTAGTAAATTTGCAGATGACACCAAAGTCGGGGAGTGGTAGATAGTGAAGAGGGGTGTTATAGTTTGCAGAGAGACTTGGACAAGTTGCAGAGCTGGGCCGAGAGGTGGCAAATGGAGTTTAATGTGGAAAAGTGTGAGGTAATTCACTTTGGCAGGAATAACAAATGTGTAGAGTATAGGGCTAATGGTAGGACTCTTAATAGTGTTGATGAACAGAGGGATCTTGGTGTATATGTGCATAGATCCCTGAAAGTTGGCAATCAAGTCGATAAGGTTGTTAAGAAGGCATATGGAGTCTTAGCTTTTATTGGTAGGGGGATTGAATTTCGGAGCCGCAACGTCATGTTGCAACTGTACAAAACTCTAGTGCGGCCGCACTTGGAGTATTGTGTGCAGTTCTGGTCCCCACATTATAAGAAAGATGTGGAGGCATTGGAGAGGGTACAGAGGAGGTTTACCAGGATGTTGCCTGGTATGGAGGGCAGGTCTTATGAAGAGAGGCTGAGGGATTTGAGGTTGTTTTCGTTAGAAAGAAGGCGGCTAAGAGGAGACCTTATTGAAACATATAAGATGATTAGAGGTTTAGATAGGGTGGACAGTGATAGCCTTTTTCCTAGGATGGAGAAAGCTAGCACGAGGGGACATAGCTTTAAATTAAGGGGTGGTGGTTTTAGGACAGATATCAGAGGCAGGCTCTTTACCCAGAGGGTGGTAAGGGTATGGAATGCCTTGCCTGCGTCAGTTGTAGATGCGCCAAGTTTGGTGGCGTTTAAGAGGTTAGTGGATAGGTTTATGGACGAAAAGGGAATGGTTTAGGTTAGAGGGTCACTGCTTGTCCCTAATTGGTCGGCGCAACATCGAAGGCCGAAGGGCCTGTTCTGCGCTGTAATGTTCTATCTATTTATATTGACGGCAACCCATTTCATGCACCCACCATCTGAGTGAAAATCTTGCCCCTGATATCTCCTCTGTACCTACTCCCCAGCACTTTAAACCTGTGTCCTCTTCTGGCAACCATTTCATCCCTGCGAAAATGCCTCCGACTAATCACTTCATCAATATCTCTGAACATCTTATACACCTGGTTCAGGTCACCCCTCATCCTTTGTCTCTTCAAGGAGAAAGGGCTGAGCTTCCTCAACCTATTCTGATAAGGCATGCTCTCCAATTCAGGCAACACCTTTGTAAATCTCCTCTCTTCTGGCTTCCACATCCTCCCTGTAATGAGGTAACCAGAACTGAGCACTGTAGGTAATGATGCAGCTCTATAAGACCCTTGTCAGACCCCAGTTGGAGTATTGTGCGCAGTTCTGGTTGCCTCATTATAGGAAGGATGTAGAGGCTATTGAGAGGGTTCAGAGGAGATTTACAAGGATGCTGCCTGGATTGGGAGGCAGGCCTTATGAAGATAGGTTGAGGGAGCTGGGACTCTTCTCACTGGAGAGACGTAGGTTGAGAGGCGACCTGATAGAGGTTTATAAAATGTTGAGAGGAATAGATAGGGTGGACTCTCAGAGACTATTTCCCCGAGCGGAAATGGTCACTACGAGAGGACACAGATTTAAGGTACAGGGAAGCAAATACAAAGGAGATGTCAGGGGTAGGTTTTTCACTCAGGGTGTGAGTGAATGGAACCGACTGCCATCGGAGGTTGTTGAAGCAAACTCACTGGGGTCTTTTAAGAGACTTCTGGATGAGTATATGGAAAAGCATAGGGTAGGGGGTTATAGATAGGTCTGTGGATTGGTAGATGTGATTGGCGCAACTCGTGGGCCGAAGGGCCTGTTTGTGCTGTATTGTTCTATGTACTCCAAGTGGAGCCTGATCAGAGTCCTACGTAGCTGCACCATTATCTTGCGACTCCTAAATTCAAGTCCTGAATGGATGAAGGCCGGTACACCATATACTTAACCACAGCTTCAACCTGTGCAACTGTTTTGAGCATCCTATGACTCGGATCCCAAGATCCTTCCACACTGCCAAGAGTCCTACCATTAATATTATATTCTGCCATCCTATTTGACCTATTTTGACACTTATCTGGATTGAACTCCATCTGCCACTTCTCCACCCAGTCTTGTATCCTATCAATGTCTTGCTGTAACTTCTGACATCTCTCTACACTATCCGCAATACTCCAACCTTTGTGTCATCAGCAAACTTACCAACCCATCCCTCCATTACTCATTGAGGTCATTTATAAAAATCACAAAGAGTAAGGGTCCCAGAACTGATGGGGCATTCCACTGATGACCGATCTCCATGCAGAATATGATCCATCTACAACCACTCTTTGCCTTCTGTAGGTAAGCCAGTTCTGGATCCACAAAGCAATGTGCCCTTGGATCCCATGTCCCCTCATTTTCTCAATAAGCCTTGCTTGGGGCACCTTATCCAATGCCTTGCTGAAGTCCATATATACAACATCCGCTGCTCTTCCTTCATCAATGTGTTTTGTCGCATCTTCAAAAAATTCAATCAGGCTTGTAAGGCATATCTGCCTTTGACAAAGCTATGCTGGCTATTCTTAATCATATTCCACCTCTCCAAACGTTCATAATCCTGCCTCTCAGGATCTTCTCCATCAACTTCAGGTGCCGGGATTCAGGTGCTTCAGGAGGGACAGGGTTGGGGGCAAAGGAGGAGATGGTGTGGCACTGTTGATCAGGGACAGTGTCATGGCTGTAGAGAACATAGAACATTATAGCGCAGAACAGGCCCTTCGGCCCTCTGTTGCGCTGACCAATTAGGAACAAGCAGTGACCCTCTAACCTAAACCATTCCCTTTTCATTCATAAACTTATCTACTAACCTCTTAAACGCCACCAAACTTGGCGCATCTACAATTGACGCAGGCAAGGCATTCCATACCCTTACCACCCTCTGGGTAAAGAACCTACCTCTGACATCTGTCCTAAAACCACCACCCCTTAATTTAAAGCTATGTCCCCTCGTGCTAGCTTTCTCCATCCTAGGAAAAAGGCTATCACTGTCCACCCTATCTAAACCTCTAATCATCTTATATGTTTCAATAAGGTCTCCTCTTAGCCGCCTTCTTTCTAACGAAAACAACCTCAAATCCCTCAGCCTCTCTTCATAAGACCTGCCCTCCGTACCAGGCAACATCCTGGTAAACCTCCTCTGTACCCTCTCCAATGCCTCCACATCTTTCTTATAATGCGGGGACCAGAACTGTACACAATACTCCAAGTGCGGCCGTACTAGAGTTTTGTACAGTTGCAACATGACGTTGCGGCTCCGAAATTCAATCCCCCTACCAATAAAAGCTAAGACTCCGTATGCCTTCTTAACAACCTTATCGACTTGATTGCCAACTTTCAGGGATCTGTGCACACATACACCAAGATCCCTCTGTTCTTCAACACTATTAAGAGTCCTACCCTTACCCCTATACTCTACACATTTGCTATTCCTGCCAAAGTGAATTACCTCACACTTTTCCATATTAAACTCCATTTGCCACCTCTCGGCCCAGCTCTGCAACTTGTCCAAGTCTCTCTGCAGAAGGTGGAAGACAGGGAGGGATCGTCTACGGAGTCTCTGCGGGTGGAAGTTAGGAACAGCAAAGGCTCAATAACTTTGCTGGGTGTATTCTATAGGCCGCCCAATAGCGACAGGGAACTTGAGGTGCAGATAGGGAAACAGATCCTAGACAGACGTAGAAATAACAGGGTTGTCGTGATGGGAGATTTCAATTTCCCAAACATCTGTTGGAATATCCCAAGGGTAAGGGGTTTGGATGGTGTGGAGTTTGTTAGGTGGGTTCAGGAAGGTTTCCTGACACAGTACGTGGAAAAGCCTATGAGAGGAGAGGCTGTACTTGACCTGGTGCTTGCTAATGAGCCAGGGCAGGTGTCCAATCTCATGGTAGGTGAGCATCTTGGGAATGGAGATCATAATTCTATCTCTTTCACGATAGCGATGGAAAGAGAGAGTTTCAGGCAGGCTAGGAAGGTGTACGTCTGGAGTAAGGGGAAATATGAAAACATTAGGGAGGTAATTGGACGCATAAACTGGAAGGAGGTGTTCTTGGAGAAGATTACAGAAGGAAAGAAGCGGTTTTTCAAGGAATGTTTGTCTGGGGCACTGCAAGACAATGTTCCGAGGAGTCAGAGAGGTTCTGGTAGGACGCGGGAACCGTGGTCCACGAAGGTAGTGGTGAACCTAGTTAGGAAGAAAAAAAAGATATATAAAAGGTTCAGAGAGCTAGGGGATGTTAGGATCTGGAGGAGTATAAGGTGTGTAGAAGGGAACTTAAAAAGGAAATTAGGAGAGCCAGAAGGGGTCATGAGAAGGCCTTGGCAGGTAAGATTAAGGAGAATCCCAAGGCCTTCTACAAATATGTGAAAAGTAAAAGGATGAGAAGAGAAGGGATAGGGCCTATAAAAGGTGAAGGGGGAAAAGTCTGTGTGAATCTGGAAGAAATGGCAGAGGTGCTTAACGAGTACTTTGCCTCGGTATTCACGGTGGAAAGTGAACTGGGAGATTGCACTGCAGGTTTGAGGCATACGGAAAAGATTGAGTATGTGGATGTTAGGAAAGAGGATGTGTTAGACCTGTTAAATTCTATCAAGATAGACAAGTCGCCGGGACCGGATGGGATGTACCCCAGGTTATTGTGGGAGGTGAGGGAAGTGGTTGCAGAGCCCCTGGCGATGACCTTTGCATCGTCCATGGAAATGGCAGAAGTCATAGCAAATGCATTAGTTGTAATTTATCAAAATTCGTTGTATTCTGGGGAGGTGTCAGCTGATTGGAAAACAGCTAATGTGACACCACTGTTTAAAAAAGGAGGTAGACAAAAGGCAGGTAACTACAGGCCACTTAGTTTAACATCTGTAGTTGGGAAAATGCTGGAATCTGTCATTAAGGAAGAAATAGCAGGATACCATGGAAAGAATGGTTCAATTAAGCAAATGCAGTATGGATTCATGAAGGGAAAGTCATGTTTGACTAATTTACTGGGATTTTATAAGAATATAACGAGTGCAGTTGACAGAGGGGAACCAATGGATATGGTGTATTTAAATTTCCAGAAGGCATTCGATAAGGTGCCTCACAAAAGGTTGCTGCATAAGATAAAGGTACACAGAGTTGGGAGTAAATTGTTAGCGTGGATTGAGGATTAGCTATTTAACAATAGCTATTTAACAAAAAGCAGAGAGTTGGAATAAATGGGTGCTTTTCAGGTTGGCAATCAGTGACTAGTGGTGTGCTGCAAGGATCGGTACCAGGGCCTCAACTGTTTACCATATACATAAACGACCTGGAAGAGGGGACCAAGTGTAGGGTAACAAAGTTTGCAGATGACTGGAAAGATGAGTGGAAAGCAAATTGCGTGGAGGACACAGAAGGCCTGCAGAGATTTGGGTAGGCTAAGTGAGTGGGCAAGGATCTGGCAGATGGAGTACAAAGTTGGTAAATGTGAGGTTATCCACTTTAAGAACATAGAACATCACAGCACAGAACAGGCCCTTCGGCCTTCGATGTTGCGCCGACCAATATAAAAAGCAATGCCCCTCCAAACTAAACCATTCCCTTCTCTTCCATATACTTATCAACTAACCTCTTAAACGCCACCAAACTTGGCGCATCTACAACTGCTGCAGGCAGGGCATTCCACTCCCGAACCACCTTTTGGGTAAAGAACCTACCTCTGATATCCGTCCTATAACTATCACCCCTTAATTTAAAGCTGTGTCCCCTCGTGCTAGCTTTCTCCATCCTAGGAAAAAGGCTATCACTGTCCACCCTATCTAAACCTCTAATCATCTTATGTTTCGATTAGGTCCCCTCTTAGCCGCCTCCTTTCTAACGAAAACAACCTCAAATCCCTCAGCCTCTCTTCATAAGACCTGCCCTCCATACCAGGCAACATCCTGGTAAACCTCCTCTGTACCCTCTCCAATGCCTCCACATCTTTCTTATAATGTGGGGACCAGAACTGCACACAATACTCCAAGTGCGGCCGCACTAGAGTTTTGTACAGTTGCAACATGATGCTGCGGCTCCTAAATTCAATCCCCCTACCAATAAAAGCTAAGACTCCATATGCCTTCTTAACAACCTTATCGACTTGACTGCCTACTTTCAGGGATCTATGCACATACACACCAAGATCCCTCTGTTCATCAAGACTACTAAGAATCCTACCATTTGCCCTATACTCTACACATTTATTATTTCTGCCATAGTGCATTACCTCACACTTTTCCACATTAAACTCCATTTGCCACCTCTCAGCCCAGCTCTGCAACTTGTCCAAGTCTCTCTGCAAACTATAACACCCCTCTTCACTATCTACCACTCCACCGACTTTAGTGTCATCTGCAAATTTACTAATCCATCCTTCAATACCCTCATCCAGATCATTTATAAAAATTACAAACAGCAGGGGCCCCAAAACAGACCCCTGAGGTACACCACTTGTCACCGAACTCCACGATGAATATCTCCCATCAACCACCACCCTCTGTCTTCTATCTGCTAGCCAATTCCTAACCCAATTAGCTAAATCACCCTCTATCCCATACATCTGCGTTTTCTGCAGAAGTCTTCCATGGGCCACCTTATCAAACGCGTTACTAAAGTCCATAAAGTCCACTTTGGAAGGAATAATAATAAAATGGAATATTATTTAAACAGTGAAAAATTACAAGGTGCTACTGTGCAGAGGGACCTGGCGATCCTTGTGCATGAATCACAAAAACTCAGTTTGCAGGTGCAGCAGATAATTAAGAAGGCAAGTGTAATATTGGCCTTTATCACGAGAGGGATGGAATATAAAAGCAGGGAGGTCGTGCTACTGATGAGGCTGCACCTAGAGTACTATGTACAATTTTGGTCTCCTTGTTTAAGTAAGGATACATTAGTTTTGGAGGGGCTACAGAGAAGGTTCACCAGGTTGATTCCGGAGATGAGGGGGTTAGCTTATGAGGAAAGATTGAGTAGACTGGGCCTGTACTCATTGGAGTTTAAAAGATTGAGGGGAGATCTTATAGAGACATATAATGTGATGAAGGGGATAGACATGATAGAAGCAGCGATGTTATTTCCACTTAGAATGGAAACAAGAACTAGGGAACATAGCCTCAAAATGGGGGATCAATTTAGAACGGAGTTGAGGAAGAACTTCTTCTCCCAGAGCGTGGTGAATCTTTGGAATTCCCTGCCCAGTGAAGCAGTAGAGGCTACCTCGTTAAATGTGTTTAAATCACAGATAGATAGATTTTTAACCAATAAGGGAATTAAGAGTTATGGAGAGTAGGCGGGTAAGTGGAACTGAACCCACTATCGGATCAGCCATGATCTTATTGAATGGCAGAGCAGGCTCAAAGGGCTAGATGGCTACTCCTACTCGTATTTCTTATGTTTCTTGCTCTTCACATACTTGTAGAACGCCTTGGGGTTTTCCTTAATCCTGCCTGGCAAGGCCTTCTCATGACTTCTTCTGGCTCTCCTAATTTCCTTCTTAAGATCCTTCCTATTAGCTGTACATCCTTCTGGATTTGTAACATTACCTAGTTCTCTGAACCTTTTGTAAGCTTTTCTTATCTTCTTGACTAGATTTATTACAACCTTTGTACACCACAGTTCCTGTAACATCCTGTAACTTCCTTGTCTCATTGGAACGTTGCTATGCAGAACTTCAGACAAATATTCTCTGAAAATTTGCCACATTTCTCTGAGAAAACCTCTTTTCAATTTAAGCCTCCATTTTCCTGCCTGGTAGCCTCATAATTCCCCTTACTCCAAACACTTTTCTAACTTGTCTGATCCTATCTCTCTCCAACGCCATTGTAAAGGAGATAGTGATTATAATCACTATCTCCAAAATGCTCTCCCACTGAGAGATCTGACACCTGACCAGGTTCATTTCCCAATACCAAATCAAGTACAGCCTCTCCTCTTGTAGGCTTATCCACATACTGTGTCAAGAAACCCTCCTTAACACACCTAACAAACTCCTCCCCATCTAATTCTCTTACCCTACGGAGATTCCAATCAATATTTGGGAAATTAAAATCTCCCATCACCATAACTCTGTTATTATTACACCTTTCCAGGATCTGCTTCCCAATCTGCTCCTCAACATCCCTGTTAGTATTGGGCGGCCTGCAGAAAACACTCAGTAAAGTTACTGACCCCTTCCTGTTCCTAACCTCCACCACAGAGACTCTGTAGACCATCCCCCCATGATGTCCAACTTTTCTGCAGCCATGACACTATCTCTGATCACCAGTGCTACTCCCTCACCTCTTTTGCCTCCCTCTCTGTCCCTTCTCAAACATCTGAAACCCAGCACTTGAAGTACCCAGTCCTGTCCCTGAGTCATCCAAGTCTCTGTAATGGCCACCACTTCCAAGATCCATGCTTTAAGCTCATTCCCTTCATTCACAACACTCCTTTTATTAAAATAGACACATCTCAAACCTTCAATCTGAGTGCTCCCCTTCTCTATCACTGTCTATCCTCCCTCCCACCACTGTCAACAAGCTTTCTCTATTTGTGAGATAACCTCCTCTCTCCCAGTCACTTCAATTTGATTCCCATCCCCCAACCTTTCTAGTTTAAAGTTAAACTCTCCGCAGTAACTTAGCAAACCTCCCTGCCAGGGTATTGGTCCCACTGGGATTTAAGTGCAACCTGTCCTTTTTGCACAGGTCACACCTGCCCCAAAAGAGGTCCCAATGATCCAAAAACCTGAATCCCTGCCCCCTGTTCAAATCCGTCAGCCACATATTTATCCTCCACCTCATTCCATCCCTGCTCTCACTGTTTCGTGGCACAGGCAGCAATCCTGAGGTTACTACCTTTGCAGTCCTTCTTCTCAACTCCCTTCCTGACTCCCTATATTCTCCTTTCAGGACCTCTTCCCTTTTCCTACTTATGTCATTGATACCAATATGTACCACAACCTTCTCCCTCCCACTTTAGGATATCTTGGACATGATCAGAAACATTCTGGATCCTGATGCCAGGGAGGCAAACTACCATCTGAGTTTCTTGACTGCATCCGCAAAATCGTCTGTCTGACCCTCTCCCCCACAGAATCCCCTATCACTACTGCCTTCCCCCTCCTTTCCCTACCCTTCTAAGCCACAGGGCCAGACTCTGTACTGGAGGCACGGCCACTTTTGCTTCTCCCAGGTAGGCTGTCTCCCCCAACAGTACTCAAACTTATTGTTAAGGGGCACAGCCACTGAGGTACTCTCTAGTATCTGACCTTTCCCTTTCCCCTTCCCAAAGATGACCCCAGTCTGACCACCTGCCTGTAAATCCTCTCGATCACCTCCTCACTCTCCCTGACCAGACAAAGGTCATCCAGCTGCAGTTCCAATTCCTTAACACGGTCTCTTAGGAACTGCAACTCAATGCACCTGGCGCAGATATGGACGTCCGGGAGGCTAGGAGACTCCAGGACGTCCGGGAGGCTAGGAGACTCCAGGACCTCCCACATCCGACACGGAGAACAACAAACTGGCCTCACATTCATAATTCCCCCTTTCTTCAAATAACACAGGAAAAACTAAGAACTAAACCTACCCTGCCTCGCCTGTTTCTGCCTAAGCCTGTTGAGCCAAAGCCCTTCAACCTTCACTGTGCTACCTGCTCACTCTGCTGTCTGCTAACAACGCTGCTGCTGGATAGTGTAGCCTGTTTTTTAAACCTCACTACTGGCTGACTTCAGGCACTTGCGCAGTCTAAAAAAAACTCAGTGAAAAAGTAAGGTTAAAAACAATAATAAATCTTTTACCATCAGCACTCTTGCCACAAATCACTCCCTCTCTGCCTTGCTCTGGTTGAACAATGGTTGCTAATCAAAGAGGGTTTGGTGGACTGAAGTGCATTTGTTTCAATGCAAAAAGTGTAACAGATGATCTTAGAGCTTGGATTAGTATTTGGAACTTTGATGTTGTTGCCATTGCAGAGACTTGGTTAAGGAAAGGACAGGATTGGCAGCTTAATGTTCCAGGATACAGATGTTTCAAGTGGGATAGAGGGGGATGTAAAAGGGGTGGAGGAGTTGCACTGTTGGTTAAGAAGACTGTCAAGACCGGCACATTCCTGTAAGGATGAAGGATAAGTATGGCAAGTTTTGGGAACCTTGGATAATAAGAGATATTGTGAGCCTGGTCAAAGAGAAAAAGGAAGCGTTTGTCAAAGCTAGGAATCTGGGAATACGCAAAGCAAGTGCAGAACACAAGGAAAGTATAAAAAAAACTTAAGCAAGGAGTAAAAGGGGTCACAAGAAGTCATTGGTGATCGGGATTAAGGAAGACTTTTCATACTTACATAAAGAGCAAGAGGGTAGCCAGGGGAAGAGTTGGCCCACTTAAGGACAGGGAGAGAATTTATATTATGAGAATTTAAGGAAATGGGCAAGATATTAGACGAGTACTTTGCATTATTATTCACCAAAGAGAAGGACTTGGTGGACTTTGTCTGACAGAGGGTGTGTAGGTAGTTTGGGCCATGTTGAGATCAAAACAGAAGAGGTATTGGGGTTTTTGAGAAACATTAAGGTAGACAGGGTCAGATGGTATATACCCCAGAATACTGAGAGAGGCAAAGGAGGAAATTGCTGGGGCTTTGAGAGAAATCTTTTTATCTTCAGAGGCTACAGGGGAGGTCCCAAAGAATTGGAGAATAGTCAATGTCGTCCCTTTGTTTAAGAAGGGTAGCAAGGATTATCCAGGTAATTACAGGTCGGTGACCCTTATGTTAGTGCTAGGGAAATTATTGGAGAGGATCCTTCAAAATAGGATTTACTCCCACTTGGAAATAAATGGGCATATTAGAGGCAACATAATCTTGTGAAGGGGAAGTCGTGTCTCACTAACTTGATCAAGTTTTTCAAGGAAGTAATGAAGATGATTGATGATGGTAGGGCAGTGGATGTTGTCTACATGGAATTCAGTAAGGCTTTTGACAAGGTCCCTCGTGGCAGACTGGTGCAAAAGATGAAGTTGTACAGGATCAGAGCTGAACTGACAAGATGGACACAGAACTGGCTCAGTCATAGAAGACAGAGGATAGCAGTGCAAGGCGTTTCTGACAAGTGGCATTCTTCAGGGATCAGTGCTGGGACTTTTGGTGTTTGTGATGTATATATGTAGAAAATGCAGATGTATGGGATTGAGGGTGATTTAGCTAATTGGATTAGGAATTAATAATTCCTAGCTGATAGAAGACAGAGGGTGGTGGTTGAGGGAAATTATTCATCATGGAGTTCGGTTACAAGTGGTGTACCTCAGGGATCTGTTTTGGGGCCCCTGCTGTTTGTAATTTTTATAAATGATCTGGATGAGGGTATTGAAGGATGGATTAGTAAAATTTGCGGATGGCACCAAAGTTGGAGGAGTGGTAGATAGTGAAGAGGGGTGTTCTAGTTTGCAGAGAGACTTGGACAAGTTGTAGAGCTGGGCCGAGAGGTGGCAAATGGAGTTTAATGTGGAAAAGTGTGAGGTAATTCACTTCGGCAGGAATAACAAATGTGTAGAGTATAGGGCTAATGGTAGGACTCTTAATAGTGTTGATGAACAGAGGGATCTTGGTGTATGTGTGCATAGATCCCTGAAAGTTGGCAATCAATTTGATAAGGTTGTTAAGAAGGCATACGGAGTCTTAGCTTTTATTGGTAGGGGGATTGAATTTCGGAGCCGCAACGTCATGTTGCAACTGTACAAAACTCTAGTACGGCCGCACTTGGAGTATTGTGTGCAGTTCTGGTCCCCACATTATAAGAAAGATGTGGAGGCATTGGAGAGGGTAAAGAGGAGGTTTACCAGGATGTTGCCTGGTATGGAGGGCAGGTCTTATGAAGAGAGGCTGAGGGATTTGAGGTTGTTTTCGTTAGAAAGGAGGCGGCTAAGAGGGGACCTAATCGAAACATATAAGAGGATTAGAGGTTTAGATAGGGTGGACAGTGATAGCCTTTTTCCTAGGATGGAGAAAGCTAGCACGAGGGGACACAGCTTTAAATTAAGGGGTGATAGTTATAGGACGGATATCAGAGGTAGGTTCTTTACCTAGAGGGTGGTAAGGGTATGGAATGCCCTGCCTGCTGCAGTTGTAGATGCGCCAAGTTTGGTGGCGTTTAAGAGGTTAGTAGATAAGTTTATGGATGAAAAGGGAATGGTTTAGGTTAGAGAGTCATTGCTTTTTCTTAATTGGTCGGTGCAACATCGAGAGCCGAAGGGCCTGTTCTGCGCTGTAATGTTCTATGTGCGTGTGTGGCTAGTTTGATTAGTAATTTTGTGGATGACACAAAGGCTGGTGCAATTGCGGATAGTGATGAGGACTGTCAGAGGATGCAGCAGGATATAGATGCATTGGAGACTTGGGCAGAGAGATGGCAGATGGAGTTTAATCTAGACAAATGTAACGCAAGGCATTTTGGAATGTCTAATAAAGATAGGAAATATGCAGTAAATGACAGAACTCTTAAGAGTATTGATGGACAGAGGAATCTGGGTGTACAGGTCACTGAAAGTGGCAACTCAGATGGAGGAGGTAGTCAAGAAGGCATATGGCATGCTTCCCTTCATTGGTTGAGTTTAAAAATTGGCAAGTCATGTTGAAGCTTTATAGAACCTTGGTTAGGCTGCATCTGGAATATAGTGTTCAATTCTGGTTGCCACACTATCAGAAGAATGTGGAGGCTTTGGAAAAGGTACAGAAAACATTTACCTGGATTTGCTTGGTATGGAGGGCATAAGCAATGAGGAGAGGTTGGAGAAATTTGGTTGTTTTCATTGTAATGATGGAAGTTGAGGGGCAATCTGTTAGGAGTCTACAAGATATAAGGGGCGTGGACAGTCAGAGGCTTTTTCGCAGGGTCAATAACTAGTGAGAATAGGTTTAAGGTATGAAGGGCAAGGTTTAAAGGAGATGTATGAGGCACGTCTTTTACACAAAGTGTACTGGTTGCCTGGCACTCACTGCTGGGGAAACTGATATGATAGTGAATTTTAAGGGATTATAATTGATAATAAACAATTGATAAATATTTCTTGGAACCATTTAACTAATTCTACCCCATTCAGGCCCTTTGCACTCTGGGTGGCTATCAATACTGGGGAAATTAATATTTCCCCCTAATACTACCTTATCACTCTTACAACTGTTATAATTCAGGTCAAAAACTCCAAAATGTTTTATGAAGTCTGTCTAACTGAAGTTAGACAGATGGTTTTGTGAAGGGTAGGTCATGCCTTACTAATCTCATTGAGTTTTTTGAGAAGGTGACCAGAGAGGTGGATGGGGGTAAGGCGGTTGATGTAGTATATATGGACTTTAGTAAGGCTTTTGATAAGGTGGCCCATGGCAGACTTCTACAGAAAATGCAGATGTGTGGAATAGAGGGTGATTTAGCTAATTGGATTAGGAATTGGCTGGCAGATAGAAGACAGATGGTGGTGGTTGATGGGAGATATTCATCGTGGAGTTCGGTGACGAGTGGTGTGCCTCAGGGGTCTGTTTTGGGGCCCCTGCTGTTTGTAATTTTTATAAATGATCTGGATGAGGGTATTGAGGGATGGATCAGTAAATTTGCAGATGACACTAAAGTCGGTGGAGTGGTAGATAGTGAAGAGGGGGGGTATAGTTTGCAGAGGGACTTGGACAAGTTGCAGAGCTGGGCCGAGAGGTGGCAAATGGAGTTTAATGTGGAAAAGTGTGAGGTAATGCACTTTGCAGGAACAATAAATGTGTAGAGTATAGGGCTAATGGTAGGGCTCTTAATAGTGTTGAGGAACAGAAGGATCTTGGTGTATGTGTCAATAGATCCCTGAAAATAGGCAGTCAAGTGGATAAAGTTGTTAAGAAGGCATATGGAGTCTTAGCTTTTATTGGTGGGGGATTGAATTTAGGAGCCGCAGCATCATGTTGCAGCTGTACAAAACTCTAGTGCGGCCGCACTTGGAGTATTGTGTGCAGTTCTGGTCGCCACCTTATAAGAAAGATGTGGAGGCATTGGAGAGGGTACAGAGGAGGTTTACCAGGATGTTGCCTGGTATGGAGGCAGGTCCTATGAAGAGAGGTTGAAGGATTTGAGGTTGTTTTCGTTAGAAAGGAGGCGGCTAAGAGGGGATCTTATTGAAGCATATAAGATGATTAGATGTTTAGATAGGGTGGACAGTTGATAGCCTTTTTCCTAGGATGGAGAAAGCTAGCACGAGGGGACACAGCTTTAAATTAAGGGGTATGAGTTATAGGACGGATATCAGAGGTAGGTTCTTTACTCAAGAGTGATTAGGGAGTGGAATGCCCTGCCTGCAGCTGTTGTAGATGCGCCAAGTTTGGTGGCGTTTAAGAGGTTAGTTGATAAGTATATGGAAGAGAAGGAATGGTTTAGTTTGGAGGGGCATTGCTTTTTATTTTGGTCGGCACAACATCGAAGGCCGAAGGGCCTGTTCTGTGCTGTATTGTTCTATGTTCTATGTTCTATGTAAGTATGTTTTGCACTTTAAATTTTCTTTTCATACATGTTAACTATATTCTTAAATAAATTTTTTTGATTAAAGTTTCCTAGTAGGTTATTTGAATCATACCTGAAGTGAAACATATCATGCTTATCATAGCCAAATTTAAAGTGCAAAACATATGATCCATACAGACTTCATAAAACATTTTTGGAGTTTTTGACCTGAATTATAACAGTTGTAAGAGTGATAAGGTAGTATTAGGGGGAGATTTTAATTTCCCCAGTATTGATGGCCACCCAGAGTGCAAAGGGCCTGAATGGGGTAGAATTAGTTAAATGGTTCTAAGAAAGTTTTCTGAATCAATATATAAATCTTTATATATTGAGATATTATATATCTCCCCCTAATACTACTTGGAAGGGTCCAACACTGGACCTCTTAGGAAACATGGTAGGGCAAGTGATTGAAGTGTCAGTGAGGAGCACCTTGAGACCAGTGACCATAACACTTTTTTTTAATTTTAAAGTAGTTGTAGAAAAATACATGATAGGTCCATAGGTCAAGGTCCTAAATAGGCACAGGGCCAATTTTGGGGACATTAAACACAATCTAGCAGAGGTCAATTTGATGAGTCTGTTTGAATGTAAAGAAAGAACTGACAAATGGAAAGCTTCTAAAAGTGTGATATCAAGAGTCCAGGGGCAGTACCTGTTGGGATGAAGGGAAAGACTGGCAAGTTTAGAGATCCCTGGCTAATGCGGGATATTGAGGCCCTGGTCAGGAAAAAGAAGGAAGCATACACTGGATGGAGGAATGTAGGACAAGTGAACCCCTTGATGAATATAAAACATGTAAGAGTACACCTAAGAGAGAAATCAAGAGAGCAAAAAGAACATATGAGGTGGATCTCACAGAAAAATCACAAGAACTTGTGTAGCTACATTGAGAGTAAAGAGTGACTAGAGAGACAATAGGTCCCTTTAAAGATCAGCATGGCCGACTGTGTGTGGAGCCACAGGAGATGGGTGAGATTTTTAATGAATATTTCTCCTCGGGTTTACTGTGGAAAACATCATGGATACCAAAGAAGTAAGGGAAACAAGTGGTGATGTCATGGGCCACATTTACATTATGAGGGAGGAGGTACTTGTAGCCTTAAAGTGCATTAAGGTGGATAAAACCCTTGGGCTTGATTAACTACGTCCTCAGATTTTCTGGGAGGCTATGGAAAAAGTTGTAGATGCCCTTGATGAGCTATTTGCTTCAAATCTTCCCACTGTGAAGTTCTGGAAGACAGAAGGGTGCTAATGTTGTTCCATTATTTAAGAAGGGTAGCAAAGACAAGCCAGGAAACTACAGACCAGTGAGCCTGACATCAGTGGTGGGTAAGTTACCAGAGAGGATTCTGAGGGACAGGATCCATCAACATTTGGATAGGTCAGGGTCTGAATAGGGATAGTCAGCATGGCTTTGTGCTTGTGGAGTCATGTCATACAGTTTTTCAAAGTGTTAACCAAGAGGATGATGAGGGTATGGCAGTAGATATTGTTTATGTGGACTTTAACAAAGCTATTTACCAAGCCCCATCTGACAGGCTAGTCTGAAGGTTAGATCGCATGAAATCCAGGGAGAACTGACAAATTAGATTCAAAATTGGCTTACTGGTAGGAAGCAGAGGGTGATGGTCGAAGGCTGTTTCTCAGACTGGAGACTTGTGACTAATGGTGTGCCTCAGGGGTCGGTGTTGGGACCTTGTTATTCATTATTTATATCAATGATTTGGATGGGAATGTACAAGGCATGGTTAGTAGGTTTGCAGATTATACTAAATTAGAAAGTATTGTTGATAGCAAAGAAGGTTATCAAAAATTAGAGGGTATCTTGATCAGGGAAGTGGACCGAGAATTGGTAAATGGATTTCAATACAGATAAGTGTGACATGTTGCAGTTTGGAAAGTCAAATCAAAGTAAGACTTATACAATGAATGGGAGGACTCTGGGGAGTGTTGAGGAACTGAAGAACTTGGAGTACAATTACATAGCTCATTGAAAACGGCGTCACATGTAGAGAGTGGTGAAAAAGGCATTTAGCACACTGGGCTACGACAGACAGCTCAGTGCATCAGCATTAGCTATCCAGATCCTGGGCTGGTGCTCTTATGGAGTATTCAGAAGCTGCCATTAATGAGAAACAATGCTATAGCCAGGTGGAAGCGATGAGACATATTGCCATGTCTTTAAAATGTCCCAGCAATGGATTATGACCATTCATTATAATGAAACATCTATCGTAGACGTATTGATCAAATTTTTTAATTAATTCACTAATATCTTATCTACTCTGGCCTATCTGTAATCCAGAGCCATAGCAATAGAACATAAAGCCCTACAGTGCAGAAACAAGCCCTTCGGCCCATCAACTCTGCACCGATCACAATCCCATCCAGGCCCGATCCCCATATCCCTACACATTTACCTGCTAATCCCTCTAACCTACACATCCCAGGACACTAAGAGGCAATTTTAGCATGGCCAGTCAACCTAACCTGCACATCTTTGGACTGTGGATGACTTTTAACTGCCCTCTGAAATGGCCTAGCAAGCCAGTCAGTTCAAAGGCAATGGGGACTAAATGCTGACCCAGCCAATGATGCCACATCCCATGAACAAATAAAAAATAATTTTTAATGCCAAAGACAACTGCCCACCTCTCTCAATCTGTGAATACTCCACGTAGCTTCCAGGAGACTCCTAAATGCATATGCAATGGGTTTCTCTGTTCCATCTCTCCAATGATGTGTCTAAGCCCATAAGGGGAGGCATCACATATCAAAGTAATGTATTTTAGGAGATCAAAATGGGACAATGAAGTAGGGGACAAAAGTTGTTGTTTTAAAGCTGTTGAATGCTTCCAGTTGTGGCACCCACACAAGACCACCTTTTCTGTTTCCGTAGAAGAGTATGCAAATTGGCAGGAAAAGAGCTAAATTAAGAATAAATGTCCTGGATTAATTCACTAATCCTAGGAAGGATTTGAATTCCATGGGATTTCTTGGAGTTTTCTTGGCGCTTCCTTAATGGTTCTCACCTTGTCTTCCATCAGAAGAAGGCCCTTGCCATCTACCCAATAGCTCAAATAAGTCAAAGCACTTGCTTGGAAGACACATTTTTCCTTTTATTCTGACCTCTAAGAATCACCATAAGACCTCTTCCGGGTTTTCTAGATGTTCGCATTCCAAAGTTCCTATGACCAGGATTGTCCAAGTACATTGCTATCTGAGGTAATCTTTGGAGTATGTTCTCCATGACCCGTTGAAAAATGGTGCATACAGATGAGATCCTGAAAGCTAGGTGAATGTCCTTACATGAGCCTTTTGCACATTAATTGTCATGTATTTTTGGAAAGGCTCATCTAATTCAAGTTGGAGATATGCCTGACTCATGTCCAACTTCGAAAGCGCTTGGCCCCAGTTAACCTGGCATATATGTCTTCAATCCGGGCATGGGGTATCTTGTCAAGTTTAAAAATCCTATTAACAGTAAACTTATAGTCTTCACAAAGTTGAACCAACTTATCTGGCATAAGAATAGGAACAATAGGTATAGTCCATTCTGCAAATTGTATGGGTCTTATGCCAAGATTTTCCAGGTGTCGCAGTTATGACTCTACTTTTTCCAGTAGAGAGTATGGAACTGGTCTGGCTCTAAAATGCTTGAATGTAATATCAAGGTTGATCTTAGCTTTGGCACCCTTTGTTTTTCCAATCCCTTCCTAGAAAATTTCGGGACATTTATTGATGACTTTGTACAGTCCCCATAGGCCTAGCCTGAAGATCTCCAGTCAGTTCAGTCTGATGTGTTGGAGCCAATGTTCCCCCATGAGACTAGGCCCTTGTTCCCATACAATGATGAGTGGAAGTTGAGTTGATTGCTGCCTGTAAGTCTCTCGGGTCTCTGTGGTGTCCTTTAATTTGCAATGGCTTTGCTGTGTTGATGGCCAAAATACCCTCTGTGTTTTCTAAGTTCAGGAGCTGAACACCAGTCCGGATGCGATCATAAGACTGTTCCCCAATAAGAGAGACCAAACCCCTGTATCCACTTCCATTTTTAATTGCTGGCCCTTTACTAACAACTCCACCACTATGGGAACAATCTTTGTCTTGGAGATGTAATTTAATCGCATTGTCTCTGTTTCTGGTTGTGGATATACCTGCAAGGTACAGTCCAGTATTAGTTTTGATCTTTCTTCAAAATAGTAAGCATTTTGATTATAACTATATCTTTGCCTTGGTTATTGTCTCATGGACCACTTGAAATAGTCCAAAGTCTCGTATCTATACTCTTCTGGAATATGCACCGTAAAAGTCTCTCTGCCATTCCTGAACTACTTGGTGATGTGACTTGGGCTTCATCACTGAAAGGGATTCTGTAATATTTTACTGAGATATAGAGGCCAAATGCAATTGGGACTAGCTTAATGGTAAAAACTGGATGGCATGGACATATTGGGCTGAAGGGCCTGTTTCCACGCAATAAACCTCTATTATTGTATGATTTCTTCTAGCAGTGCGTTCCAGGCCCTCCACTTTCTGCATGAAAAACTTCTCCCCACACATCTCCCTTAAACATTTCACCCTCTCACCTTGAATCTATGCACCCTGAGAAAAAGCCTCTGACTATGCTTGTCATAATTTTGCAGACCTCTATCAGGTCTTTCTCTCAGCCTCCATCTTTTCAGTGAAACCAATCCTAGTTTATTCAACCTCTCCTCATTGCCTATACCCTTGAGACCAGACAACATCCAGGTGAACCTTTTTTGCACTCTCTCCAAAGCTTTCATCTCCTTCTGGTAGTGTGATAATGAGAATTGCATACAATACTGCAAATGTGGCCTAACCAAGGTTTTATATTGCTGCAACATGATTTGCCTTCTCTTGTACTCAGTTCCTGACTGATGAAGGCAAGCACACTATATATCTTAGTCACTTTGACCTAGAGATTGCAGGAGCTCTGACCCAAATTTTCAATTTCACTCTGTCCGCAGGGAAAGTGCCAGACCACTGGAGAACAGCTAATGTGGTTTCGTTATTTAAGTCAGCATGGATTTATAAAGGGAAAATCATTTTTGACAAGTCTTGTTGGAATTCTTTGAAAATGTAACTACTGGAGTTGACAAGAAGGAACCAATCAGTATAGTATATTTGGACTTCCAAAAAGCTTTTGTCAAAGTCCCACATGAGATTATCATGTAAGATTAAAGTGCATGGGAGTGTATTAAGATGGACAGAAAACTCGTTGGCAGAGAGGAAACAAAGAGTAGGAATTAATGGGACCTTTTCAAATTGGCAGGCAGTAACTAGTGGGGTGTCATAGGAATTGGTGCTGGGACATATCCATTCATAATATATATTAATGATTTGGATGAAGGAACAAAATGTAATATCTTGAAGTTGCAGATAATACCAAGTTGGGTGAGAGGATGAAATGCGACAAGGATGCAGAAATCCTTCAGCGTGATCTGGACAGGCTGAGTGAGTTGGCAAATCAATGGCAGATGAAATATAATTAAGATAAATGTGAGGTTATTCACTTTGGAAGCAAAAACAAGAAGACAGGTTGCTACCTGAGTAGCTGTAAATTGGGAGAGGGGAGTGTCTTGCAGGTCCTGGATGTCCTTGTGCACCAGTCACTGAAGGTAAATGTGTGGGGGCAACTGGAGGTAAAGAAGGCAAAATGGTACATTGGCCTGCATCATGAGAGGTTTAAAATACAGGAACAGGGATGTGGTGTTGAAATTATACAGGGCCTTCGTGAGGCCACACCTAGAGTTTTGTGTGCTGTTTTGGTCTCCTTTTCTGAGGAAGACTGTTCTTGCTCTCGACAGAGTGCAGCGAAGATTTACCAGGCTGATTCTGGGGATGGTGGGACTGATGTATAAGGAGAGATTGACCGGGTTAGGATTGTTTTTGCTGGAATTCAGATGACTGAGGAGGGTGAGATCGTAGAGATTTATAAAATTACAACAGTACTAAATAGAATACACGCAGGAAGGATGTTCCATTGGGGGAAGAGTCCAGAACCAGGGATCACAGATTGAGGATTTGGGGTAGACCATTTAGGATGGAGATGATGTGACATTTCTTCACCCAGAGAGTGGTGAGCCTGTGGAATGCATTACCACAGGAAGTAATTAATGCCAAACCATTGAATGCATTCAAGAGGCAGCTGGATATAGTTCTTGGGGTAAATGGGATCAAACTTTATGGAGAGAAAGCAGGATTAGGCTATTGATTGGATGAATGGTGGAGCAAGCTCGAAGGGGCCAAATTGCCTCCTCTGCTCCTTTCTTCTATGTTTCTGTGTTGAAGAAAGTTTTGTAAAAATAAACTAGGGAAGTACAAACCAGTGAATCTCACGTCAGTATTAGGGAAACTATTAAAGAAATCTCTGAGGGAGAGCATCTATTCCCACTTAGAAAGGCAAAGCTTGATCAGGGATAGTCAGCATGGCTTCATCAGAGAGAGGTCTTGCCTAATAAACTTGATTGAATTTTTTGAGGAGGTGACCAAGTGTATAGATGAGGGTAGTGCAATCGATATAATTTATATGAATTTCAGCAAAGTTTTTGACAAGGTCACATGCAAGACTTAAAGAAGATATATTTATATGGTATACAGGATAATTTGATTCAAAATTGGCTCAGTTGCAGGAAACAGAGGGTGGTGACAGAAGGCTGCTTGAGTAACTAGAAGACAGTATGCAGTGGTGTATCACCGACCTGTATTGTGCCCTCTATTATTCATCACTTGGGCACGTGTGGGGTGTCAGGGAGAGGTAATACTTTTGGTGGAGGAACATGTCATGTCCTTTCAGGGTGGTTTGTCCATCCTTTGTCCCCACCTGGCACTCAGTTCTCACCTGTGGCTCCCCGTAGCTGTTTGCATGCGACAGCGGCCAGACCATGGGTAATGGCCTTGACAAGCAGGCTAAACCAGGTGAGGGTAGCCAACGGGTCTCAACCCTCAGGGAGATAGGGAGATGTCCATCCCAGCATGTGAAGACAGAGTCTGGAGGATTGAGCAGAAGAGACCGATGGAAGTTTCAATGGTCATAGAGCATAGAACATTACAGCGCAGAACAGGCCCTTCAGCCTCGATGTTGCACCGACCAATTAAGAAAAAGCAATGACCCTCTAACCTAAACCATTCCCTTTTCATCCATAAACTTATCTACTAACCTCTTAAATGCCACCAAACTTGGCGCATCTACAACTGCAGCAGGCAGGGCATTCCATACCCTTACCACCCTCTGGGTAAAGAACCTACCTCTGACAGCCGTCCTATAACTACCACCCCTTAATTTAAAGGTGTGTCCCCTCATGTTAGCTTTCTCCATCCTAGGAAAAAGGCTATCACTGTCCACCCTATCTAAACCTCTAATCATCTTATATGTTTCAATAAGGTCTCCTCTTAGCCATCTCCTTTCTAACGAAAACAACCTCAAATCCCTCAGCCTCTCCTCATAAGACCTGCCCTCCATACAGGCAACATCCTGGTAAACCTCCTCTGTACCCTCTCCAATGCCTCCACATCTTTCTTATAATGTGGGGACCAGAACTGCACACAATACTCCAAGTGCGGCCGCAAGTTTTGTACAGTTGCAACATGATGTTGCAGCTCCGAAATTCAATCCCCCTACCAATAAAAGCTAAGATTCCGTATGCCTTCTTAACAACCTTATCGACTTGATTGCCAACTTTCAGGGATCTATGCACATATACACCAAGATCCCTCTGTTCTTCAACACTATTAAAAGTTCTACCATTAGCCCTATACTCTACACATTTGTTATTCCTGCCAAAGTGAATTACCTCAAACTTTTCCGCATTAAACTCCATTTGCCACCTCTCGGCCCAGCTCTGCAACTTGTCCAAGTCTCTCTGCAAACTATAACACCCCTCTTCACTATCTACCACTCCTCCGACTTTGTGTCATCCGCAAATTTACTAATCCATCCTTCAATACCCTCATCCAGATCATTTATAAAAATTACAAATAGCAGTGGCCCCAAAACAGATCCCTGAGGTACACCACTTGTAACCGAACTCCATGATGAATAATTTCCCTCAACCACCACCCTCTGTCTTCTATCAGCTAGCCAATTCCTAATCCAATTAGCTAAATCACCCTCAATCCCATACATCTGCATTTTCTGCAGAAGCCTTCCATGGGGCACCTTATCGAACGCCTTACTAAAGGCGTTCACTTAGATAGTGAAGAGGGGTGTTTTAGTTTGCAGAGAGACTTGGACAAGTTGCAGAGCTGGGCCGAGAGGTGGCAAATGGAGTTTAATGCGGAAAAGTGTGAGGTAATTCACTTTGGCAGGAATAACAAATGTGTAGAGTATAGGGCTAATGGTAGGACTCTTAATAGTGTTGAAGAACAGAGGGATCTTGGTGTATATGTGCATAGATCCTGAAAGTTGGCAATCAAGTCGATAAGGTTGTTAAGAAGGCATACGGAGTCTTAGCTTTTATTGGTAGGGGGATTGAATTTCGGAGCCGCAACGTCATGTTGCAACTGTACAAAAATCTAGTGCGGCCGCACTTGGAGTATTGTGTGCAGTTCTGGTCCCCGCATTATAAGAAAGATGTGGAGGCATTGGAGAGGGTACAGAGGAGGTTTACCAGGATGTTGCCTGGTATGAGGGCAGGTCTTATGAAGAGAGGCTGAGGGATTTGAGGTTGTTTTCGTTAGAAGGCGGCTAAGAGGAGACCTTATTGAAACATATAAGATGATTAGAGGTTTAGATAGGGTGGACAGTGATAGCCTTTTTCCTAGGATGGAGAAAGCTAGCCCGAGGGGACATAGCTTTAAATTAAGGGGTGGTGGTTATAGGACAGATGTCAGAGGTAGGTTCTTTACCCAGAGGGTGGTAAGGATATGGAATGCCTTGCCTGTGTCAGTTGTAGATGCGCCAAGTTTGGTGGTGTTTAAGAGGTTAGTAGATAAGTTTATGGATGAAAAGGGAATGGTTTAGGTTAGAGGGTCACTGCTTGTTCCTAATTGGTCGGCGCAACATCAAGGGCCGAAGGGCCTGTTCTGCGCTGTAATGTTCTAAAGTCCATATATATCACATCAACTGCCTTACCCCCATCCACCTCTTTGCTCACTTTTTCAAAAAACTCAATAAGGTTAGTGAGGCACGACCTACCCTTCACAAAACCATGCTGACTATCCCCAATCAATTCGTTTCTCTCTAAATAACTATAAATCCTATCCCTAATAATTCTTTCCAATAATTTGCCCACAACAGAAGTAAGACTCACTGTTTAATAATTCCTAGGAAAGTCTCTATTCCCCTTCTTGAACAATGGGACCATATTCGCTATCCTCCAGCCTTCCGGCACTATACCTGTAACCAACGACGACCTGAATACCAGAGCCAGGGTGTCTGCAATCTCCTCTCTCGCCTCCCAGAGAATCCTAGGGTAAATCCCGTCCAGCCCAGGGAACTTATCTAACTTCAAACCCTCAAGAATATCTAGCACATCCTCCTTATCTACTTCAATACTTTCCAGCTTGCAACCCTGTATCCCAGTGTTCTCCACAACTACATTTACATCTCCCTGCGTGAATACCGAAGAGAAATATTTGTTCAGTGCCTCTCCAATCTCTTCAGGCTCCACGCACAACTTCCCACTGCTGTCTCTGACTGGCCCTAATCTTGCCCTAACCAATCTTCTATTCTTAACATATCTAAAGAAAGCTTTAGGATTCTCCTTGATCCTATCAGCCAAAGTCTTCTTGTGTCCTCTTTTAGCTCTTCTCAACTCACTCTTTAGCTCCCTCCTGGCTAATCTATAGCTATCCAGTGCACTAACTGAGCCTTCAAGCCTCATCCTGACATAAGCCTCCTTTTTCCTTTTAACCAGCGAATTAACTTTTTTAGTACACCATGGTTCCCTTACTCGACCATTTCCTCCTTGCCTGACAGGGACATACTTATCAAGGACTCGCATTAGCTGCTCCTTGAATAAGCTCCACATTTCAGATGTTCCCAGTCCCTGTAGTTTCCTAGTCCAACCTATGCACCCTAATTCTCTCCTAATAGCCTCATAATTACCATTCCCCCAGCTATAACTACTGCCCCCAGGTTCATGCCTATCCCTATCCATCACTAAGGTGAACGTAACCGAATTGTGGTCACTATCACCAAAATGTTCACCAACTTCCAAGTCTAACACCTGGTCTGGCTCATTGCCCAGCACCAAATCCAATGTAGCCTCACCTCTAGTTGGCCTATCTACATACTGAGTCAAAAAACCTTCCTGCACACTTTGTACGAAAACTGACCCCTCTAACGAGCTAGAGCTATAGCTATTCCAATCAATATTAGTAAAGTTAAAGTCCCCCATAACAATTACCCTATTACTTTCACTCCTGTCCAGGATCGACTTTGCAATCCTTTCCTCTACCTCTCTAGAACTTTTTGGAGGTCTATAAAAGACTCCCAACAGGGTGACCTCTCCTCGTGTTTCTAATCTCAGCCCATACTACCTCAACAGACAGGTCCTCATCAAACTTCCTTTCTGTCACTGTGATGCAGTCTTTGACTAATAATGCCACTCATTCCCCCCTTCTACCTCCTTCTCTACTCTGACTGAAGCATTTCAACCCTGGAACCTGCAACAACCATTCCTGTCCCTGCTCTATCCATGTCTCTGAAATGGCCACAACATTGAAGTTCCAGGTACTGATCCAAGCTGCAAGTTCATCCACCTTATTGCGAATACTTCTTGCATTAAATATACGCATTTGAAACCATGCCCTACTCCACCTGTACGCTGCTGTCCTTTACAGTTCTCGTCTATGACCCCCCGATTCTCGTCCCTCTTAACATCCAAGCTACTCAGGATCCCACCCCCCCTTCTGAATCAGTTTAAACCCCCCTGCATAGCCTTTGCAAATTTTCTCCTCAAGATATTGGTTCCCCTCTGGTTCATGTGTAGTTTTCCACTGACTGAAGCAGCAGTGAAACTCGACATCTACCTGGGCGACTGAGCCGTCCTTTTCAGGAATGCACCACTCAACTCCGTCGAATAAGGAAAGGGCTAAGAAAAGGTGCCCTAAACATTGCCTGCTTCACTACCCGTTGCCTGACCCGTTTACCATAGCTGGCGGGGATCCCATCTTGTGGTTGAACACACATAATAAAACACAAGGTGACACCATTCAGCATTGGCACTTGGAACGTGCACACGCTTTTGGACAACACTACATCAGACAGACCAGAGAAGAACAGCCTTCGTTGCCAGAGAGCTTGCAAGATACAACATTGACATTGCAGCCCTGAGCAAAACTCGTCTTGCCAATGTAGGTCAGTTGAATGAAACTGGAGAAGGATACGCTTTTTCTGAAGCGGTCATGGCAGCGATGAGCATTGTGATGCTGGGGTTGGATTTGCCGTCAGGAGTCACATTGTTCAGAAATTTGATAGTGTACCCAAGGGTGTGAACAACCTGCTTATGACATTACAGCTTCCGCTACAGAAGTCAAGCCACTCTGATCAGCGCCTACGCCCCCACAATGAACAGCCTGGATGAGATGAAAGACAAGTTCTACGAAGAACTAGATGCCCCACTATCAGCAGTGAGCAGTACCGACAAGCTGATCTTGCTTGGCGATTTCAATGCAAGAGTAGGGTGTGGCAGGTAGTCATTGGGAGGCATGGAGTTGGCAAGTGTAATAGTAACGGCCTACTCTTAATGGAGACCTGTGCAGCACACGACGTCCTCATCACCAACACAACCTTCCGTCTGCTTACCCATAACAAGACCTCCTGGATGCACCTCCGCTCTAAGCATTGACATTTTATCGACTGTCATTGTCAGGAGAAAAGACAGGTAGGATGTCAAAGTAACCAAGGCCATGTGTGGTGCTGACCGCTGGACAGATCACAGGCTCATCGTAATGCTGCAACTTTATAAGATCTTTGTCAGACCCTACTAGGTGTGCAGTTCTGGTCGCCTCACTATAGGAAGGATGTGGAAGCTATTGAGAGGTTGCAGAGGAGATTTACAAGGATGTTGCCTGGATTGGGAGACATGTCTTATGAAGATAGGTTGAGAGAGCTAGGTCTCTTCTCCCTGGAGAGACGGAGGTTGAGAGGCGACCTGATAGAGTTTTATAAAATGTTGAGAGGAATAGATAGGGTGGATTCTCGGAGGCTAGTTCCCAGGGCTGAAATGGTCGCTACAAGAGGACACAGGTTTAAGGTGCTGGGGGGCAAGTACAGCGGAGATGTTAGAGATAAGTTCCTCACTCAGATGGTGGTGAGTGAATGGAATCAGTTGCCGTCAGTGGTGGTAAAGGCAAACTTGCTGGGGTCTTTTAAGAGACTTCTGGATGAGTACATGGGATTTAATGGGATTGGGAGTTACAGATAGTTCTATGGCCTGGTAAGTATAGATATGATCAGCACAACTTGTGGGCCGAAGGGCCTGTTTGTGCTGTAGTGTTCTATGTTTTTCAAAATGAGGCTCCGCCTCAGACCCAAGAGGCAACCACAAGGAAGCAAAGTTATGAAAAGAATCAATGCGGTCTAGCTTAAAAAACTCCAGCATAGTTGAGCACTGGCTGAAGACTTAGAAATCAAGCTTGCTGACCTATACCTCGCAGACAACACTGAGGATGACTGGGAATGCTTCAGGGATGGTATCCATACATCTGAGCTGAAGATGCTTGGGCCCTCCACCTGCAAGCAGCATGATTGATTTGATCAGCATGATGAGATACAGGCTCTACTTGTTGGAAAAGCACCGTCTTCATCAGGCCTGTCAGAATGACCCATCTTCAGCTGTCAAGAAAAATGCTTTTACCAGTGCTCGCAGGCAGTTCAGAATAAACTGCGTAAAATGCAGGATGCCTGGCTGAGCGCCAAGGCAGATGAAATACAGGGTTACGCTAACAGAAATGACTTGCAACGGTTCTATATAGCCCTTAACACTCTCTATGGACCTCAATCACTCGGGAGTTCCCCCCTCCTGAATACAGACGGTGCAACTCTCATTACAGAAAAAGCTCAGATCCTGCAGAGATGGGCTGAACACTTTGAAGCCATCCTCAACTGACCATCATCTATTAATGATGAGGCAATAGACAGGATTCCCCAGGTTGATATTAACAGCGCCATGGATGACCCACCAGTAGTAGCCAAAGTTACAAAGGCTGTTTGCCAGCTATCCAGTGGCAAAGCCATATCTGCAAAGATATATAAAGCTGCTGGTCCTATCCTTATCGAGAAGCTCATCGAGTGTGTTTCAGTCCTTTTGAACATAGAACACTACAGCACAAACAGGCCCTTTGGCCCACAAGTTGTGCCGATCGTATCTATACCTACCAGGCCAGAGAAGTTTCTGTAACTCCCAATCCCATTAAATCCCATGTACTCATCCAGAAGTCTTTTAAAAGACCCCAGCGAGTGCGCCTCTACCACCACTGACGATTCCATTCACTCACCACCCTTGGAGTGAAAAACTTACTCTAACATCTCCTCTGTACTTGCTGCCCAGCACCTTAAACCTCTGAAAAAGCCCTGGGAAATAGCCTCCAAGAATCCACTCTATCTATTCCTCTCAACATCTTATAAACCTCTATCAGGTCGCCTCTCAACCTTCGTCTCGCCAGGGAGAAGAGACCTAGCTCTCTCAACCTATCCTCATAAGGCATGCCCCCCAATCCAAGCAACATCCTTGTAAATCTCCTCTGCACCCTCTCAATAGCTTCCACATCCTTCCTATAGTGAGTCGACCAGAACTGCACACAATACTCCAAGTGGGGTCTGACAAGGCTCTTATAAAGTTGCAGCATTACTTCCCGACTCCTAAATTCAATTCCTCTATTAATGAAGGCCAGTACACCATGTGCCTTCTTGACCACATCTTCCACTTGTGGGGCAGATTTAAGAGACCTATGGACCTGGACCCCAAGATCCTTCTGCTCCTCAACACTGCCAAGACTCCTACCCTTAATATTTTACTGCTTCATCCCATTGGTCCTGCCAAAATGGACCACCACACATTTAACCACGTTGAAGTCCATCTACCACTTCTCTGCCCAGTCTTGTATCCTATCTATGTCTCACTGCAACTTCAGACATCCCTCCAGACTATCCACAACACCACCAAGCTTTGTATCGTCGGCGAACTTACTAACCCATTCCTCCACTTCCTCATCCAGGTCATTTATGAAAATGACAAACAGCAAGGGTCCTAGAACAAATCCCTGGTGACTGACCTCCATGCAGAAGAAGACCCATCCACAACTACTCTCTGCCTTCTGCAGGCAAGCCAGTTCTGGATCTACAAGGCCAAAGCCCCTTGGATCCCATGCCCTCTCACCTTCTCAAGAAGTCTTGCATGGGGGACCTTACCAAACACCTTGCTGAAATCCATGTAAACCACGTCCACTGCTCTTCCTTCGTCAATGTGTTCAGTCACATTTTCGAAGAATTCAACTAGGCTCGTAAGGCACGATCTGCCCTTAACAAAGCCGTGTTGACTATTTCTGATCATATTGAATTTCTCTAAATGCTCATAAATCCTATCTCTCAGAATCCTCTCCATCAACTTACCGACCACTGAGGTCAGACTCACTGGTCGGTAATTGCCCGGGCTATCCCTATTCCCCTTCTTGAAAATAGGCACCACATCCGCAATCCTCCAATCTTCCGGAACCTCTCCCGTCTCCATCGACGACGCAAAGATCATCGCCAGGGGCTCTGCAATCTCTTCCCTCACCTCCCACAGTAACCTGGTGTACATCCCATCTGGACCCGGCGACTTATCTACCTTGATGGAATTTAACAGTTCCAACACCTCCTCGTTCTTAATGTCCACATACTCAATCTTTTCAGTTTGCCACATTCCTGTAGTTCAACCCCCCCCCCCAGATCACTCTCCACTGTGAATACTGAGGCAAAGTACTTATTAAGTACCTCTGCCATTTCTTCTGGTTCCACACAGAGTTTACCTCCTTCACCTTTTATAGGTCAAAGAACAAAGAACAAAACAGCACGGGAAACAGGCCCTTCGGCCCAACGAGCCCGCGCCGCCATCCCGATGTTCCCACTTCTATCCGCGATCCCTGTCCATGTTTATAGATCTATGAATTAAAAACCAAATTTGAGACAATTTAGGGAGAATTTCTTTTGCCAATTAGCCTAACAGCACATCTTTGGGATGTGGGAGAAAACCGGGGCTCCTGGAGAAAACCCACACAAGCACGGGGAGAATGCGCAACTGCCACAGACACAGGCCCGAATCCATGTATCTGCACAGCACAGCGATAGTCACTGAGCTGTCGTGTTGCCCATCAAATGGTTCAGGTCAAGCATACACTAACGATGGGAAGCAGTAGGATACTCTCAAAAGGTCCAAGAGCAGTCCTCTCGTGACCCATCGCACGTATGCCCCTCGTTAGACAACAAGGTGGACCAAAGCACCTATAGGATAAAAACAAGTACATCAATATCATCATCTATTTACACACTTCCCAGGGACTCCCAAGGCTCATGATCTCTATTTTAAATCAGTTTTCTATACCCCTCCATTCCCATTCTGTTCATGTGCCCATCTAAGTATTTCTTAAATAACTCCAGAGTACCTGCCTCCACCACTTTACTTGGCAGTGCATTCCATACCCCCACCACCCTCTGTGAAAAAACTCCCTCTAGCATCCAAATTATACCTTACCCCCCTCACCCTAAGCCCGTGACCCCTCGTGCTATTTGAGTCCATCCTAGGAAAAAGCTTAGCCCTGTTTATCTATCCCCTTCAAAATCTTGTACACCTCTATCACAGAACATAGAACATTACAGCGCAGTACAGGCCCTTCGGCCCTTGATGTTGCACCGGCCAGCGCACCCTCCTAACCTAAACTATACCAATATCATCCATATGCCTATCCACTGACCATTTGAATGCCCCCAAAGTAGGTGAGTCCACAACTGCTGCAGGCAGGGCATTCCATGCCCTCACCACCCTCTGTGTAAAGAACCTGCCTCTGACATCCGTCCTATAACTACCACCTCTTAATTTAAAGTTATGTCCCCTCGTGTTGGTCATCACCATCCGAGGAAAAAGGCTCTCACTATCCACCCTATCCAATCCTTTGATCATCTTATACGCTTCAATTAGGTCACCGCGTAACCTTCTTCTCTCTAATGAAAATAACCTCAGGTCCCTCAGCCTTTCCTCATAAGGCCTTCCCACCATACCAGGCAACATCCTGGTAACCTCCTCTGCACCCTTTCCAATGCTTCCACATCTTTCTTATAATGCGGCGACCAGAACTGTACGCAATACTCCAAGTGCGGCCGCACCAGAGTTTTGTACAGTTGTAACATAACCTCACGGCTCCTAAATTCAATCCCTCTACCAATAAAAGCTAACACACCGTACGCCTTCTTAACAACTTTATCAACCTGGGTGCCAACTTTCAAAGAGCTATGTACTTGTACCCCAAGATCCCTCTGCTCGACAACACTATTAAGGGTCCTTCCATTAGCCCTATATTTCATATGCCTGTTATTCCTACCAAAGTGAATCACCTCACACTTATCCGTATTGAATTCCATTTGCCACCTCACGGCCCAGCTCTGCAACCTATCTATGTCCCTCTGCAAACTGTAACATCCATCCTCGCTGTCTACAACTCCCCCCACTTTGGTATCGTCAGCAAATTTACTAATCCAACCCTCTACACCCTCATCTAGGTCATTTATAAAAATGACAAACAGCAGTGGCCCCAAAACAGATCCTTGAGGTACACCACTTGTAACTGCACTCCAGGTTGAATATTTCCCATCAACCACCACCCTCTGTCTTCTATCAGCTATCTGATCTCCTCTAAGTCTACGTCTTTCTAAGGAAAACAGTCTCAATTTGCCTAATCTCTCCTCGTAACTCAGTCCTTCCATACCAGGCAGCATCCTGGTAAACCTCCTCTGCACTCTTTCCAGAGTCTCCACGTCCTTCTGGTAGTAGGTGACCAGAACTGGACACAGTATTCCAAATGAGGTCTAACCAGCGTTTTATACAACTGCAACATTAAAGGCCAGCTCTTGTACTCTATACCCCTTCCTATAAAGGCTAGCATACTATATGCTTTCTTCACAACCTTCTCCACTTGCTCTGCCACCTTCAGAGACTTGTTCACCTGCACCCCCAGGTCCCTCTGCGTTTCTATACTCTTAATAGGTCTACCCTTTATCATATACCTCCCCCCTACATTCTTTCTCCCGAAATGCATCACCTCACATTTATCAGGATTGAATTCCATCTGCCATCTGTCTGCCCAAGCTACCAGCCTATCTATGTCCTGCTGCATCGCCTGACAATGCTCCTCACTATCCGCAAGTCCAGCCATCTTTGTATCGTCTGCAAACTTGCTGATCACTCCACTTACTCCCTCTTCCAAGTCATTTATATATATTACATATTACGAAGGTCCTATTCCTTCTCTTCTTATCCTTTTATTCTTCACATATTTGTAGAATGCCTTGGGATTCTCCTTAATCCTACCCACCAAAGCCTTTTCGTGACCCCTTCTGGCTCTTCTCATTTCCTTTTTAAGCTCCCTTCTACAAGTCTTATATGCCTCTAGATCCTTAACATCCTCTAGCTCCCTGAACCTATTGTACAACTTTCTTTTCTTCCTAACTAGGTTCATCACAACCTTTGTGCACCACGGTTCTCTTGACCTACCAAAACCTCCTTGTCTCACTAGAACATTGTCGTGCAGAGCTCCAGACAAACATTCCTTCAGTACTTTTCCCCAAGAACACCTCCTTCCAGTTTACTCTTCCAATTTCCCCCTATCCCAGATAAACAGTTTCCTATCCTGCCTGATCCTATCTTTTTCCAATGCTATCGTGAAGGAGATAGAATTATGATCACCATTCCTGAGATGCTCTCCTACTGAGAGATCCGACACCTGTCCTGGTTCATTAGCCAGCACCAGGTCAAGTACAGCCTCTCTTCTCGTATGCTTATGCACGTGTTGTGTCAGGAAACCCTCTTGAACACACCTAACAAACTCATCATCTGAACCCTTTACGCTGGGGACATTCCAGTCAATGTTTGGGAAATTAGAGTCTCCCATCATAACAAGCCTGTTATTTCTACATCTCTCTAGGATCTGTTTCCCTATCTGCACTTCAACATCCCTGTCACTATTGGGCGGCCTATAAAAAACACCCAGCAAAGTTTTCAACCCCTTGCTGTTCCTAACTTCCACCCACAGAGTCTCAGGAAGCAAGGATCCATTCCACAGGAACTTAAAGATGCTTCCATTGTTCACCTCTACAAGAGGAAGGGCAATCGGCAAGCATGTGACAACCACCGAGGAATCTCACTGCTCTCCATCACAGGAAAAACCCTCACAGGAGTCCTGCTAAATCGTCTGGTCTCTCATCTGGAGCTGGGCCTGCTTCCGGAGTCACAGTGTGGCTTCTGCAAAGGTCATGGGGCTACTGACATGATTTTGCTGCTACAAGAAGTGTCAGGAGCAGAATCGTGAGCTCTACACAACCTTTCTTGACCTCGCAAAAGCCTTCGATACCATAAGCCGGCAAGGCTTGTGGAGGATCATGTCAAAGTTTGGCTGCCCACCCAAATTTTGTTAAGAGTAATATGTGTGCAGAACATAGGGCTAATGGTAGGACTCTTAGTCGTGTAGATGAGCAGAGAGATCTCGGTGTACAGGTACATAGATCTCTGAAAGTTGGTACTCAAGTTGATAAGGGTTGTTAAGAAGGCGTATAGCGTGTTAGCATTTATTGGTAGAGGGATTGAATTTTGGAGCCGAGATGTCATGTTGCAACTGTACAAAACTCTGGTGCTGTCGCGCTTGGAGTATTGTGTACAGTTCTGGTCGCCGTATTATAAGAAAGATGAGGAGGCATTGGAAAGGGTGCAGAGGAGGTTTACCAGGATGTTGCCTGGTATGATGGGTAGGTCTTATGAGGAAAGGCTAAGGGCCTTGAAGTTATTTTCATTAAAGAGAAGAAGGCTAAGAGGTGACCTAATTGAGACATAAAAGATGATCAGAAGTTTAGGTAGGGTGGATAGTGAGAGCCTTTTTCCTCAGATGGAGATAGATAACACAAGGGGACATAGTTTTAAATTAAGGGGTGGTAGTTATAGGACAGATGCTAGAGGTGGGTTCTTTACTCAAAGGGTAGTAAGGGTGTGGAATGCCCTGCCTGCAGCAGTTGTGGACTTGTCAAGTTTAAGGGTGTTCAAATGGTCAGTGGATAGGCACATGGATAACATTGGAATAGTTTAGGATAGAGGGTCATAAAATTGGTTACATTGGTCGGTGCAACATCGAGGGCCGAAGGACCTATACTGCAATGTAATGTTCTACGTTTAAAATTCATTCAGATGATACGCCAGTTACACGATGGCATGATGGCCAGAGTGTTGGATGGCGGAGAATCCTCTGAGGCATTCCCAGTCACCAAGGCATCAAACAGGGCTGTATGTTCACACCCACACTGTTCAGCATGATGTTTACTGCCATGCTGAATGATGCCTTCCAGGACAGTGTTGCTGGAATCAGCCTCAAATACAGAGTGATGGGAAGCTTTTCAACCTAAGGAGACTTCAAGCTATTACCAAAGTGAAAGAAACTGTTCTGAGAGATTTCCTCTTTGCCAATGACTGCGCCCTGTATGCTGGCTGAGAGCCAGAGATGCAAGTCAGTATGGACAAATTTTCCATGACTTGTGACAACATTTGACTCACCATCAACATTAAAAAGACCAAAGTCATGCACCAGCCTGTTTCTCATGCACCGTACACAGAACCCATAATCACAATCAAAGGGCAGAAGCTACAGGCACTGGACCAGTTCACTTATCTTGGCAGCACCCTCTCCCAAGCAGTGACTATTGATACAGAATAGCAAAGGCAAGTTCTGCTTTTGGTAGACTGCGCTCCACTGTATGGGAACATCAAGAAATCAGCCCAGCAACAAAACTGAAGGTCTACAGTGCTGTGATACTCACTACCCTCCTGTTTGCCTGTAAAACATGGACTATGTATCGAAGGCATGCAAGACAGCTCAATCATTTCCATATGACTTGTCTTCACAGAATATTACACATCAGATGGCAAGACAAAGTACCAAAGTACTGAAGTTCTCTCTAGAGCAAGTCTACCATCAGTCCACACACTGCTGATGGGAACGCTGACCCGGTGGGCAGATCATGTCATCCGTATGTCAGACGAGCACATACCCAAGCAGCTCCTTTTTGGAGAACTCTCTGCTGGAAGACGCTTGCATGGAAGGCAGAAGAAATGTTTCAAAGACACAAAGCCTCCCTGAAGTCGCTTGACATTGACACGACCACCTGGGAAATGCTGACACAAAATCGCCCTACCTGGCGCTGCCTCAGCCACAAAGGCTGTCAAGCTCACGAAGCAAGGTGTATTATTGAAGCACAACTTATACACGAACTGCGCAAGTCCAGAGCCACAGTACAACAACTACAGTGTCTACACAAGTCTGTCCAATATGTGGCAGGACGTTCTGTGCCCAAATTGGCTGATCAATCATCTTTGGACACACTACAACCAGCCTCAAAATGATTAATGGTATTAAGGTCCTCATTGACGATGATGATGAACAACATTTGTCATTTATATAAATGACATTAATGACTATGTGGGGGTAGGAATAGTAAGTTTATGGATGACACAAAGATTGGATGGGCAGTTAACAGTGAGGCAGAGTGTCTTAGGCTCCAAGAAGATACAGACAGAATGATCACATGGGTGGATAAGTGGCAGATGGAATTTAACCCTGAAAAATGTGAGGTGATACCCTTTGGAAGGAGTAATTTGACAAGGGAGTATTCAATGAGGGACACTAGAAAATTCTGTGAAACAAAGGGAGCTTGCCAAGTTTGACCATAGATCTCTGAAGGGGGAAAGACATGTTCGTAGGGTGGTGAACAAGGCATGTTGGACACTTGCTTTTATCAATTGAGGAATAGATTACAAAAGCAAGGAAGCTATATTGGAGTTGTATAGAACTCTGATGAGGCCAAGCCAGAATACTGTGTGCAGTTCTGACTGCCACATTATCGGAAGGATGTGATTACACTGGAGGGGGTGCAGAGGAGATTCAGAGGAGATGCTGCTGGGATAGAACATTTAAGTTATTAAGTTAGGCTTAGGTTGTTTTTGTTGGAGCACAGAAGATTGAGGGGCAACCTGATCAAGGTGTGGGATAGGAATAGTAAGTTTGCGGATGACACAAAGTTGGCCTATGGTTAACAGTGAGGTGACATGTCTTGGGCTACAAGAAGATATAGACAGATGGATCAAATGGGCAGATAAGTGGCAGATGGAATTTAACCCTGAAAAGTGTGAGGTGACACGCTTTGGAAAGAGTAATTTGACAATGAATGGTAGGACATTAGGAAGTTCTGTGGAACAAAGGGTGTATTTAGAACATAGAACATAACAACACAAACAGGCCCTTCAGCACAACTTGTGGCCTAGTAGGCCATAGAACTATCTGTAACTCCCAATCCCATTTAATCCCATGTACTCATCCAGAAGTCTTTTAAAAGACCCCAGCGAGTTCGTCTCCACCACCACCGATGGCAGCTGATTCCATTCACTCAGCACTCTGAGTGAAAAACATACCCCTAACATCTCCTCTGTACTTGCTGCCCAGCATCTTAAACCTGTGTCTTCTTGTAGCGACCATTTCAGCCCTAGGAAATAGCCTTCAAGAATCCACCCTATCTATTCCTCTCAACATTTTATAAAACTCTATCAGGTCACCTCTCAACCTTTGTCTCTCCAGGGAGAAGAAACCTGGCTCCTTCAACCTATCTTCATAAGGCATGCCTCCCAATCCAGGCAACATTGCCCAGAAGTTGGTAAGGGTATGGAATGTCCAGATGCGCCAAGTTTGGTGGCGTTTAAGAGGTTAGTGGATAAGTTTATGGACAAAAAGGGAATGGTTTAGGTTAGAGGGTCATTGCTTTTTCCTAATTGGTCGGCGCAACATTGAAGGCCGAAGGGCCTGTTCTGCGCTGTAATGTTCTATGTTCTATGTAACATCCTTGTAAGTCTCTCTGCACCCTCTCAATAACTGGTGTAAACAATTTGCCCACAGATCTCTGAAAGCAGATGGGAATGTTAGTAGGATGGTGAAAAAGGCACATAGGACACTCGCCTTTATCAATTGAGGCATAGATTACAAAAGCAGGGTAGTCATGTTGGAGTTCATTGAATCCCTACAATGCAGAAGGAAACCATTCGAATCATCGAGTCTGCACCGACAGCAATCCCACCCAAGCCCTATCCTCACAATCTCACACATTTACCCTGCTAATTTCTCCAACCTATGCATCCTGGAACACTAAGGGGCAATTTAGCATGGCCAATTGACCTAAGCCGCACATTTTGTACCGTGAGAGAAAACCAGAGCAAACAGAGGAAACCCAGATAGGACTTTGGTGAGGTCACAGCTGTAGTACTGTGGCAGTTCTGGTTGCCACATTATCAGAAGGACATGATTGCATTGGAGTGAGTACAGAGGAGATTCATCAGGTTGCTGTCTGGGATGGAATATTTAAGTAACGAAGAGAGGTTGGATGGGCTTGGGTTGTTTTCTCTGGAGTAGAGAAGACTGAAGGGTGACCTGATTGAGGTGTTCAAGATTATGTGTGACATGGACAGAACGGATAAGGAGCAGCTGTTCCCATTAGTTGGAGGGGGCATAGGTTCCCTCAAGGTGAGGGGCTGTAGACTTGGTGGGGAAGAAAATGTGAAGAAAAACATTTTTACCCAGAGGGTGATGATAGTCTGGAATGTGCTGCCTGGGAGGGTAGTCGAAGTGGGTTGCCTCACATCCTTTAAACAGTATCTGGACGAGCACTTGGCATAAATAACATTCAGGGCTGTGGACCAAGTGTAGATGAGATTAGGTAGGAGTTCAGGTGTTTCTGATTTGTCAGTGTGGACTTGATGGATCAAAGGGCCTCTTCTGCGTTTCATGATTCTATGATTCGGTTTACATTTTGAGTCCTATCCTCTGTGCTTATATGATAGGCTTCAAGATTACCAAAAAGAGGAATATTTCTTCCTGGAGGATTACTTATCTCAACAGTAAAGTTGGAGGGAAGAGAAAATTCACTTTATGCCTCGTCACCATTGTAATAATCTTACTGAGGCCAGTCTTCCATCACCATCACCCTTTATTTACAACGTGCTCAAAGTACTGCTCAGTGGCTACAGTTTACTATCCGCCCCAAAGTCTATCAACTGCCAGCCTGAGTGGAGCCAGCTAGTTTAAAATCCATCGCAGCTCCTTCCCTCTTGGGCAAACATCCATTGCTGAATAGGGAAAGTCCTATGAGATCCTCAGAGAGGTCTATTAACAATTCTCCACAGCAATCATAACAAATGGCCAATCTCTAACCTCTACCTTTGACCCTCTCATCCTTTATCTTGGACCCTTTGCCCTCTAATTTTGAGCCCTCTTTATCTGACCCTCTGCTGTTTTGTCTCTGTCTTCAGATCTCTATTTCCAGGCCTTTGCCTCTGCACCCAATCTCTGAACACTGGCCTCTGGTTCACTGCTTCATTCCCTGTAGAGTATCTATAATGATTGGGACCTTAGGTCAAAATGAATCATCCATTTTGCAGTTCTGGTTAAAAAAGATTGCAAACACTTCAGTGTTGCCTTTTTTCTGTCTGTGCTCCAAAATCACTAAGTGTAGGGTGTGGAAGGAGCCACCTCCTCCCATTAGTTTAATTGCAACCACATTCATGAGTGGGTAGCAAGCTTTGATTTGAGCATTTTTTTGTTTCGCAAATGTGGTCCTGTTATTTAAGAAGGGTAGCAAGGATACCCCAAGTAATTATAGGCTGGTTGAGCTTGATTTCTGTGGTAGGAAAATTGTTGGAGAAGATTCTTAGAGATAGGATATATGCATATTTAGAACTGAATAATCTCATTAGCGATAGACAGCATAGTGTTGTATGAGGGAGATCATGCCTCACAAATTTGGTTGAGTTTTCTGAGGAGGTGACAAAAACAATTGACGAGGGAAGGGCCTTGAATGCCATCTATAAAGATTTTCATAAGGCGTTTGACAAGATCCCTCATGGCAGGCTGGTGCAAAAGGTTAAATCTCACGGGATAAAAGATGAACTAGCTAAATGGGTGGAGAACTGGCTTGGCCATAGAAAACAGAGGGTAGCAGTGGAAGGGTCTTTTTCGGGTTGGAGGTCTGTGACTTGTGGTGTTCCGCAGGGATCTGTACTGGAACCTCTACTGTTTGTGATATATATAAATAATTTGAAGAAGATGTAGCTGGTGTGATCAGTAAGTTTGTGGACAACACAAAGATTACTCGAGTTGCAGATAGTGATGAACATTGTCAGAGAATACAGCAGGGTATAGATAGGTTGGAAAATTGGCGGAGAAATGGCAGATGGAATTTAATCCAGATAAATACGAAGTGATGCATTTTGGTACATCTAATGTAGTGGGGAACTATTCAATAATTGGCAGAACTATCAGGAATATAGACACACATAGGGACCTGGGTGTGCAAGTCCACAGATCCTTAAAGGTGGCAGCACAGGTGGAAAGAGTGGTGAAGAAGGCATATGACATGCTTACCTTTATTGGACAAGACAGAGTATAAAAGTTGACATATGATATTGCAGCTATGTCGAGCATTGGTTAGGCCGTATTTGGAGTACTGTGTCCGGCTCTGGTTGCCACATTACCAGAAGGACATGGAGGTTTTGGAGAGAGTACAGAAAAGGTTTACCAAGATGTTGCCTAGTATGGAGGGTCTTAGCTATGAGGAGAGATTGGGTAAAGTGGGGTTTTTCTCCCTGGAAAGATGGAGGATGAGGAGCAACCTATTAGAGGTGTATCACATTATGAAGGGCGTAGATAGGGTGAACAGTAAGCAGCTTTTTCTCAGGTCAGAGATGACGAACACGAGGGGTCACAAGTTCAAGGTGAGGGGAGCAAGGTTTAATTCAGATGTCAGGGGGACGTATTTTACACAGACTATGGTGGGGGCCTGGAATGCACTGCCAAGCAATGTGGTAGAGATGGACATGCTGGGATTGTTTAAGATTTGTCCACATAGCCACATGAGTAGACTGGGAATAGAGGGATACAAACGAATGGTCTAGTTGGGCTCATGAGCGGCACAGGTTTAGAGGGCCAAAAGGCCTGTTCTTGTGCTGTACTGTTTGTTCTTTGTCATTTGTTCTGTTGGTTGTGGGACCAATTCATTTTGAGTTTGCTATCTCTGCTGTTTTGCATGCATGTATTCCTCATGTACCTTCACTAGACTAGTATTGAAAGAGTTGGTATTAAAAAGATTGCTGTGAAAGAGTTGAAATGGGAGAGATTGATATAAAAGTGGCTTTAAATTGGATTGTTGGTGTTGGAATTATTTTTGAGAATAAGTGATTGGGTTTGAACTGCAAACAGGTGTGACCAGCTGCTGTCAGAAACAGGTGCTAGTTAGAAATTCATTGCAGTATTGCTAAAGCTAGATATTAAGTACGATTGCAGCTTATTCACAAAACTTTTTTTTACTAGGAATTGCTTTGGAGCTGGTATATCTTCACATAAGTAAAACCACTGAAAACATTATCACAATTTTGTGGTTGTTTATTTCAAATATCATTTACCGTGGTTGGAAAACTTCAGTACAAACACACAGATTTATATGATTTTAAGATTATTCTTTAGTGTACACTCTAGTTGGAAAGTCATCGACTTGGACGTTTAATCCTACTTTCTCGATGTAAAATATTTGTCTCTTTCTCTAACGCAACAGGTGATGACAGATTTGTCCCCTTGAGCCCATCAGCTTTTTGGTATGGGTCTATGACAGCGTCTTGCAGTGTAGATTTCCTGCTGCGATGTAGCAAATGAATAAACTGCTGACATTTAAAATGAGTTCAAGAGAAAGGAAGACTGGGCAAGAGGCAAAGGATTGCCCTGGACACTTCCATACTGCTGCTGCTAGCCACTGAGGGAGAGGCAGTAGGTGAGCCAACCACTGGGATGATGTGTTATGAAGGATGCCAGTCATTGGGGCAGGGCAAGTATGAGTTTCAGCCATTGTGTGAGGGGCAGAAGGTGAGCCAGCTACTGGCCAACTGGCAATAGGGAAGCTGATCGCTGGCAGTGAGCAGTTGGAAGGTTGGGGGGGGGTGGATGTTGGTGGGGAGGGGAGGCAGCAATTGGGAGAGGGTATTCTTTTTTCCCTCATGTGTTTATGAAACTTATATTAAATGAATTTATACTATTTGTCTCAGCTACTCCTTGTGGTAGTAAATTTACATTCTCAACACTCCAGTCCAAGAAGTTCATCAACTGAAAGGGGAACAAAGACTTTTAACGTAGAAGGTCAATCAGCTATTATGGGTTTATTGGCTAAACAACCAAAAGTAATTGAAGAGAATTTTTGACGTAAATTGTTCTGATCTGGAATGCATTGCCTGAAATAGTAATGGAAGCAGATTCAAGAATAACTTTGAAAAGAAACTGAATAATTGCATTAATGGGAAACAAAGAACAAAACAGCATGGGAAACAGGCCCTTTGGCCCAACGAGCCCGCACTGGCACCCCAATGTTCCCACCTCTACCCATGATCCCTGTCTATGTTAATAGATCTATGGATTAAAAACCAAATTTGAGACAATTTAGGGAGAATTTGTTTTGCCAACTAGCCTAAGAACACATCTTTGGGATGTGGGAGGAAACCGGATCACCCGGAGAAAACCCACACAAGCATAGGGAGAATGCGCAAACTCCCACAGACACAGGCCCAAATCTGCACAGCACAGCGATAGTCACTGAGCTGTCGTATTGCCCATCAAATGGTCAAGCGTACACTAACGACGTGAAGCACTAGGATACTCTCGAAAAAGATCCAAGAGCAGCCCTCTCGTGACTCATTGTGTGTATGCCCCTCGTTAGACAACAAGGTGGACCAAAGCACCTTTAGGATAAAACAAGTACATCAATATCATCGTCTATTTACACACTTCCCAGGGACTCCCAAGGCTCATGATCCCTATTTTAAATCAGTTTTCTATACCCCTCCATTCCCATTCTGTTCATGTGCCCATCTAAGTATTTCTTAAATAACTCCAGAGTACCTGCCTCCACCACTTTACTTGGCAGCGCATTCCATACCCCACCATCCTCTGTGTGAAAAAACTCCCTCTAGCATCCAAATTATACCTTACCCCCCTCACCCTAAGCCCGTGACCCCTCGTGCTATTTGAGTCCATCCTAGGAAAAAGCTTAAAGCTGTTTTCTCTATCTATACTCCTCATAATCTTGTACACCTCTATTAGATCTCCTCTAAGTCTACGTCTTTCTAAGGAAAACAGCAATGCAAGGATGAAAAGCAGGGGGAACTGGGTTAATTGAATAGTTCTACCAAATGGGCCAAATGGCTTCCTGCACTGCCTCATTATATGATTCTTAAAATCTGTGACATTAGAAGCCAAATTACAATGAGGATGTAGCAGTTGCTCAACAGGATTAGAAACAACAGCAAATGTTTTGATGTTTATTATAAATCGGCCACTGGATCATTTCCCAATGGAGAAGCCACAGCTGTTGGTCTCCAGTGACGTGTTGGAAAGGGCTGGGTGTTGGACTTTTAAACTTTAAAGTCCTCTGAGCAGCTGTTTTGCAACATTCAGCAATCAACAGGATACGGTACGTTTCAACTCCTTTCAGTTCAAGAGTTTGAGTTCATTTCCTGGTGTACATTTGCTTTTAACTTCTGTTTCTCCTGGGATGTTTAGATGGGAGCTGCAATTGCCAAACTTCTCCTTCCAACACTCAGCAGTCTGATATTCCTCCCTACCATCACCATTGCAGCTAAGCGGAGATTCCACATGGAAGCTATGGTCTACTTCTTCACAATGTTTTTCATAGCGGTGAGAGAATATTTTTAACATTCTATAGTTATCAGTCAAGATAGCAGATAATGAAGTGCTGAAGGCCAGCTATCATGTTAAGCCGTGTGGCATCAATGGGTTATCCCACTCCTGCAACTAAGCACTGAATAAAATGGTATGGTCAAGCAAACACTTACTATATGCACTGCTTCTTTCTAAAATGAAAATGATTGATTCACTCCTAAGAAGTTTTAGCTATTTCACCCATTTATTTAATGCGTTAAATCTGTTAAATCTTTGTTTCTTTCCTTTCCAGTTTTTTCACGCTTGTGAAGGGCCTGGCCTGACGGTTTTATGTATCATGCGCCACGACATTCTGCAGTATTTCAGTGTTTATGGCACTGCTCTGTCCATGTGGGTCACTTTAATAGGTAAAAAACCATTTAATCTGCAGCTTTTTTTTCCAAGAGGAGCTCAAATAGTGAAAGTAAGCCCCATTTCGTATTAATAGCAACAGAATCAGTGCAGCATCACAGAACTAATTAGAGAAATGTTGCTACAGGAAAGCAAGAACCAAGATTCCAACATTCCTGTAGCTCAATATTGAACAAATACTGAAACAAGAAAATCTTAACCACATACACAGACAAGAGGAATGCTTCCTGAGGAGAGTCTGGGTGTAGATGTCAGGAAGGTTCCTTGAAGAATGAGAGTGTAGATGTGAGGAATGTTCCCTGAAGATGTGAGGAATGTTTTGTGAAGAGAATCTGGGTGTAGATGTGAGGAATGTTTTCTGAAGAGAGTGAGTGTAGTTGTGAGGAGTGTTTCCTGAAGGTAGTCTGGGTGCAGATGTGAGGAATGTTTCCAGAAGAGTCTGGGTGTAGATTGGAAGAACGTTTCCTGAAGAGAGTTTAGGTGTACATGTGAGGAATGTTCCCTGAAGAAAGTCTGGGTGTAGATAGAACATAGAACATAGAACATTACAGCACAGAACAGGCCCTTCGGCCTTCGATGTTGTGCCGACCAAAATAAAAAGCAATGCCCCTCCAAACTAAACCATTCCCTTCTCTTCCATATACTTATCAATTAACCTCTTAAACGCCACCAAACTTGACGCATCTACAACAGCTGCAGGCAGGGCATTCCACTCCCTAATCACTCTTTGAGTAAAGAACCTACCTCTGATATCCGTCCTATAACTCATACCCCTTAATTTAAAGCTGTGTCCCCTCGTGCTAGCTTTCTCCATCCTAGGAAAAAGGCTATCACTGTCCACCCTATCTAAACCTCTAATCATCTTATATGCTTCAATAAGATCCCCTCTTAGCCGCCTCCTTTCTAACGAAAACAACCTCAAATCCTTCAACCTCTCTTCATAGGACCTGCCCTCCATACCAGGCAACATCCTGGTAAACCTCCTCTGTACCCTCTCCAATGCCTCCACATCTTTCTTATAATGTGGGGACCAGAACTGCACACAATACTCCAAGTGCGGCCGCACTAGAGTTTTGTACAGTTGCAACATGATGCTGCGGCTCCTAAATTCAATCCCCCTACCAATAAAAGCTAAAACTCCATATGCCTTCTTAACAACTTTATCCACTTGACTGCCTACTTTCAGGGATCTATTGACACATACACCAAGATCCTTCTGTTCCTCAACACTATTAAGAGCCCTACCATTAGCCCTATACTCTACACATTTATTGTTCCTGCCAAAGTGCATTACCTCACACTTTTCCACATTAAACTCCATTTGCCACCTCTCGGCCCAGCTCTGCAACTTGTCCAAGTCCCTCTGCAAACTATAACACCCCTCTTCACTATCTACCACTCCACCGACTTTAGTGTCATCTGCAAATTTACTGATCCATCCCTCAATACCCTCATCCAGATCATTTATAAAAATTACAAACAGCAGGGGCCCCAAAACAGACCCCTGAGGCACACCACTCGTCACCGAATGTGAGGGACGATTCCTCAGGAGAGTGAGTGTAGATGTGAGGAATGTTTCCTGAGGAGAGTCTGGATGTAGATGTCAGGAATGTTTCTTGAAGAGAGTCTGGGTGTAGATGTGAGGAATGATTCCTGAGGAGAGTCTGGATGTAGATGTCAGGAATGTTTCTTGAAGAGAGTCTGGGTGTAGATGTGAGGAATGATTCCTGAAGGGAGTCTGGGTGTAGATGTGAAGAATGTTTCCTTAATAGAGTCTGAGTGTTGTGAGGAAAGTTTCCTAAAGAGAGTGAGTGTAGATATGAGGAGTGTTCCCTGAAATCATAGAGGTGTATGGCATGGAAACAGGCCCTTTGGCAAGGTGTCCATGCCATTTATCTGCTTTTGGCCCATATCTCTCTAAATATTTCTATCGATGTACCTGTCCAAATGTCTTTTAAATGTTATAATTGTATCTGGCTCTACCATCCCTGGCAGCTCATTCGATATATACACCACCCTCTGAAAAAGTGGTCCATTTTAAATCTTTCTCCTCTCATTTTATAACTGTGCCCCTTGGTTTTGGACTTCCTGCCCTGAGGAAAAGACCTTGGAGGGAGTTTTCTTGTCTCTCCTGCCACAGGAATCGTACTGGGCAGAGGGCAGATCATGCAAAGGTTCGTTGACCTTGGGTGGGATTTTCTGGTTTTGAGGCTAGTATGGCTAGAAAATCCCACTCCTCACCCTCCAGTCAGGGGTTTAATTTTATTTATACACACTCAAATACAGGAAGGGGGTCGCTACTTGTGCGTTCATGCAGCAAAAGATGAAAGAAAAAGAAAGAGTTACATGGCAAAGACCACATAGCAAAGAATTATTGTTTCATGTGGGTTCAGAGTCTAGAATCAAAGTTCACTGATGTTTTCCATCCTGGAGGTCAATAGGCTGAACTGATGCTGGATAATTCACTTTTCAAGTAGGGTTGACTTCCCTGATAAGTATGCAGAATTGAATCAGTCTTAGAGATGATGGTACAGAAGTTCCAGTCAGAATAGTGTAGATGGGACCAGACATTCACCCTGAATTTACCTAGTATGTGTTTGAGAGAGTTGGGTCCCCACAGTGCAGAAGGAGGCCATTAGGCCCATTGAGCCTGCATTGACAACAATCCCATTCATACCCAATCCCCTACTTAACTTGCTAAAAGAGTCAAAGAGGTTTACAACGTAGAAACAGGCCCTTTGGCCCAACTTGTTCATGTCCCCAAGTTTTTATCACTAAGCTAATCCCAATTGCCTGCATTTGGCCCATATTCCTCCATACGTATCTTACTCATGTAACTGTCTAAATGCTTTTTAAAAGATGAAATTGTACTTGCATTTAGAACTGCTGTTGGTAGCTCATTCCAGATACTCACCATCTTCTATGTGAAAAAATTGTCCCTCTGGACACTTTTGTTTCTCTCCTGTCTGACCTTAAAACTATGCCCTCTAGTTTTGGACTCCCCTATCTTTGGGGAAAATGTTGACTATCTAGTTGATCTGTGCTGCTCAATGTTTTATAAACTTCTACAAGATCACCCCTCAGCCTTCTATGTTTCGGGGAAAAAAGTCCCAGGCTATCCAGCGTTTCTCTATATCTTAAACTGTCAAGTTCTGGTAGCATCCTAGTAAATCTTTTCTGTACTCTTTCTAGCTTAAGCCCCGTGATACTAAGGGTCAACTTAACATGGCCAACACAACTGGAGTGTGGGACGAAACCCACACAGACACTGGGAAAATGTGCAAAGTCCAGACAGATAGTCACCTGAGGCCTGAATTGAACACGGGTCCGTGGCACTATGAGGCAGCACTGTACCATTCAGCTCTCCAATCTGTTGTGGAAATAATAATAGAAAATTGGATCACATCAAATTTGAGAGATTGGATAACACGGTACCACTTATAGAGGGGGAAGCAAGTCAAAAACACTTATTTTTGTGGAGGGGTGATGAGAGGAGAAATCAGGGCTGTTTAAACATGGATAGAAACAATTTTTGTGCTAATATGAAATAGAAACAGAAACTACTGGATAATCTCAGCAAGTCTGGCAGCATCTGAGGGTAGAAGAACAGAAATAAGCGGAGGCATCTTATCAAAAAGTCTTAAGTCTAGGATGGCCGTGAAAGTGGGAGAATTTCTCACCCATTTTTTGGACGAGATCAAATCCACTATCTTATCCAGTCAGTGCAGTAATAAATGGGTTAAACCGTTCCTTGCCTATAAGGGAAGGAAGCAGGCTTAAATCAGCAAACCTGATATAGCAGCAGAAGGCACCATTGCGCATGTACAAGCCTCAACTAGCAAATATCTAACAGGTCTGAGAGAGAGAGAGACGTGCCAAGCCTCTGCTGCTACACTCAGCCTTGACTCAGCCTCCCTCTTCAGCTATCACATGGGCAGAGTAAGCTTTCTTAATATCACAAAGCAATATTACTGGTTCCATAGAACATAGAACAATACAGCACAAACAGGCCCTTCGGCCCACGAGTTGCGCCAATCACATCTACCAATCCACAGACCTATCTATAACCCCCTATCCTATTCTTTTCCATATACTCATCCAGAAGTCTCTTAAAAGACCCCAGTGAGTTTGCCTCAACAACCTCCGACGGCAGTCGGTTCCATTCACTCACCACCCTCTGAGTGAAAAACCTACTCCTGACATCTCCTTTGTATTTGCTTCCCTGCACCTTAAATCTGTGTCCTCTCGTAGTGACCATTTCAGCTCGGGGAAATAGTCTCTGAGAGTCCACCCTATCTATTCCTCTCAACATTTTATAAACCTCTATCAGGTCGCCTCTCAACCTACGTCTCTCCAGTGAGAAGAGTCCCAGCTCCCTCAACCTATCTTCATAAGGCCTGCCTCCCAATCCAGGCAGCATCCTTGTAAATCTCCTCTGAACCCTCTCAATAGCCTCTACATCCTTCCTATAATGAGGCGACCAGAACTGCGCACAATACTCCAACTGGGGTCTGACAAGAGTCTTATAGAGCTGCATCATTACCTCCTGACTCCTGAACTCTATTCCTCGATTAATGAAGGTCAGTACACCGTACGCCTTCTTGACCACTTACTCCACCTGCGAGGCCGATTTAAGAGTCCTATGGACCCGGACCCCGAGATCCTTCTGCTCTACAACACAGCTAAGACTCCTACCCCTTGTATTGTACTCCTTCATCCCATTATTCCTGCCAAAATGGACTACTACACATTTATCTGCGTTGAAGTCCATCTGCCACTTCTCCGCCCAGTCTTGCATCCTGTCTATGTCCAGCTGCGTACTGTAAATTACAGCCCAAGCTCAATGGACCTTTAAATCATCCGCCAAATGTTTTGTCTAGCCCACTACAATTTTCAGCCAATGTCTGTCTGGCACTCAAATAACAGAAGCTAATGTAACAGTTTCATAGAAACTGATACCTCGTTGTTTCTGAAAAATCTGAACAACTCTCTAAGGGTTATAGAGAACAACTGAAAAGACAATCATGTTACATGATTCCCACCTCTCTTATTCTAGCATTGACAAAGAGTGCACATCCTTTTTTCTAGGTCCCTGAGATTGTTAATGCTGTAACCATTAGGTCATAGAGAGAAGTTGTGGGGCCCTTTGGGGTGATACGGTAGCACAGTGGTTAGCACTGCTGCTTCACAGCCCCAGGAACCTGGGTTCAATTCCGGCTTGGGTCACTGTCTGTGTGGAGTTTGCACATTCTCTTCGTTTTTGCGTGGATTTCCTTTAGGTGTTCAGGTTTCCTTCCACAGTCCAAAGATGTGCAGATTAGGTTGATTGGCCATGCTAAAAATTGCCCCTTAGTGTCGTGAGATGCGTAGGTTAGAAAGATTAGCGGGCATGTATGTAGGGATTTGGAGGTTAGGCCCGGGTGGAATTGTGTCAGTGCAGACTTAGAACATAGAACATAGAACATTACAGCACAGAACAGGCCCTTCGGCCTTCGATGTTGCGCCGACCAATATAAAAAGCAATGCCCCTCCAAACTAAACCATTCCCTTCTCTTCCATATACTTATCAACTAAAATAATGATGGACTTGATGGGCTGAATGGCCTCCTTCTGCACTATAGGGTTTTTGTGATTTCTATGATTCTTGTCCTAGCAGACAGATCAGTTTTGGTTGGCCAGGTCTGGCTTATGAAGGCCTTTCTATCATTGCCTTTTCAGTTGTTCTCTACAACCCATAGAGAGTTGTTCAGGTTTTTCAGAAACAATGAGGTATCAGTTTCTATGAAACTGTTACATTAGCTTCTGTTATTTGACTGCCAGACAGACATTGGCTGAAAATTGTAGTGGGCTAGATAAAACATTTGGCGGATGATTTAAAGGTCCATTGAGCTCGGGCTGCAATTTACAGTGTGGCTGGTAAATCCCACCCATAGCTTCAACTATTCAAGACAGAGATGAGGAGTTTTTTTTTCTGAGGCTCATGAGTCTTTGGAACACCCTTCCTCAAAATGTGGTGTTAATGGAGCCTTTGAATGTTTTTAATGCAGGACTAGATAGTTTCTTGATGAGCAAGACGGTGAAAAGTTATTTGGAAGGATAGGAATTTGAAGTTGAAGTTACAGTCAGATTAACTATGATCTTATTGAATGGCTGAGAGACTTACTCTTGCTCCTAATTTGTATGTTTGAATCTATATTGATAACTAAAAGGTGAAAAGCTGGCATGTCTCTTTTTTTTGAGCAATATTTTGTATTAAATTTCTGATTTGGGTTCTTCATGGCTAGTAGCAGCTCATATGGTGTTAAAATCTCAAAGCTTACATATTGTATCTTATAAAATGGCACTGAGTAATATAGGAAAATGAATTGTCTAATGTGTGAATGATTTATCTAATTGCTTCTTGAAAGATATTCCTATTAAAAAAAATGCTACAACATTTTTCTAAACACTTTCACAATTTGTATGAAATAATAAGTAACTTTATAAATGCATTTTTTGCTTATTTATTGTTTAGCATTAGCAGAATTTGAGGAACCAAAAAGATCTACTTTGATTATATTTGGAGTGCTGACTCTGAGTGTGCGGATCTATCAAGATCGATGGGGCTATGGTGTTTACTCTGGACCAATTGGAACCGCTGTCTTCATAATAACCATCAAATTTGTATGTAGAATACTAAACCATTTACACCTGTCTTGGTGTTATATCATTATTACAGTTTGTTATTTACAGATCTTTATGGCTATCCATCTGTCCTTGTTCCTCTCCTGTTCTTGTATTTCACTTTTATTCCATCACAGGATGTCAGCTTCATTGGCAAGGCCAGCTTTGGTGCCCATCCTTAATTGCTTGACTTGCTTGGTCATTTCAGTCAGTTAAGAGTCAACTGTGTGTCAGGAGTTACATGTAGGCCAGACCAGCTAAGGGTGACAGGGCATTAGTGAATCAGATGGGTTCTTATAACAATCAATAATAGTCATGGTCACCACCATCGGTGATTCATTTTATATTCCAGATTTAGTAACTGAACTCAAATTTTGCAAGAGCATGAGCGGGCCTCTGGATTACTAATCCAGCAACATTACCACAACTCCACCATCTCCCCCTTTCTAAGCAGTTTAGAAGCAGCATAATAAAAAAAATCTGTTAATCCAGTCTTTTTAATCACTTTTATTTCAGGCTGTTTTCTGTGTAAAATTTGGCTGCTTCTGAGAATTTTGCTCCTTATAAATATTTTAATATATGCCTATTTCAAATGAAAATTGAGGGAAATAAAGCTGCAGGGTTACGGGAATAGACTGGGGAAATGAGCTAACATGGACTCCATAGTCTGAATGGTTTAATTAGAGTCATACAGTCAGAGATTTACTTTCAGCCTTCAACCCAACTTGTCCATGAATGAATAAGAAAATGCAGACACACTGTCTCACAAACACAGACACACTCATCCTGTCTCACACAGACATATTTGCCCTCTCTCACATACACTTGTCCTCTCAGTTGCACACACTTGCCCTCTCACACACTTACCGACACACATACACACTTGCTGTCTCATACTCTCCCTCTCACATTCTCCCTCTCAGGAGTCTCCCTGTCACATGCTCATCCTTACACACACACATAGACATACCCAAACAACCTTGTTTTCCTGTGTGTTCTTTCTCCTTTCAAAAATCTCTTCTTCCCCAGCAAACTCAACGCCACTGATGTTGCTACTCCTCCTAACAGAGATTCTTTCACTCTCACAATTGCTGCTTCTTGGCTCGCTAGTGGGAGAGCAACAGTTTGTGATTGAAGGAGCATCCCTCTTGCAGAACCTTCAACTTCCCTTACCTATAGAACATAGAATATAGAACACTACAGCACAAACAGGCCCTTCAGCCCACAAGTTGTGCCGAACACATCAAAACCTACCCAGCCATAGACATATCTATAACCCCCAATCCCATTGGATCCCATATACTCATCCAGAAGTCTTTTAAAAGACCCCAGCGAGTTCGCCTCGACCACCACCGACGGCAGCCGATTCCATTCACTCACCACCCTCTGAGTGAAAAACTTTCCCCTAGCATCCCCTCTGTACTTGCTTCCCTGCACCTTAAATCTGTGCCCTCTCGTCGCGACCATTTCAGCCCTGGAAATAGTCTCTGAGAGTCCACCCTATCTATTCCTCTCAACATCTTGTAAACCTCTATCAGGTCGCCTCTCAACCTTCGTCTCTCCAGGGAGAACAGTCCCAGCTCCCTCAACCTGTCTTCATAAGGCATGCCTCCCAATCCAGGCAACATCCTTGTAAATCTCCTCTGCACCCTTTCAATAGCTTCCACGTCCTTCCTATAGTGAGGCGACCAGAACTGCGCACAGTACTCCAAGTGTGGTCTGACAAGGGTCCTATAAAGCTGCAGCATTACCTCCTGACTCCTGAACTCAATCCCTCGATGAATGAAGGCCAGTACACCGTAAGCTTTCTTAACCACATCCTCCACCTGGGAGGCCGATTTGAGAGTCTTATGGACCCGGACCCCAAGATCCCTCTGCTCTTCCACACAGCTAAGACTCCTACCTTTGATAGTGTACTCATTCATCCCGTTGGATCTGCCAAAATGGACCACAACACATTTATCCGCGTTGAAGTCCATCTGCCACTTCTCCGCCCAGTCTTGCATCCTGTCGATGTCATGCTGCAACTTCTGACATCCCTCCAGACCATCCACAACACCACCGACCTTCGTGTCATCGGCGAACTTACTCACCCATCCCTCCACTTCCTCATCCAGGTCATTTATGAAAATGACAAACAGCAAGGGTCCTAGAACAGATCCCTGGGGCACTCCACTGGTGACCGACCTCCATGCAGAAAAAGAGCCATCCACAACCACCCTCTGCCTTCTGCAGGCAAGCCAGTTCTGGATCCACAAGGCCAAAGCCCCTTGGATCCCATGGCCTCTCACCTTCTCAAGAAGTCTTGCATGTGGGACCTTGTCAAATGCCTTGCTGAAGTCCATGTACACCACGTCCACTGCTCTTCCTTCGTCAATGTGTTCAGTCACATTTTCGAAGAACTCAATTAAGCTCGTAAGGCACGACCTGCCTTTTACAAAACCATGTTGACTATTTCTAATCAACCTAAACTTCTCCAAATGCTCGTAAATCTTGTCCCTCAGAAGCCTCTCCATCAGCTTACCAACCACTGAGGTCAGACTCACCGGTCGGTAATTTCCAGGACTATCCCTGTTCCCTTTCTTGAAAATAGGGACCACATCCGCAATCCTCCAATCCTCCGGAACCTCTCCCGTCTCCATCGACGATGCAAAGATCATCGCCAGGGGCTCTGTAATGACATCCCTCACCTCCCACAATAACCTGGGGTACATCCCATCTGGTCCCGGAGACTTGTCTATCTTGATAGCATTTAAAAGTTCTATCTTACCAGTATTTTAACAGTGGCTCTGGAGAACACGTAGAGTGGTTTCAAGGTCTCCTGAAGCCCACAGAATGTGGGTTAGGTAAGCCTTGCTGCTTGATACACCTGCATGTTTGCATTTAATAACTGGTGTATAGGACACCCAGTCCCTTTTGTACAGTAGAAGTTACCTCCTGATGCCAGCATTCAGGACATCAGCTCAGTGCTGGAGAGGAACTTGCAGTGGGAAGAGGTGGATCCAGGCAAGTCATGGTCTATAGAGGTATAAATGACATAGGCAGGATAAGGAAGGAGGTTCTACATAATCAGAATGACTAGCTAGGCCTCAAATTAAGAAACAGACCCTCAGGTAATAATTTCTGGATTCTTATCTGTGTTACATGCATATTGGCACAGGACAAGTAAGATTAGAGAAATTAATACATTGCTCAAATACTAGCTTGGGACAAATGACCAGTAGTAGGGAAATTGGGATCTGTAACGGTGGGACAGTCCACATCTGAACTGTGCTGCAGCTGATGCTCTAGCAAGTTGCATACCTAAGGAAGAGAGGGTTTTAAACTAAATAGTAGGAACAAGCAATTAAATTTGAGAAGATGTGGTTTACCAAAGAGTAGAGTCAAGGAAAGAGAGAAAGGTAACAATATGGGAAATGATAAACAGACCATGAAAGAAAGGGACAGAAAGTACAAATCCAAGAATAAATCAGCAAATAGAGTAGATGCCACAAAAATAATAAGTCAAAATTTAAGACCCTGTATCTGAATGCATGTAGCATTCAAAACAAAACAGATAAATTGATTGAACATAGAACATTACAGGGCAGTACAGGCCCTTCAGCCCTCGATGTTGCGCCGACCAATGGAACCAATGTAATGACCCTCTAACCAAAACTATTCCAATCTTATTCATATGCCTATCCACTGACCATTTGAACGCCCTTAAACTTGGCAAATCCACAACTGCTGCAGGCAGGGCATTCCACGCCCTTACTATCCTCTGAGTAAAGAACCCACTCTGACATCCGTCCTATAACTACCACCCCTTAATTTAAAGCTATGTCTCCTCGTGTTAGCCATCACCATCCAAGGAAAAAGGCTCTCACTGTCCACCTTATCTAACCCTCCAATGATCTCATATGCCTTAATTAGGTCACTTCTTAGCCTTGTTCTCTCTAATGAAAATAACCTCAAGTCCCTCAGCTTTTCCTCATAAGACCTTCCCACTATAACAGGCAACATCCTGGTAAACCTCCTCTGCACCCTTTCCAATGCCTCCACATCTTTCTTATAATGTGGCAACCAGAACTGTACACAATACTCCCAAGTGCGGCACCAGAGTTTTGTACAGTTGCAACATGACATCTCGGCTCCGAAATTCAATCCCTCTACCAATAAAGCTAACACACTGTACGCCTTCTTAACAACCTTATCAACTTGAGTACATTCTTTCAGTGAGCTATGCAAATGTACACCGAGATCTCTCTGCTCGTCGACACTACTAAGAGTCCTACCATTAGACCTAAATTAACAAAAAACAAAGAACAAAACAGCACAGGAAACAGGCCCTTCAGCCCAACGTGCCCGCACCGCCACCTCAATGTTCCCACTTCTACCTGTGATCCCTGTCTATGTTTATAGATCTATGGATTGAAACTAAATTTGAGACAATTTAGGGAGAATTTGTTTTGCCAATCATCCTAAGAGCACATCTTTGGGTTGTGGGAGGAAACCGGAGCACCTGGAGAAAACCCACGCAAGCACAGGGAGAATGCGCGAACTCCCACAGACACAGGCCCAAATCCATGTATCTGCACAGCACAGCGATAGTCACTGAGCTGTGGTGTTGTCTATCAAATGGTCCAGGTCAAGCGTACACTAACGACGTGAAGCACTAGGTTACTCTCGAAACAAATCCAAGAGCAACCCTCTCACGACCCATCGCATGTATGCACCTTGTTAGACAACAAGGCAGACCAAAGCACCTGTAGAATAAAAACGAATACATCAATATCATCAGCTAATTACACACTTCCCAGGGACTCCCAAGGCTCATGATTCCCATTTTAAATCAGTTTTCTATACCCCTCCATTTCCATTCTGTTCATGTGCACATCTAAGTATCTCTGAAATAACTCCAGAGTACCTGCCTCTACCACTTTGCTTGGCAGCGCATTCCATACTCCCACTACCCTATGTGTGAAAAACTCCCTCTAACATCCAAATTATATCTTACTCCCCTCACCCTAAGTCTGTGACCCCTCGTGCTATTTGCGTCCATCCTAGGAAAAAGCTTAACCCTGTTTATCTATACCCCTCATAATCTTGTACATCTCTGTTAGATCTCCTCTAAGTCTACGTCTTTCTAAGGAAAACAGTCGCAATTTGCCTAACCTCTCCTCGTAACTCAGACCTTCCATACCAGGCAGCATTCTGGTAAACCTCCTCTGCACTCTCTCCAGAATCTCCACGTCCTTCCGGTAGTAAGGCAACCAGAACTGGACGCAGTATTCCAAATGAGGTCTAACCAACGTTTTATACAACTGCAACATTAAAGGCCAGCTCTTGTACTCTAGACCCCTTCCTATAAAGGCTAACATACTATATGCTTTCTTCACAACCTTCTCCACTTGCTCTGCCACCTTCAGAGACTTGTTCACCTGCACCCCCAGGTCCCTCTGCTTTCTATACTCTTAATAAGTCTACCCTTTATCATATACCTCCCCCCTACATTCTTTCTCCCAAAATGCATCACCTCACATTTATCAGGATTGAATTCCATCTGCCATCTGTCTGCCCAAGCTACCAGAATATCTATGTCCTGCTTCATCGCCTGACAATGCTCCTCACTATCCGCAAGTCCAGCCATCTTTATATCATCTGCAAACTTGCTGATCACTCCACTTACTCCCTCTTCCAAGTCACTTATATATATTCTGTAGACATAATACTCCTACCAAAGTGAATCACCTCACACTTTTCCGCATTAAAGTCCATTTGCCACCTCTCGGCCTAGCTCTGCAGCTTATCCATGTCCCTCTGCAAACTGTAACATCCATCCTCACTGTCTACAACTCCTCCGACTTTGGCGTCATCAGCAAATTTACTAACCCATCTCTCTACACCCTCATCCAGGTCATTTGTAAAAATGACAAACAGCAGTGGCCCCAAAACAGACCCCTGAGGTACACCACTTGTAAGTGAACTCCAGGTTGAATATTTCCCATCAACCACCACCCTCTGTCTTCTATCAGCTAGCCAATTCCTAATCCAAACTGCTAAATCACCCTCAATCCCATGCATCTGTATTTTCTGCAGTAGCCTTCCATGGGGAACCTTATCAAACACTTTGCTAAAATCCATATACACCACGTCAACTACCTTACTCTTATTCAGCTCTTTGGTCAACTTTTCAAAAAACTTAATAAGGTTTGTGAGGCACGACCTATCCTTCACAAAACCGTGTTGACTATCCCTAATCAATTCATTTCTCTCTAGATGACTATAAATCCAACCGTTATAACTCTTTCCAAAACGTTGCCCACAACAGAAGTAAGGCTCACCGATCTATAATTCTCATGATGGTCTCTACTCCCCTTCTTGAACAAGGGGACAACATTTGCCATCCTCCAGTCTTCCGGCACTATACCTGTAGCCAACGATGACATGAAGATCAAAGCCAAAGGCTCTGTAATCTCCTATCTAGCCACACAGAGTAACCTGGGATAAATCCCATCTAGCTCAGGGGACTTATCTATTTTCATACTCTCAAGAATGGCTAACACCTCCTCCTTATGTACCTCTATCTAGTCTACAACCCTGTATTCCAGTATTTTCCTCGACTACATTGACATTTTTCTGCGTGAATACTGACAAAAAGTACTCATTCAGTGCCTCTCCGATCTCTTCAGGTTCCACGCACAGCTTCCCACTGCTGTCTCTGACTGGCCCTAATCTTGCCCTAACCAATCTTTTATTCTAACATATCTAAAGAAAGCTTTAGGATTCTCCTTGATCCTATCCGCCAAAGTCTTCTCGTGTCCTCTTCTAGCTCTTCTTAACTCACTCTTTAGCTCCCTCCTGGCTAATTTATAACTTTCCAGTGCCCTAACCGAGCCTTCACGTCTCATCTTTATATAAGTCTCCTTTTTCCTCTTCACCAGAGAATCAACTTCCTTAGTACACTACAGTTCCCTCGTTCTACCACTTCTTCCCTGTCTGACAGGTACATATTTATCAAGGAATCGCTGTAGCTGTTCCTTGAATAAGCTCCACATTTCAGATGTTCCTAGCCCCTGCAGTTTCCTACTCCAACCTATGTATCCTAAATCTCATCTAATAGCCTCATAATTACCTTCCCCCCCAGCTATAACTTCTTCCCTTTGGTATATGCCTATCCCCTTCCATTACTAAGTTAAATGTAACCGACTTGTGGTCACTATCACCAAAGTGCTCACCTAATTCCAAATCTAACACCTGGTCTGGCTCATTGCCCAGTACCAAATCCAATGTAACCTCACCTCTTGTTGGCCTATCTACATAGTGTCATAAAACCCTCCTGCACACATTATATAAAAACTGACCCCTCTAACATGCTTGAGCTATAGCTTTTCCAATCAATATTTGTAAAGTTAAATCCCCCATAACAACTTCACTGTTACTTTCACTCCTATCCAGGATCATCCTTGCAATCCTTTCCTCTACATCTCTGGAACTTTTTGGACGCCTATAAAAAAAATTCCCAACAGGGTGACCTCTTCTCTCCTGTTTCTAATCTCAGCCCAAACAACCTTTACTTTTTTAAAGTCTGTCTGACAGTGACTATTCACCTCCACAAAGATCAAATGCGCACTGGTATGAGTAATAAATACCGCCTGTATGAAAAATACTTCAATCTCAGTGGCCTCCATGCCAAAACTAAACTCCTCACCATAGACATACAAGATCTACAGTATGGAGATGATTACAGTGTCGTTGCGCACTCTGCACCAGTTTTGCAAGCCTCTTTAATTCTGCATACAAGAGATTCATGTTGTTTAAACTGAACTTGTTTATCAACCCACACCCAAACAGTTCAATTTCTCACTTCCCAAATATCTTAAAGGAGTGGCCCTGGAAACTATTCCAAGTGCTTCCCATACCTTGGCAGTTCCTTCTCTCAAAAGGTCACCATTGAGAAGGAGATCCAACAGCCAATCAGTTCAGCCAACTTAGTCTTCTACAAATGATACCAGCAAGTGAGTGCACAGAGTAGTTGTCATCACCACACTCCTATGCAGTGAGACTTGGACTATGTATTCCTTTTTAATTTATTCTTTCATGGAATGTGAGAAAGTCAGCATTTATTGCTCATCCCTAATTGCCATTCATGAATGTCTTGCTAGGCCATTTCAGAGGGTGGTTAAGAATCAACCACATTGCTTTGGGTCTGGAGTCACATGTAAGCCAGACCAAATAAGGGTGTCAGATTTCCCTCCCTAAAGGGCATTAGTGAACTAGATGGGATTTTACAATAATAAATACTATAGTTTTGTGGTAACCAACTATGCAAGACAAATTACATTTTTGATGTGAGAAAAGGAGACACATTTTAATTCTTTAACAGAAAATTGTTGCTCTAAGAGACAAGTATAAAGAAGATTGCTGAATAACTGCTACGTTTAATTTCACAGTTAAAAAAGATGAAAGATAAAAAAGGCCTTTACCCTGATAAGAGCATCTATACACAACAGATTGGCCCAGGCTTCTGCTTCGGGGCACTTGCCTTGATGCTACGGTTCTTCTTTGAGGTATAGTGGAATCATTTTCATTTTGACAATTAACAGTTTTGACAGATTTCAGATGTACCTTTACTCATATTAGAGGGGTTACTGTTTTGCCTGCAGGACTAACATCTGCAGCACTCCAATAATTACATTTCACCAGCCAGAGAAAGACCCATTTATCCTGACCCTCTGCTTTCTGTCAGTCAGCCAATACTTAATCCAATCCAGTACTCTGCTCCCAATCTCCTGTGATCTCATCTTCTGGATCAGTCTTTTATGCAGCACCTTGTCAAACACCTTCTGGAACTCCAGATATACTACATCCATAAGTTCTCCTCTATCCGCCTTGCTGGTTATGTCCTTGAAGAACTCCAGCAAGTTTGTCAAGCATGAATCACCCTTCATAAAACTATGCTGACAATGATGGATTGAGTTTCTCTTTCCAAATGCTGTATCACTTCCTTAATGATTAATTCCAGTAACTTCTCCACCACCAAGGTCAAGCTAACTGGCTTATAGTTTTCTAGTTTTTGCCTCTCTCCCTTTTTGAATAGGGGCATCACATTAACAAGTTTTCAATCCATTGGGATGTTTCCAGAATCCAAGGAATTTTGAAATATCACAACCACTGCATCCACTCTCCCTGCTGCTACCTCCTTTAATACCTAAGGTGCAGGTTATCAGGTCCCGGAGACTTATCTGCCTGTAAACTGTAGTTTAGTCAATACCTTCTCCCTAATGGTGGTTATTGCACCAAGTTTCTTTGCTTTAAGGACAGTTTTTGGAAAATCTTCATTATTCTCTATTGTGAAGACAGGCAAAACCCACTTGGAGTATTGTGCGCAGTTCTGGTCGCCTCACTATAGGAAAGATGTGGAAGCTATTGAAAGAGTGCAGAGGAGATTTACAAGGATTGGGAGGCATGCCTTATGAAGATAGGTTGAGGGAGCTGGGACTCTTCTCTCTGGAGAGACGTAGGTTGAGAGACGACCTGATAGAGGTTTATAAAATGTTGAGAGGAATAGATAGGGTGGATTCTCAGAGGCTATTTCCCCGGGCTGAAATGGTCGCTATGAGAGGACACAGATTTAAGATGCAGGGAAGCAAATATAGAGGAGATGTTAGGGGTAAATTTTTCACTCAAAGAGTGGTGAGTGAATGGAATCGGCTGCCGTCGGTGGTGGTAGAGGCAAACTCGCTGGGGTCTTTTAAAAGACTTCTGGATGAGTATATGGAATCGAATGGGATATGGGGTTATTGATAGGTCTATGGCTTGGTAGGTATAGATGTAACAGGTGCAACTTGTGGGCCGAAGGGCCTGTTTGTGCTGTAGTGTTCTATGTTCTGTGTTAAAAGTACATCTTCCATCTGTATTTCCCATTAATATACAGCATTATTATCCTCTAAAGGGCAAACATTTACTTTAGATTTTCTTTTCCACTTTATATAAAGAATAAAAGAACAAAGAACAAAACAGCACGGGAAACAGGCCCTTCGGCCCAATGAGCCCGCTTTTGGTATCTGTCTTTATGTTTTCTGCTAATTTCCTTCTGTTGTTCATCTTAGCTCTTGATTTTTTTAGTAGCCTTTTGCTGAACCTTAAAGTTCTCCCAATCCTGCAATTTGCCATTAGCTTTTTCATTTTAATATGTTGTACTTTCTGCTTTTGTCATAGAATTGTAGAATCCTACAACTCAGATGGAGGCCATTTGGACGATCCAGTCTGCTCCAACCACAATCCCACCAGACCCTATTCCCATAACCCCATTCATTTACCCTAACTAGTGCCCCTGACACTAAGAGGGAATTTAGCATGGCCAACCCACTTAATCTGTGCATCTTTAGACTGTGGGAGGAAACTGGAGCACCTGGAGGAAACCCACACAGACACTGGGAGAATATGCAAACTCCACACAGACAGTCACCCAGAGGCCAGAATTGAACCTGGGTCCCTGGTTCTGTGAGGTAACAGTGCTAACCACTGGGGCACCGTACTGCCCACATTCTCTTTCATTTCTTTGTCTAGCCATGGAATGCTTTTCTTCCTTTTACAATTCTTCTTTCTGTCAGAAATATACTTTAATTGAGAGGTATTCACTATTTCCTTGATTGTCCCTCAACTACGCCCTGTCTTTCATTATTTGTGCTCAGTTGATTTGGGCCAACTCTTTCCTCAGGCCTGTAGAATTACCTCTGCCCAATGCTAAAACTCTAGTATGGCACCCTGTCTTCTCTCACTCAATTTGAATCTGAAAGTCTAGCTTGCTGTGACCACTCTTTCCAACAGGATCTCTAACAAGACTATCGACCCTTTTTCATTACATAATACTAAATCTAAAATAATAACTAGTCTCACAATACCAGGTTAAAGGCCAACCAGGATGCTCCTGGTTTGGAGGGTAGGTCTTATGAGGAAAGACTGGGGGAGCTGGGGCTTTTCTCTTTAGAGCAGAGAGGATGAGATGCGACTTAATAGAAGTTTATAAGATGATGAGGGGGATAGATAGAATGGGCATGCAGAGATTATTTCTTCAGGTGGATGTAGCTGTTACTTGGTACATAATGATAAGGTTGATGATGGGAGATATAGGAGGGATGTCCGAGGTAGATTCTTTACTAAGAGAGTGGTTGGGGTGTGGAATGCACTGCCTGCTGTGATAGTGGACACTTTAGGAACTTTCAAGCTGTTATTGGATAGGCACATGGAGTACACCAGAATGATAGGGAGTGGGATAGCTTGATCTTGGGTTCGAACATAGTTCAGCACAACACTGAGGGCCAAAGGGCCTGTACTGTTCTATGTTCTATGTTTATTTGGTAGCATGAGCTTTCGGAACACTGTTCTTTCACCAACACCTCTCCCGTCACTCATGACACCTTCCCATGCAATTGCAGAAGGTGTAATACCTGTCCCTTTATCTTTTCCATGCTCACCATCCAAGGCCCAAAACATTTATTCCAGGTTAAGCAGTATTTCACTCTTTCAATTTGGTGGATTACATTTGCTGCTTCCAATGTCGTCTCCAATGTCGACCAAGTTAGACTGGATGATTGCTTTGCTGAGTACCTTCGGTCTGAGTGTAATTAGGACCCTGACCTTCTGGTTGCTTACCATTATTAACACACGATCCTGCTCCTATGCCCACATCTCTGTCCCTAGCCTGCTACAATGTTCCAGTGAAACTCAACACAAACTGGAGGAACAGCATTCCATCTTCCAGCTGGGCACTTTACAGCCTTCTGATCTCAACATCAAATTCAACAACTTCAGGTGATTTGTTCTACCCCATTCCACCCCTTTTGTTTTCATTTTATTTTTTATTGTTCTCTATCTTTTACTTTATTGTCTTTCTTCTTCTTTGACCCCAGCCCATTCTTTCTCCTACTTTATCCCTCCTTTGCTTACCTTTTCTCCCCCTTTGCATCCCCCTCCCCCTTTTTCTAAATTTTATCTCTCTCCTACCCATTAGAACATAGAACATTACAGCGCAGAACAGGCCCTTCAGCCTTCGATGTTGCGCCGACCAATTAGGAAAAAGCAATGACCCTCTAACCTAAACCATTCCCTTTTCGTCCATAAACTTATCTACTAACCTCTTAAACGCCACCAAACTTGGCGCATCTACAACTGCAGCAGGCAGGGCATTCCATACCCTTACCACCCTCTGGGTAAAGAACCTACCTCTGACATCCGTCCTATAACTACCACCCCTTAATTTAAAGCTATGTCCCCTCGTGCTAGCTTTCTCCATCCTAGGAAAAAGGCTATCACTGTCCACCCTATCTAAACCTCTAATCATCTTATATGTTTCAATAAGGTCTCCTCTTAGCCGCCTTCTTTCTAACGAAAACAACCTCAAATCCCTCAGCCTCTCTTCATAAGACCTGCCCTCCATACCAGGCAACATCCTGGTAAACCTCCTCTGTACCCTCTCCAATGCCTCCACACCTTTCTTATAATGCGGGGATCAGAACTGCACACAATACTCCAAGTGCGGCCGCACAAGAGTTTTGTACAGTTGCAACATGATGTTGCGGTTCCGAAATTCAATTCCCCTACCAATAAAAGCTAAGACTCCATATGCCTTCTTAACAACCTTTATCGACTTGATTGCCATTCTCCCCTCACATCTTCATCTGTCACAGTTTACCCTCTGATTTCAGCTTCTCTGCCGTTTGACCATTCACACCCTTTATTTCTTTCTATGGGCTGCCATTAGCAGCCTTTTCCCCTGTTTTCTGTGGCTATGACTCATCTTTCATTCCTTCACTCTGCCGTATAAATATTTCCCACCTACGCCTATGCCTTTTAATTTTGGCAAAGAGTCATCGGGACTCAAAACATCAGCTATTTTCTCTCCTTACAAATACTGCCAGGCCTGCTGAGATTTTCCAACATTTTCTATTTTGGTTTCATTCTCCCTATAGCCCTTTTCCTCATCCACACAGGAGCAAGTACCTCGTACCTTTGGACAAGGTCAAGAGCTGAGGCTCCTCTGTTCCTGAATTCAGAATTCCTCTACCTTCCTCACTTGCAGTGAGACCCTGCTGTCCCTGACCACTGACTGAATTAGACGTACTTAAACTACAGGCTATGACCAGTTCCTGAAACAAAGCATCCAAGTAACTCTTCCTCTCCTGGATGTATCACAGTGTCTGAAGCTCAAACTCATCAATTCTGAGCTAAAATTCCTCAAGCAACCAACATTTGCTGCCAATGAGGTTACTACTGCTCACAATGGGATCTGTCAGCTACCACATCATATAGTTACAGCACATCACCTGCCCAGCCATTTCGACTTAGTTAATCAATGTATTCATTAGCTTTGCAGTGTTTTTTCAAATTTAGCACAGGTGTCACTTTTCCAAATATAACCCTTACAAACTATAAACACAAAGATTACCTCTGAAACTGTAAGTGATAGAAGAATTAAATATTTACCTGACCTTACTGCTTACCAATCAGTGTTTTCCCTTGTGTCCTCTGCTACTGCAGCAGGGCAAGGTACAGACTGGGTGTAGAAGTTAGAAAGCAAGGAAAAGGCAGAAAGCACCTTTTCTTCCTCAGCACCAAATTCCTAATCAGCTGCTAATTTCCGATACCCTCATTCTGGCTGAGTCTCAGTCCGGATGAACTCCCTGACCCTTTGGTTGTGTGCAAACTCTCTAGTAACGGTATTAAAATATTTGACTTAAAAAAAAGTCTTTTTTCATCACTATGCACCATTCCTCAGCTGAGCAGGAAACTAAATGATGCCAGGCCAGTGAAGGTGGAATCCTGCACGGTCACAAAAGGCTGTAACCAAATTGTTCAGAATCCATTATCTTTGATGTTTTATCTTTCTTGTTTCACAATCCCTAAGTTCTTAACACTTTCCAAAAATTTCTGGTAGATGGCTGACATGTAAAAGCTCAGCACCAAGCCTCTGAGTAAATTCTGAAGAGATTGAGAGTGAAATTACGTAAGATACACAGCACAGAAACAGGTCATTCAGCACAAGTAGTCCATGCCTGTGTTTATATTCCACTCTGGCTTTCTTTCATATTTTCCCATTTAAATTTATCATCATAATCCTCAGTTTCCTTCTGTCTCATACGCTTGTCCAATTTTCTAGCTAACTTAAATGTAATCTTTACCATTCGCTTCAACCATTCCCTGTGGTAGCGAATTCTGCAATTTCATCTCACTTTGGGTAAAGGGGCTTTTTTCTGAATTCCTTATTGGATTTTGAGGTGATTACCTTAAATTGATAGCCTCTAGATGTGCTCTTCACAACAAGAAAAAACATTCTCTCTGCAATCACTCCATAAAAGTTTTGCATAATAGCTGGGATCCCAGCACTGATCACTATGGCACCCTATAGTTACAGCCTGCCAATCTGAAAAAGACCCATTAATTCCTACTCTTTGGGCATGGGAGTAGATGGAAAAAGTGGCAGAAACTTGCTTATTGTTCCTTGGGAGCGGCTGGTGTGAGGAGAGCTGTGAGTAAATTTCTGTGTTTTTTTTTCCAAAATCGTGTCTGGTTTTTTGTTCACTCTTAAAACCGGAAACAGGAAGTACTCACAGGGAGGCCTGTGCAGGAGTTTTTTTTTCACCTGGACCTCCATAAATTGGGAAGGTGAAGAATCCCGATACTCTACATGTGAAGAGTATCCCAACCCTCCCCCCTCCTCTAACCTAATAAAAAAAGGAGACTAGGAGTGTCAGTAGGTAAGTTTAAGTTTATATTTGTTTCTGGGTAAAGGAAGTAATAGGGATGGCAGTGCAGGCAGTGCGATGTACCTCCTGTGGGATGTTTGAGGTGAGGGACACTGGTAGTGTCCCAGCTGATTACACCTGCCAGAGGTGCATCCAGTTCCACCTCCTTGAGGACCGTGTTAGGGACCTGGAGCTGGAACTGGAGGAACTAAGAATTATTAGGGAAGCAGAGATGGCTGTTGATAAAAGCTACAGGGAGATAGTTACTCCTAAATGTGATACATGGGTGACTGTTAGAAGGGGTAAGAAGCAGTCAGTGCAGAGTTCCCCTGAGGCTGTTCCTCTAAGCAATAAGTACTCTGCTTTGGATGCTGTTGGGGATGTAGACACAACCGGGGTAAGCCATGGAGTACAGGTCTCGGGAGTTGAGCCTGCCCTTGATGCTCAGGTAGGAAGGGGGAAGAAAAGATCTGGATTAGTGACTGGGGACTCCCTAGTTAAGGAGATAGATAGGAGGGTCTGTGGAGAGGAGCGGGACTTGCGGTTGGTATGTTGCCTCCCGGGCGCTGGGGTCAGTGATATCTCTGACCGAGTGTTCGGGATCCTTAAGGGGGAGGGGAACCAGCCCCAAGTTGTGGTGCATGTAGGTACCCATGATGTAGGTAGGAAAAGGGATGGGGATATAAAGCAGGAATTCAGAGAGTTAGGGTGGAAACTTAGGGCTAAAACTAACAGAGTGGTTATCTCTGGTTTGTTACCTGTGCCGCGGGATAGCATAGAAAAGAATAGGGAGAGAGAACATTTGAACTCGTGGCTAAAGGGATGGTGCAGGAGGGAAGGGTTCAGGTATTTGGACAATTGGGGCTCATTCTGGGGAAGGTGGGACCTCTACAAGAGGGATGGTCTGCACCTGAACCGGAGAGGTACCAATATCTTGGGGGGTAAATTTACCAGTGCTATTCGGGGGGGTTTAAACTGATTCGGGGGGGGATGGGAACCTGAATTGTTGTGCCAGTATACAGGAGGATGTGAATAGGGAGGTCACGGATAAGGTTTCTAGGTCACAGCAGTATAGTGGCAAACGGGAGGGTGGTTTGAAATGTGTATACTTTAATGCGAGGAGCATACACAATAAGGTGGATGAACTTGCAGCCTGGATTGGTGCTTGGGACTTCGATGTTGTGGCCATTTCAGAGACGTGGATAGAGCAGGGGCAGGAATGGTTGTTGCAGGTTCCGGGGTTCAGATGTTTCAGTCAGAGCAGAGGTGGTGGTAGAAGAGGGGGAGGAGTGGCATTGTTAGTTAAGGACAGCATTACGGTGGCAGAAAAGACGTTTGATGTGGACTTGTCTGCTGAGGTAGTGTGGGCTGAGATTAGAAACAAGAAAGGAGAGGTCACACTGTTGGGAGTTTTTATAGGCCTCCAAAAAGTTCCAGAGAAGTAGAGGAAGGGATTGCAAAGTTGATCCTGGATAGGTGTGAAAGTAACAGGGTAGTTGTAATGGGGGACTTTAACTTTTCTAATATCGATTGGAAAAGCTATAGTTCAAGTACGTTAGAGGGGTCAGTTTTTGTTCAATGTGTGCAGGAAGGTTTCATGACTCAGTATGTAGATAGGCCAACAAGAGGCGAGGCTATATTGGATTTGGTACTGGGTAATGAACCAGACCAGGTGTTAGACTTGGAGGTGGGTGAGCACTTTGGTGATAGTGACCACAATTCGGTTACGTTTACCTTAGTGATGGAAAGGGATGGGCACGTACCGAATAACAGTAGTTATAGCTGGGGGAAAGGTAATTATGAGGCTATTAGGAGAGATTTAGGATGCATAGGGTGGAGCAGGAAATTGCAGGGGCTGGGGACATCTGAAATGTGGAGCATATTTAAGGAACAGCTTCTGCATGTCCTTAATGAATATGTAACTGCCAGGCAGGGAGGAAGTGGTCGATTGAGGGAACCATGGTGTACTAGGGAAGTTGAATCTCTGGTGAAGAGGAAGAAGGAGGCTTATATAATGATGAGATGTGAAGGCTCAGTTAGGGCAATAGAGAGCTATAAATCAGCCAGGAAGGAGCTAAACAGGGAATTGAGAAGAGCTAGAAGAGGACACAAGAAGACTTTGGCAGATAGGATAAAGGAGAATCCTAAAGCTTTTTACAGGTATATAAATAATAAAAGATTGGTTAGGGCAAGATTAGGGTCAGTCAGAGATAGCAGTGGGAAGTTGTGCGTGGAGCCTGAGGAGATAGAAGAGACACTGAATATTTTTCGTCAGTATTCACGCAGGAGAAAGACAGTGTTGTCGGGGAGAATACTGCGATACCAAGTTGTAGACTGGGTAGGATTGAGGTTCATAAGGAGGAGGTGTTAGCGAATCTTGAGGGTATGAAAATTGATAAGTCCCCTGGGCCAGATGGGATTTACCCTAGGATTCTCTGGGAGGCTAGAGAGGAGATTGCAGAGCCTTTGGCTTTGATCTTCATGTCGTCGTTAGCTACAGGTATAGTGCCGGAAGACTGGAGGATGGCAAATGTTGTCCCTTTGTTCAAAAGGGGGAGTAGGGACCATCCTGGAAATTATAGACCGGTGAGCCTGACTTCTGTTGTGGGCAAGGTCTTGGAAAGAATTATAAGGGATAGGATTTATAAGCATCTAGAGAGGAATAAATTGATTAGGGATAGTCAGCACGGTTTTGGGAAGGGTAGGTCGTGCCTCACAAACCTTATTGAGTTTTTTGAGGAGGTGGCCAAAGAGGTAGATAAGGGTAAGGCAGTTGATGTAGTGTACATGGATTTTAGCAAAGTGTTTGATAAGGTTCCCCATGGTAGGCTACAGCAGGAAGTGCAGATGCATGGGATTGAAGGTGATTTAGCAGTTTGGATTAGGAATTGGCTAGCTGATAGAAGACAGAGGGTGGTGGTTGATGGGAAATATTCAACCTGGAGTGCAGTTACAAGTGGTGTACCTCAAGGATCTGTTTTGGGGCCACTGCTGTTTGTCATTTTTATAAATGACCTAGATGAGGGTGTAGAGGGTTGGATTAGTAAATTTGCTGACAATACCAAAGTGGGGGGAGTTGTAGATAGCGAGGATGGATGTTACAGTTTGCAGAGGGACATAGATAGGTTGCAGAGCTGGGCCATGAGGTGGCAAATGGAATTCAATACGGATAAGTGTGAGGTGATTCACTTTGGTAGGAATAACAGGCATATGAAATATAGGGTTAATGGAAGGACCCTTAATAGCGTTGTCGAGCAGAGGGATCTTGGGGTACAAGTACATAGCTCTTTGAAAGTTGGCACCCAGGTTGATAAAGTTTTTAAGAAGGCGTACGGTGTGTTAGCTTTTATTGGTAGAGGGATTGAATTTAGGAGCCGTGAGGTTATGTTACAACTGTACAAAACTCTGGTGCGGCCGCACTTGGAGTATTGCGTACAGTTCTGGTCGCCGCATTATAAGAAAGATGTGGAAGCATTGGAAAGGGTGCAGAGGAGGTTTACCAGGATGTTGCCTGGTATGGTGGGAAGGCCTTATGAGGAAAGGCTGAGGGACCTGAGGTTATTTTCATTAGAGAGAAGAAGGTTACGCGGTGACCTAATTGAGGCGTATAAGATGATCAAGGGATTGGATAGGGTGGATAGTGAGAGCCTTTTTCCTCGGATGGTGATGACCAACACAAGGGGACATAACTTTAAATTAAGAGGTGGTAGTTATAGGACGGATGTCAGAGGCAGGTTCTTTACACAGAGGGTGGTGAGAGCGTGGAATGCCCTGCCTGCAGCAGTTGTGGACTCGCCTCCTTTGGGGGCATTCAAATGTTCAGTGGATAGGCATATGGATGATATTGGAATAGTTTAGGTTAGAGGGTCCACTGTCCGGCGCAACATCAAGGGCCGAAGGGCCTTTACCGCGCTGTAATGTTCTATGTTCTATGAAACTGGAAGTCATGTTCCACAAAGATCAAAAATAGGACCATAGCTGTTCACAATTGATGATAAGCTTTAGCATCAAAAGCGTGTGTTCTAAGTTTGTGGATGACACCAAATTAGGAGAATAGTCAATAGAGTCAGAATCATAGATTCTGTACAACACAATACTGTACAAGACAGCAACAAATTACAGGAGGACAGGAATAAATTTGAATGAGCAAATAATTGGCAAATGAAGTTCAATGCAGTTATACATGAGGTAGTAAGTATATTTTAGAAAGAAGAATAAGGAGGTTATTTGCCCTGGAATTTGCAAGTCTAGGTGGGGGGAGAGAAACAAAGGGACCTCAAATGCAAGTACATCAATCATCAAATGTTGCATCAGAGGTTAACAAGGACATATTTCTAGAGGATAGAATTAAGATGTAGAGAAGTTATAGTGAAATAAGTTTTAGTGAGGAGCTGAAGGAAATCAGCATTAGTAGAGAAATGGGGAAATTGATGGGATTGAATGTGGATAAATCTCCAAGTCCTGATAATCTTCACGCCAGAGTACGTAAGGAAGTGGTCCTGGAAATAGCAGATCCAAATAGTATTTTCCAAAATTCTTCGGACTCAGGTCTGCTTGCTACAATTGGAAGGTAGCTAATGTATACCCACTATTTAAAAAGGAAAGTAGAGAGAAAACAGGGAACTATAGGCCAGTGAGCCTGAGGTTGGTACTGGGGAAGTTGCTAGAGTCCATCAATAAGGATTTTATTACTCGTCATTTGGAAGGCAGTAATATATGGTCTTCCGGTATAATCAGACAAAGTCAGCATAGATTTACAACAGGGAAATCATGCTTGACGAATCTATTGGAATTCTTTGAGGATGTAACTAGTACAGTTAGAACATAGAACACTACAGCACAAACAGGCCCTTTGGCCCACAAGTTGTGCTGATCATATCTATACTTACCAGGCCATAGAACTATCTATAATTCCCAATCCCATTAAATCCCATGTACTCATCCAGAAGTCTCTTAAAAGATCCCAGCGAGTTCGCCTCTACCACCACTGAAGGCAACCGATTCCATTCACTCACCACCCTCTGAGTGAAAAACTTATCTCTAACATCTCGTCTGTACTTGCCCCCCAGCACCTTAATCCTGTGTCCTCTCATACTGACCATTTCAGCCCTGGGAATAGCCTCCAAGAATTCACTCTATCTATTCCTCTCAACATCTTATAAACCTTTATCAGGTCGCCTCTCAACCTTCGTCTCTCCAGGGAGAAGAGTCCTAGCTCTCTCAACCTATCTTCATAAGGCATGCCCCCCATCCTTGTAAATCTCCTCTGCACCCTCTCAATAGCTTCCACATCCTTCCTATAGTGAGGCGACCAGAACTGCACACAGTACTCCCAACTGGGGTCTGACAAGGGTCTTATAAAGTTGCAGCATTACCTCCCGACTCCTAAACTCAATTCCTCTATTAATGAAGGCCAGTACACCATATGCCTTCTTGTCCACACCCTCCACTTCCGGGGCAGATTTAAGAGACCTATGAACCCGGACCCCAAGATCCTTCTGCTCCTTAACACTGCCAAGACTCCGACCCTTGATATTATATGCTTCATCCCATTGGTCCTGCCAAAATGGACCACCACACATTTATCCGCATTGAAGTCCATCTGCCACTTCTCCGCCCAGTCTTGCATCCTATCTATGTCTCGCTGCAACTTCAGACATCTCTCCAGACTATCCACAACACCACCAACCTTCGTATCGTTGGCGAACGTACTAACCCATCCCTCCACTTCCTCGTCCAGGTCATTTATGAAAATGACAAACAGCAAGGGTCCCAGAACAGATCCCTGGGGCACTCCACTGGTGACTGACCTCTATGCAGAAGAACACCTATCCACAACCACTCTCTGCCCTCTGCAGGCAAGCCAGTTCTGGATCCACAAGGCCAAAGCCCCTTGGATCCCATGCCATCTCACCTTCTCAAGAAGACTTGCATGAGGGACCTTATCAAATGCCTTGCTGAAATCCATGTAAACCACGTCCACTGCTCTTCCTTCGTCAATGTGTTCAGTCACATTTTCGAAGGGCACGATCTGCCCTTAACAAAGCCGTGTTGACTATTCCTGATCATGTTGAATTTCTCTAAATGCTCATAAATCCTATCTCTCAGAATCCCCTCCATTAGCTTACCGACCACTGAGGTCAGACTCACTGGTCAGTAATTGCCCGGGCTATCCCTATTCCCCTTCTTGAAAATAGGCACCACACCTGCAATCCTCCAATCTTCCGGAACCACTCCCATCTCTATCAACAATGCAATGATCATCGTCAGGTGCTCTGCAATCACTTCTCTCACCTCCCACAGTAACCTGGTGTACATCCCTCCGGACCCGACGACTTATCTACCTTGATGGAACTTAACAGTTCCAACACCTCCTCTTTCTTAATGTCCACATACTCAATCTTTTCAGTTTGTCTCATTCCTGTAGTACAACCCCCCAGATCACTCTCCATTGTGAATACTGAGGCAAAGTACTTGTTAAGCACCTGTGCCATTTCTTCTGGTTCCACACAGACTTTTCCTCCTTCACCTTTTATAGGTCCTATCCCTTCTCTTCTCATCCTTTTACTCTTCACATATTTATAGAATGCCTTGGGATTCTCCTTAATCCTACCCGCCAAAGCCTTCTCATGACCCTTTCTGGCTCTTCTAATTCCCTTTTTAAGCTCCCTTCTACAAGTCTTATATGCCTGTAGATCCTTAACATCCTCTAGCTCCCTGAACCTATTGTACAACTTTCTTTTCTTCCTAACTAGGTTCATCACAACCTTTGTGCACTACGGTTCTCTTGATCTACCAAAACCTCCTTGTCTCACTGGAACATTGTCGTGCAGAGCTCCAGACAAACATTCCTTGAAAATCCGCCACCTTCCTTCAGTACTTTTCACCAAGAACGCCTCCTTCCAGTTTACTCTTCCAATTTCCTGCCTAAGTTGACCAAGGAGAACCAATGGATGTTATTTACTTAGACTTTAAGAAGGCTTTCGACAAGATCTGACATAACAGACTATTGTGTAAAGTTAAAGCACATGGGATTACAGGTAATGTCATGAGATTTGTAGTTAATAAAACAGTGGGAGGGTGAGCTGTGAGAAGGATGCAGAGATGCTTCAGCGCGATTTGGACAAGCTGAGTATGTGGCTATATAGAACGTAGAACATTACAGCACAGTACAGGCCCTTTGGACCTCGATGTTGCGCTGGCCAGCGGACCCTCTAACCTAAACTATACCAATATCATCCATATGCCTATCCACCGACCATTTGAATGCCCCCAAAGTAGGCGAGTCCACAACTGCTGCAGGCAGGGCATTCCACGCCCTCATCACCCTCTGTGTAAAGAACCTGCCTCTGACATCCGTCCTATAACTACCACCTCTTAATTTAAAGTTATGTCCCCTCATGTTGGTCATCACCATCTGAGGAAAAAGGCTCTCACTATCCACCCTATCCAGTCCTTTGATCATCTTATACGCCTCAATTAGGTCACCGCGTAACCTTCTTCTCTCTAATGAAAATAACCTCAGGTCCCTCAGCCTTTCCTCATAAGGCCTTCCCACCATACCAGGCAACATCCTGGTAAACCTCCTCTGCACCCTTTCCAATGCTTCCACATCTTTCTTATAATGCGGTGACCAGAACTGTACGCAATACTCCAAGTACGGCCGTACCAGAGTTTTGTACAGTTGTAAAGGAGGCGGCTAAGGGGGGATCTTATTGAAGCATATAAGATGATTAGAGGTTTGGATAGGGTGGACAGTGATAGCCTTTTTCCTAGGATGGAGAAAGCTAGCACGAGGGGACACAACTTTAAATTAAGGGGTATGAGTTATAGGACGGATATCAGAGGTAGGTTCTTTACTCAAAGAGTGATTAGGGAGTGGAATGCCCTGCCTGCAGCTGTTGTAGATGCGCCAAGTTTGGTGGCGTTTAAGAGGTTAGTTGATAAGTATATGGATGAGAAGGGAATGGTTTAGTTAGGAGGGGCATTGCTTTTTATTTTGGTCGGCACAACATCGAAGGCCGAAGGGCCTGTTCTGTGCTGTATTGTTCTATGTTCTATGTTCTATGTAACATAACCTCACGGCTCCTAAATTCAATCCCTCTACCAATAAAAGCTAACACACCGTACGCCTTCTTAACAACTTTATCAACCTGGGTGCCAACTTTCAAAGAGCTATGTACTTGTACCCCAAGATCCCTCTGCTCGACAACACTATTAAGGGTCCTTCCATTAGCCCTATATTTCATATGCCTGTTATTCCTACCAAAGTGAATCACCTCACACTTATCCGTATTGAATTCCATTTGCCACCTCACGGCCCAGCTCTGCAACCTATCTATGTCCCTCTGCAAACTGTAACATCCATCCTCGCTGTCTACAACTCCCCCCACTTTGGTATCGTCAGCAAATTTACTAATCCAACCCTCTACACCCTCATCTAGGTCATTTATAAAAATGACAAACAGCAGTGGCCCTAAAACAGATCCTTGAGGTACACCACTTGTAACTGCACTCCAGGTTGAATATTTCCCATCAACCACCACCCTCTGTCTTCTATCAGCTAGCCAATTCCTAATCCAAACTGCTAAATCACCTTCAATCCCATGCATCTGCACTTTCTGCAGTAGCCTACCATGGGGAACCTTATCAAACGCTTTGCTAAAATCCATATACACTACATCAACTGCCTTACCCTTATCTACCTCTTTGGTCACCTCCTCAAAAAACTGAATAAAGTTTGTGAGGCACGACCTACCCTTCCCAAAACCGTGCTGACCATCCCTAATCAATTTATTTCTCTCTAGTATATGCATGTACATTGAGGATAAATATGCACTGTAGCAATAATAGGAAGAGATTATTACTTGAATGGATGTAAATTGAGAGAGGTGGATACTCAACAAAATCTTGGCATCCTTGTGCATCAGTCACTGACAATAAGCAAGACATTGCAGCAGGCAGTAAAGAAGGCAAATGGTATGTGGTTTTCACAGCAAGAGGATTTGGATATAGGGATAGGGATGTTTTGCTGCAATTGTATAGGGCATTGGTGAGGCCACACCTGAAGTATTGTATGCAGTTTTGGTATCCTTAGTCTACTTGTTTAACAGAGTTAAATACGTAGACTAAGAAAGAATGTACCCAATTGTGGAGGAGTCCAGAACTAGAACATAGAACATTACAGCGTAGTACAGGCCCTTTGGCCCTTGACGTTGTGCCAAGCTGTGAAACCAATCTAAAGTCCATCTAACCTTCACTATTCCAATATCATCCATATATTTAATGACCATTTAAACTTTAGTGAGTCCACTACTGGTGCAGGCAGGGCATTCCATGCCCTTACTACTTTCTGACTAAAGAACTTCCCTCTGACATCTGTCCTGTGTCTATCACCCCTCAATTTAAAGCTATGTCCCCTTGTGCTCGCCATCTCCATCCAAGGAGAAAGGCTCTCACCGTCCACCATATCTAATCCTCTGATCATCTTATATCCTCTATTAAGTCACTTAATCTTCTCTCTAACAAGAATAGCTTCAAATCCTTCAACTTTTCCTCATAAGACCTTCCCACCTGACCAAGCAACATCCTGGTATATCTCCTCTGCACTCTTTCCAATACTTCCACATCCTTCTTATAATGCGGTGACTAGAACTGTATACAATACTCCAAGTGCAACCGCACCAGAGTTTTATACAGCTGCAACATGATCTCATGGCTCCAATATACATTAACAGTTTGGAAGAAAGAACTGAAGGCACTGTTGCTAAGGTTGCAGATAGTACAAAAATATGTAGACGGACAGGTAGTATTGAGGAAGCAGAGGGGATTACAGAAAGACTTGGACAGTTAGGAGAGTAAGCAAAGAAGTGAAAATGGAATACAATGTGGAAAAGTGTGAGGTTATGCACTTTGTAAAGAGGAATAGAGGTATAGACTATTTTCTAAATGGGAAATTTTTAGGAAATCAGAAACACTTGGGAGTCTTTGTTCAAGATTCTCTTAAGGTTAATGTGCAGTTAGGAAAGCAAATGCAATGTTAGCATTCATGTCGAGAGAGATAAAATACAAGAACAAGGATGTATTTCTGAGGCTGTATAAGACTCTGGTCAGACCCCATTTGGACTATTGTGAGCAGTTTGGGCCCTGTATCTCAGGAAGGTTGTGCTGGTCTTGGAAAGGGTCCAGAGGAGGTTCATAGTTTATTTTTTATTTAGATTAATTATTTATTAGTCACAAGTAAATCTTAAGTTAACACTGCGATGAAGTTACTGTGAAATTCCCCTAGTCGCCATACTCCAGCGCCTGTTTGGGTCAATGCACCTAACTAGCATGTCTTTCAGACAGTGGGAGGCAACTGGAGCACCTGGAGGAAACTCACGCAGACATGGGGAGAACATGTAAACTCCACACAGAGTTTACACAAGCCAGGAATCAAACTCAGGTCCTTGGCACTGTGAGGCAGCAGTACTAACCATTGTGCCATCTGATCCCTGGAATGAATGACTTGTTATATGAGGAACGGTTGAGAACTCTGGATCTGTACTCATTTTAGTTTAGAAGAATGAAGAGAGATCTTATTAAAACTTACAGGATACTGCAAGGCTTGGATAGAGTGGACATGGAGGGGGTGTTTCCACTAGTAGGAAAAACTAGAATCAGAGGGCACAACTTCAAGCTGAGACTGAAAAGGCGATTCTTTAAAACACAGATGAGGAGGAATTTCTTCAGCCAGAGAGTAGTGAATCTATGGAACTCTTTGCTGCACAAGGTTGTGGAGGATAGATCGTTGAGTGTCTTTAAGACAGGGATAGATTGTTCCCGATTAACATAGAACACTACAGCACAAACAGGCCCTTAGGCCCACGAGTTGCGCCAATCATAACCATACCTATCTATAACTCTCAATCCCATTAACTCCCATTACTCATTAGTAAGGCGATCAGGGTTTATGGGGAAAAAGCAGGAGAAAAGGGATGAGAAAAATATCAGCCATGATTGAATGGCGGAGCAAATAAACCAAGTGGCCTAATTCTGCTCCTATGTTTTATAGTCTTATGGTTAGGTGGATTGGTGGAGTAAGTTTGTGGGGTTAAGAGGATTACTGAAGTAGATGTGTGGGGTTACGGAGATGGAGTGCGAGAGAGGTCTAGGTAAAATGCTCTTTCAAAGAGCTGGTGCAGACTTGGTGGGTGGGATTCTATGAAATTCAACATGCAGTGCCTCACAACACATACAGCTGCTAGCACAATGGATTTCTATCATCCTCCAGCCACCTATATTTATTTTTATTTCCTTCCACAGTTGGATGCACCTTGAATACTCTAATGAGTCCAATGTTGACAGAGTCTAAGCCTGATTGACAGTTTGTGTTTTAAAGCGTTTTGCAAAAGGTCTTCAGGACTGCCGGGGAGTGGGATATGGATTTGGACTTAGCACAGCACAACATCAAGGGCCAAAGGGCCTGTACTGTACTGTTCTATGTTCTATGCTCTAAAAGAGGCAGTCCAGACTTCTGCTCCTAGCCTTTAGCTCAAGCCCACCCAATCCCCAAAACCCTTGATGGACACTTCTTCTACAGCCTGGCAGTGGCAAGCAGGTAAATGACCATACCTCTTTAACCCTTTCAGCGCCCAAGATGCCAGGCCATGGGTATCAGTGCCAGGGTGCCATTGGAAGTGCATCATTGGCATTGCCAAAGCATTTAGCTTGAAGGGGAACTGAGTGGGGGCCGAAAGAGGAGGTGACCAGTCTCCAAGTCTTCTTGGACTAGGAAACTACAGGGACTGGGAACATCTGGAATGTGGTGCTTATTCAAGGAGCAGCTGCTGCGAGTCCTTGATAAGTATGTCCCTGTCAGGCAGGGAGGAAATGGTCGAGTAAGAGAGCCTTGGTGTACGAAAAAGTTGATTTGCTGGTTAAGAAGAAAAAGGAGGCTTATGTCAGGATGAGGCTTGAAGGCTCAGGTAGTGCAATGGATAGCTATAGATTAGCTAGGAAGGAGGTAAAAAGGGAATTGAGGAGAGCTAAGAGGGGACACGAGAAGATGTTGGCTGATAGGATTAAGGAGAATCCTAAAGCTTTCTTTCGATATGTTAAGAATAGAAGATTGGTTAGGGCAAGATTAGGCCAGTCATAGACAGCAGTGGGAAGTTGTGCGTGGAGCCTGAAGAGATTGGTGAGGCACTGAATAAATATTTCTCTTCGGTATTCACGCAGAGTGCTGGAAATGTAGCTATGGAGAGCACTGAGGTACAGGGGTGCAAATTGGGAAGTATTGTAGTAGATAGGGAGGATGTGTTAGAAATTCTCGAGGGTTTGAAGTTGGATAAGTCCCCTGGGCCGGACGGGATTTACCCTAGGATTCTATGGGAGGCAAGAGAGGAGATTGCAGAGCCTCTGGCTCTGATCTTCAGGTCCTCGTTGGTTACGGGTGTGGTTCCGGGGGACTGGAGGATAGCGAATGTGGTCCATTGTTTAAGAAGGGGAAGAGAGACCTTCCTGGGAATTATAGGCCAGTGAGTCTTACTTCTGTTGTGGGCAAGGTATTGGAGAGAATTATTAGGGATAGGATTTATAGTTATTTAGAGAGAAATGAATTGATTGGGGATAGACAGCATGGTTTCGTGAAGGGTAGGTCATGCCTTACTAACCTCATTGAGTTTTTTGAGAAAGTGACCAGAGAGGTGGATGGGGGTAAGGCGGTTGATGTAGTATATAGGGACTTTAGTAAGGCTTTTGATAAGGTGGCCCATGGAAGACTTCTACAGAACATGCAGATGTGTGGAATAGAGGGTGATTTAGCTAATTGGATTAGAAATTGGCTGGCAGATAGAAGACAGAGGGTGGTGGTTGATGGGAGATTTTCTTCGTGGAGTTCGGTGACGCGTGGTGTGCCTCAGGGGTCTGTTTTGGGGCCCCTGCTGTTTGTAATTTTTATAAATGATCTGGATGAGGGTATTGCGGGATGGATCAGTAAATTTGCAGATGATACTAAAGTTGGTGGTGTGGTAGATAGTGAAGAGGGGTGTTTTAGTTTACAGAGTGACTTGGACAAGTTGCAGAGCTGGGCCGAGAGGTGGCAAATGGAGTTTAATGTGGAAAGGTGTGAGGTAATGCACTTTGGCAGGAACAATAAATGTGTAGAGTATAGAGCTAATGGTAGGGCTCTTAATAGTGTTGAGGAACAGAAGGATCTTGGTGTATGTGTCAATAAATCCCTGAAAGTAGGCAGTCACGTGGATAAAGTTGTTAAGAAGGCATATGGAGTCTTAGCTTTTATTGGTAGGGGGATTGAATTTAGGAGCCGCAGCATCATGTTGCAACTGTACAAAACTCTAGTGCGGCCGCACTTGGAGTATTGTGTGCAGTTCTGGTCCCCACATTATAAGAAAGATGTGGAGGCATTGGAGAGGGTAAAGAGGAGGTTTACCAGGATGTTGCCTGGTATGGAGGGCAGGTCTTATGAAGAGAGGCTGAGGGATTTGAGGTTGTTTTAGTTAGAAAGAAGGCGGCTAAGAGGAGACCTTATTGAAACATATAAGATGATTAGAGTTTAGATAGGGTGGACAGTGATAGCCTTTTTCCTAGGATGGAGAAAGCTAGCACGAGGGGACACAGCTTTAAATTAAGGGGTATGAGTTATAGGACGGATATCAGAGGTAGGTTCTTTACTCAAAGAGTGATTAGGGAGTGGAATGCCCTGCCTGCAGCTGGTGTAGATGCGCCAAGTTTGGTGGCGTTTAAGAGGTTAGTTGATAAGTATATGGAAGAGAAGGGAATGGTTTAGTTTGGAGGGGCATTGCTTTTTATTTTGGTCGGCACAACATCGAAGGCCGAAGGGCCTGTTCTGTGCTGTAATGTTCTATGTTCTAAGTGTAGAGATTGGTGCTCCTCTCCAAGCTCTGGACAACTGGGCTGGCTGCTGTGTTTCCAAGATGATCTCATTAGCATCTTTCAAATGTGTTAACGGCAGTGGGACACATGCTTGTTTACCTGTCAGCATGGCACTTAGTCTTAAAATGTGAGAATTTAAAGGATGTTTCCATTCATGGGGACAGTCGAATTTGGGGAATGAGGGGGTCTACCTTTTAAGATGGACTTAAATTCTCTTTGTCTTCCTATTTTTTTAAAAACTTTTTATGATGAACTATATTATGATGGATGAAAGGAAAATGTGAGATTAATTCCTTGGCTAAAGGAAGATAAAATATTAGGGCTGAAGGGATGCAGCTCAGAATCTTAAGGGAGAGCCCTGTAGAATGATGCCTAGAAATATTAATGTATCCAATCATACAGTGCATTTGAGGGGAAATGAGTTAAACACACAAGTGCAAAAGGAATAGAACGATACATTGATAGGATGTGATGAAGTAGGACGAGAAGAAGCTTGTGTGAAAAATAAACTCCAGCACAGGACAATGAAGCTGAATTGGATGTGTTTGTGTGTGCAATCTACATAATTCAATGCAAGTTGTGTTGTGCTGCTCTGACTTTACAGTCCCAAGGGTTGAATTTAGCGGATGGTTTGCATGTATTCATTCTATATTGGAATTGCAGTGTTCACAGTATTTCTGCGTAGACATCAAGGAACAGAATTTTAATTGTTTTGGGGTAGAAATGATTGGCAGCACAGTTTGAAAATCTGGTTCCTGGCTGGTGGCATTGAGTCCTGCCGCTTCTGGTTTATGATGCACTTTTCAGTGGGAAGCAGGTCTGGAATCTGCCGCACCATCAATTAAGTGCCTGTTGAATTATTTGTGGAACCAAACTGAAGGCCACATTGCACCAGTTTGGGATTGTAGACAGTGATGATTCACCAAAGCTCACTGCTAGGACCATGCTTTGTTTGGTATATGTAGATGATTTGATTTTTGGAATACGGGGTAAAATTACATAGCTTTCTGATGATACCAAAGATAAGGTTTACAGACAGTGAGAATGAAATGGACTGCAACAGGACATAGGTAGGCTAACACATGGGCAGGCAAGTAGCAATAGAATTTAATAAGGTGTTGCATTTTGGCAAAAGGGTTGGAGAGAGACAATATAAACTTAATAGCAGAGTTCTAAAGAATATACAGAGACAGATTCATGTGCATGGATCTCTGGTGACAGGAGATATTGAGAGAGCAGTTAGCAGAGGATCTGGGATCTCAGACTTCATAACTCCCTGGCTTTTGTATTTCAATTTATGCTGAACCTTTATAAAGCTCTGGTTCGGCCTCAAGTTGACTATTGCTGATCCCAATAATGTGGGAAAGCTGATAGAATTTTAAGCTGTAGGGTTTTAGAAATGCAAACATGATTTCCTACCGCGGTTCCAGAGATGAGGTGGAACCTCAAGAGAATTTGGCAGGCTGTAAGTGACAATGCATCAGTGAAGTACAAAAATCTAGTGAGGTGGGAAGATCTGGTTAATTATATTTAAATTGATTAAAATGAGGTGATCGGTTCTCGCCCACTAAAGGCATGAACCTGATTATGCCACCAGTGAGGGGCAGTGACAATCAGAAATCACAATCTCACTGGCAAGATTCACAATTTCTGTGTTTCACTGGACACAAAGCATGGGCTTAAAATCTTGTCTGAAGAAGTTAACTAGAAGAGATTGGAGAAGTTGGGAATCTTCATGGAACAAAGAAAATTGAAGGGAAATTTGTTTGAGGTGTACAAGGTTTACAGTATGTTCAGATGTGGACCCAGGGGAAGTGGATCTTACCAGAACTTGGCAGAGTTATCGGTTCCAGCAACCGTAATGGAGTGAATTGCATCAACAGCACTGGCATATATAAACATTGAATCTCATTGACAAACATTCTTACGGCCGTGAGAATAATGCTGTGCCTGCAGTAGCCTTCCTCTGATTCACCAGCCACTGCTTCACTCTATTGCACCTGTTCTACAGCAACTGCAGGGGACGGCAGCCTGTGGACCCCTGACCAGAATTCTTAATGGAGTGGAGCATAAACAGGATGCAGTCCACTCCATTTCAGGAAAAGGCTCCCACCGAGGATGCAATGGCACCCCTGGTGAGTCCAGTCTCACTGCAGAAGAGGACGTGGCAGCAGTGGTGCAAGAAGATGAATAATCTTCTGTGCTCAACCAGCGTAAGTCAGCCTCATGCAGTTTTTTTTACTCCCCTTGCCCCACTCACTGTCAACCTTCTCACAATCCAGCTCCCACTGAAAATCTACACAGGCCAGACTTCATCACCATTTTAAAGGTCCACACTCCCATCTACAATCTATCTGTGTCTTAGAACATAGAACATTACAGCGCAGAACAGGCCCTTCGGCCCTTGATGTTGCACCGACCAATTAAGAAAAAACAATGACCCTCTAACCTAAACCATTCCCTTTTCATCCATAAACTTATCTACTGACCTCTTAAACGCCCCCAAACTTGGCGCATCTACAACTGCAGCAGGCAGGGCATTCCATACCTTACCACCCTCTGGGTAAAGAACCTACCTCTGACATCCATCCTATAACTACCACCCCTTAATTTAAAGCTATGTCCCCTCGTGCTAGCTTTCTCCATCCTAGAAAAAGGCTATCACTGTCCACCCTATCTAAACCTCTAATCATCTTATATGTTTCAATAAGGTCTCCTCTTAGCCGCCTTCTTTCTAACGAAGACAACCTCAAATCCCTCAGCCTCTCTTCATAAGACCTGTCCTCCATACCAGGCAACATCCTGGTAAACCTCCTCTGTACCCTCTCCAATGCCTCCACACCTTTCTTATAATGCGGGGACCAGAACTGTACATAATACTCCAAGTGCGGCCGCACTAGAGTTTTGTACAGTTGCAACATGATGTTGCGGCTCCGAAATTCAATCCCCCTACCAATTAAAGCTAAGACTCCGTATGCCTACTTAACAACCTTATCAGCTTGATTGCCAACTTTCAGGGATCTATGCACATATACACCAAGATCCCTCTGTTCTTCAACACTATTAAGAGTTCTACCATTAGCCCTATACTCTACACATTTGTTATTCTTTGTAGGACAAACTCAACCACAACAAACATAAGCAAGTGTGCCCAGCTAGAATAATGCTGGTGCTCAGAACCCTCACATCATTTAAGGAGAGGGCACTTGAGTTGGCCAGGGAGGAGGGGGACCATGCAAGCGTTGATAGAACATAACAGCACAGTGAAGTGCGCTGGTGTCAAGTGTAGATGACAGCTGCCACGCCTCTTCAGAAGGTGGGATCTGATAAGTCTCTCTTGGATCTGCTTGAGCCTGGTGGGTCTGGGGGCATGAGGATGGTCTGGCCTGTTTGGCTGTTTTGCCTGCAAGAGAAGGGACATTAGTGCACTACAGGGGATAAAGCAAGAAACATTGATCACTCATTTGAGACTTGAGAATGACGATTGTCTGCTGCCCCACTTCACCATCAACGCATGTACGATCCCCCTCCTCCCCGGCCAGCTCGAGTGCCCTCTCCTCAAATGGTGTGAAGGTTCTGAGCACCAGTATTATTCTGCCTGGACACACTTGCTCACACTTGTGGTTGAGTTTGTCCTGCAATGGTATAGTTAGAGTGTAGATGACAGTATTGACACATGATGGTGGTGAAGTGTGGCGTGCATGGATTTTAAGTGGAGTTGGATTGTGAGGAGAATGGCAATGAGTGTAGTGGGGGAACACCAGCGCAGATATTCATATCTCGGTGGCATCACTAAATAGACGGTCTTCTAGGTCAATTGGTGGTGAGCGCCTCACAGCTGAAGATCTGCAGCAGGTGTAGGCAGGGATGCCTGAAGGAACTGGCATTCAGAAGGATGCTGGAGGCTTTGGGCCCCTGCACGATGAAATTTCCCTGGCTCCAGTCATCCCAGTGCTGGGAGCTGCAGAGAGAGAATCACAAGCATCACGAGGGGGTGACAGCACCCCTCCAGCACCCTTCCATTGCCTTATTGCAGTGCACTGAGGCCAAGGTGTGAGATTGGCATCTACAGTGGAGATCTTGGCGCAGGATATGCACTGTACATCAGGAGATGTGCACACCATGATTCAGCTCAAAATCTCCATGCCTGAGGACTTCAACTGCATGATGCAGGCATAGGTAGGAATGACACATGGGTGCATGAGCCGTAGGACAGTGGAGCTTCTGGACTTCTTTCCAGGTGGCCCTCTGATCCCAGCAAGGTCCATCAAGTACCAAAAGGATGAGGATTGTCTGGTGCAGAGCGCAAGGCCTTACAACCAAGTGACTCTGAGGCTATCCAGCTTATCTGAGTCCCCCCTTCCTATGATAGAACATAAGAAATAGCAGCAGGAGTAGGCCATCTAGCCCCTCGAGCCTGCCCCACCATTCAATAAGACCATGGCCCCTCTGAAGTTTGGGCAAACTTCCAGGCAACATCCTTTTTACCAGGATGTTGCCTGGTATGGTGGGAAGGCCTTATGAGGAAAGGCTGAGGGAACTGAGGTTATTTTCATTAGAGAGAAGAAGGTTACGCGGTGACCTAATTGAGGCGTGTAAGATGATCAAGGGATTGGATAGGGTGGATAGTGAGAGCCTTTTGCCTCGGTTGGTGATGACCAACACGAGGGGACATAACTTTAAATTAAGAGGTGGTAGTTATAGGACGGATGTCAGAGGCAGGCTCTTTACACAGAGGGTGGTGAGAGCGTGGAATGCCCTGCCTGCAGCAGTTGTGGACTTGCTTACTTTGGGGGCATTCAAATGTTCGGTGGATAGGCATATGGATGATATTGGAATAGTTTAGATTAGAGGGTCCACTGGCCGGCGCAACATCGAGGGCCGAAGGGCCTGTACTGCGCTATGTTCTATGTTCTATGAAGTGGATTAGTTCCACTTTCCCGCTTTCTTCCAGTAATGCTTAATTCCCTTGTCAAGAAGAAATCTATCTACCTGTGACTTAAATATATTCACCACTTCAATGGGCAGAAAATTCCAGAGATTCACCATCCTTTGTGTGAAGAAGTTTTTCCTCAACTCCCTTCTAAACAGCGACCCTCCCCCCTTATTTTGAGGCTGTGCCCTCTAGTTCTGTTTTCCTTTCTAAGTGGAAAGAATCTCTCTACCTCTACCCCATCTAGCCCCTTCATTATCTTTGTAAGTCTCTATAAGATTCCCCTTCAGACTTCTAAACTCTAACAAGTACAGACCTAGCCTATTCAATCTCTCCTACAAGCTAAACCCCTCATCTCTGGTATCAGCCTGGTGAACCTACTCTGTACTCCCTCCAAGGCCAATATGTCCTATTTCAAATAAGGGAACCAAAACTGCACACAGTACTCCAGTTGCATTCTCAGCAGTGTCCTGTACAGTTGCAGCAAGACCTCCCTGCTTTTATAATCTATCCCCTCCGCGATAAAGGCCAACATTCCATACATCTTCTTGCAGACTGCAGATTAAGTTTTTGCAATTCGTGCACAAGGACCTCCAGGTCCCTCTGCACCATAGCATGCTGCAGCTTTTTGCCTTTTAAATAATAATCCCTCCTACTATTATTTCTACCAAAGTGGATAAGTGGCAGAGAGGAGCACCTCCTGCCCCATGCACCAACTGCAATACCCATGTTGTCTGAAAGCCCTCATGATTCAGGGGTCACCTGCCAAGACCATCTCAGGCAACACAACATGGAAGTCAGCAAGCTTCCTCAACCTCAGCTGCGGATTCTAGAATGTGATAAATCACTCACAGAGCCTCCACCCTGGCATTTCATGCCACCAAGCTTGAGAGAACCTGGCACACACCCTGTGAACTGAGAATGGTTGTGCTGTGTCTCTCTCACACACTGAGGACAGAGTAAAGATGCCCTGCTGCAGGCAATCCTACCTGCCATTCTTCCCGAGACCCTGTTCATGGAAGGAACAAACCCATTTCACCAATCCATCCAGACCAGAGCAGTTCAATTTTATATCTCTTTACTTGAGCAGTAAGAAGGCAAGGTGCTGTTGAGATGCTGATTGCCTGCCCACCTTGGGTATAACATGAAAGTTTTAAAGTTTATTTATTAGTGTCACAAGTCTTACATTAACACTGCAACAAAGTAACTGTGAAAATCCCCTAGTTGCTGCACTTTGATGCCTTGATGGAGAATTTAGCATGGCTATTGCACCTCATCAGCACCTCTTTCGGACTGCGGAAGGAAACCGGAGTGCCAGGAGGAAACCCATGCACACACAGGGAGAACATGCAAACTTCACACAGCCACCCAAGCTGGAAATCAAGCCTGGGTCACTGGCGCTGTGAGGCAGCAATGCTAACCACTGTGCCACCACACTGCCCTAAAAAACAAAAATCTGGCCACATACCTAAAGGGGCCTGTAGTACCTGAGACTAATACTCCAGCTTTGATGAACCCATGATGTGCCTATTTATTAGTATTACACATGCAGCTCTTTGTTAGGCAGGAGTCAGACATATCGCTGAGGCTGAGAGAAGCATCGCTTTGCCAGTCAAATCAATGGCCTCAGCCCACTGCCGTTGAACATGTGCAACCAAATGGTTAGATCTTGGTGGGCTACATCATTAGCTTAACCTTACAACCATTAGGGGAGATCTCACCACCTGCTTTTCCCATTCCTCCCTGAAATGAGAGCTAATCAGGGCATCTCTTAGTCAATGGTCAATTCTGGCCCTGTCCACTGACCAGCGCTCTTCCTCCTTCTCTTCAAATATATCATGGCCACATCTTCAACAGCAAAGAAGTTATGCTCAATCTTTACAAAACACTGCTTTGGCATCACCTCATCTTAAGAACAATTTTAATGTTTTACCAAGGGTGCTAGAAAGATACCAGTGTTCAGGAACTTAATTACTTAGAGATACTCATGGACTTCAACACAGATAAATGTGTAGTGGTCCATTTTGGCAGGAACAATGGGATGAAGGAGTACAATAGCAAGGGTAGGAGTCTTAGCAGTGTTAAACATAGAACATTACAGCACAGAACAGGCCCTTCGGCCTTCGATGTTGCGCCGACCAATTAGGAAAAAGCAACGATCCTCTAACCTAAACCATTCCCTTTTCGTCCATAAAGTTATCTACTAACCTCTTAAACGCCACCAAACTTGGCGCATCTACAACTGCAGCAGGCAGGGCATTCCATACCCTTACCACCATCTGGGTAAAGAACCTACCTCTGACATCCGTCCTATAACTACCACCCCTTAATTTAAAGCTGTGTCCCCTCGTGCTAGCTTTCTCCATCCTAGGAAAAAGGCTATCACTGTCCACCCTATCTAAACCTCTAATCATCTTATATGTTTCAATCAGGTCCCCTCTTAGCCGCCTCCTTTCTAACGAAAACAACCTCAAATCCCTCAGCCTCTCTGCATAAGACCTGCCCTCCATACCAGGCAACATCCTGGTAAACCTCCTCTGTACCCTCTCCAATGCCTCCACATCTTTCTTATAATGTGGGGACCAGAACTGCACACAATACTCCAAGTGCGGCCGCACTAGAGTTTTTTACAGTTGCAACATGATGCTGCGGCTCCTAAATTCAATCCCCCTACCAATAAAAGCTAAGACTCCATATGCCTTCTTAACAACCTTATCGACTTGACTGCCTACTTTCAGGGATCTATGCACATATACACCAAGATCCGTCTGTTCATCAACACTATTAAGAATCCTACCATTAGCCCTATACTCTACACATTTATTATTCCTGCCAAAGTGCATTACCTCACACTTTTCCACATTAAACTCCATTTGCCACCTCTTGGCCCAGCTCTGCAACTTGTCAAGTCTCTCTGCAAACTATAACACCCCTCTTCACTATCTACCACTCCTCCGACTTTGGTGTCATTCGCAAATTTACTAATCCATCCTTCAATACCCTCATCCAGATCATTTATAAAAATTACAAACAGCAGGGGCCCCAAAACAGATACCTGAGGTACACCACTTATAACCGAACTCCATGATGAATAATTTCCATCAACCACCACCCTCTGTCTTCTATCAGCTAGCCAATTCCTAATCCAATTAGCTAAATCATCCTCAATCCCATACATCTGCATTTTCTGCAGAAGCCTTCCATGGGGCACCTTATCAAACGCCTTACTAAAGTCTATATATACCACATCAACTGCCTTATCCCCATCCACCTCTTTGGTCACTTTTTCAAAAAACTCAATAAAGTTAGTAAGGCACGACCTACCCTTCACAAAACCATGCTGACTATCCCCAATCAATTCATTTCTCTCTAAATAACTATAAATCATATCCCTAATAATTCTCTCCAATACTTTGCCCACAACAGAAGTAAGACTCACCAGTCTATAATTCCCAGGAAAGTCTCTATTCCCCTTCTTGAACAATGGGACCACATTCGCTATCCTCCAGTCTTCCGGCACTATACCCGTAACCAATGACGACCTGAAGATCAGAGCCAGAGGCTCTGCAATCGCCTCTCTTGCCTACCAGAGAATCCTAGGGTAAATCCCGTCCGGCCCAGGGGACTTATCTAACTTCAAACCCTCAAGAATATCTAGCACATCCTCCTTTTCTACTTCAATACTTTCCAGTTTGCAACCCTGTATCCCAGTGTTCTCCACAACTACATTTACATCTCCCTGCGTGAATACCGAAGAGAAATATTTGTTCAGTGCCTCTCCAATCTCTTCAGGCTCCACGCACAACTTCCCACTGCTGTCTCTGACTGGTCCTAATCTTGCCCTAACCAATCTTCTATTCTTAACATATCTAAAGAAAGCTTTAGGATTCTCCTTGATCCTATCAGCCAAAGTCTTCTCGTGACCCCTTTTAGCTCTCCTCAACTCACTCTTTAGCTCCCTCCTGGCTAATCTATAGCTATCAATTGCATTAACTGAGCCTTCAAGCCTCATCCTGACAATAAGCCACCTTTTTCCTTTTAACCAGCGAATTAAATTTTTTAGTACACCATGGTTCCCTTACTCGACTATTTCCTCCTTGCCTGACAGGGACATACTTATCAAGGACTCGCAGTAGCTGCTCCTTGAATAAGCTCCACATTTCAGATGTTCCCAGTCCCTGTAGTTTCCTAGTTCAACCTATGCACCCTAATTCTCTCCTAATGGCCTCATAATTACCATTCCCCCAGCTATAACTACTGCCCCCAGGTTCATGCCTATCCCTATCCATCACTAAGGTGAACGTAACCGAATTGTGGTCACTATCATCAAAATGTTCACCAACTTCCAAGTCTAACACCTGATCTGGCTCATTGCCCAGCACCAAATCCAATGTAGCCTCACCTCTAGTTGGCCTATCTACATATTGAGTCAAAAAACCTTCCTGTACACTTTGCATAAAAACTGACCCATAAAAAACTGACTGCATAAAAATTCACGCAGGGTGATGTAAATGTAGTTATGGAGAACACTGAGGTACAGGGTAGCAAACGAAAGTATCGAAGTAGATAGGGAGGATGTGCTAGATATTCTCAAGGGTTTGAAGTTGGATAAGTCCCCTGGGCTGGACGGGATTTACCCTAGGATTCTCTGGGAGGCAAGAGAGGAGATTGCAGAGCCTCTGGCTCTGATGTTCAGGTCGTCGTTGGTTACGGGTGTGGTTCCGGAGGACTGGAGGATAGCGAATGTGGTCCCATTGTTCAAGAAGGGGAAGAGAGACCTTCCAGGGAATTATAGGCCAGTGAGTCTTACTTCTGTTGTGGGCAAAGTATTGGAGAGAATTATTAGGGATAGGATTTATAGTTATTTAGAGAGAAATGAATTGATTGGGGATAGTCAGCATGGTTTTGTGAAGGTAGGTCGTGCCTTACTAACCTCATTGAGTTTTTTGAAAAAGTGACTAAGGAGGTGGATGGGGGTAAGGCGGTTGATGTGGTATATATGGACTTTAGTAGGCGTTTGATAAGGTGGCCCATGGAAGACTTCTGCAGAAAATGCAGATGTATGGGATAGAGGGTGATTTAGCTAATTGGGTTAGGAATTGGCTAGCAGATAGAAGACAGAGGGTGGTGGTTGATGGGAGATATTCATCGTGGAGTTCGGGGACAAGTGGTGTACCTCAGGGGTCTGTTTTGGGGCCCCTGCTGTTTGTAATTTTTATAAATGATCTGGATGAGGGTATTGAAGGATGGATTAGTAAATTTGCAGATGACACTAAAGTCGGTGGAGTGGTAGATAGTGAAGAGGGTGTTATAGTTTGCAGAGGGACTTGGACAAGTTGCAGAGCTGGGCCGAGAGGTGGCAGATGGAGTTTAATGTGGAAAAGTGTGAGGTAATGCACTATGGCAGGAATAATAAATGTGTAGAGTATAGGGTTAATGGTAGGATTCTTAGTAGTCTTGATGAACAGAGGGATCTTGGTGTGTATGTGCATAGATCCCTGAAAGTAGGCAGTCAAGTCGAGAAGGTTGTTAAGAAGGCATATGGAGTCTTAGCTTTTATTGGTAGGGGGATTGAATTTTGGAGCCGCAACGTCATGTTGCAACTGTACAAAACTCTAGTGCGGCCGCACTTGGATTATTGTGTGCAGTTCTGGTCCCCGCATTATAAGAAAGATGTGGAGGCATTGGAGAGGGTACAGAGGAGGTTTACCAGGATGTTGCCTGGTATGGAGGGCAGGTCTTATGAAGAGAGGCTGAGGGATTTGAAGTTGTTTTCGTTAGAAAGGAGGCGGCTAAGAGGGGACCTAATCGAAACATATAAGATGACTAGAGGTTTAGATAGGGTGGACTGTGATAGCCTTTTTCCTAGGATGGAGAAAGCTAGCACGAGGGGACACAGCTTTAAATTAAGGGGTGATAGTTATAGGACGGATATCAGAGGTAGGTCTTTACCCAAAGGGTGGTTCGGGAGTGGAATGCCCTGCCTGCAGCAGTTGTAGATGCGCCAAGTTTGGTGGCGTTTAAGAGGTTAGTTGATAAGTATATGGAAGAGAAGGGAATGGTTTAGTTTGGAGGGGCATTGCTTTTATATTGGTTGGCGCAACATCGAAGGCCGAAGGGCCTGTTCTGTGCTGTAATGTTCTATGTTCTATGTTCTATGACCCCAGTTGAGGAGCAGAAGGATCTTGGGGTCCGAGCCTATAGGATTCAAATTGGCCTCGCAGGTGGAGAATGTGGTCAAGAAGGCATATGGTGTACTGGCCTTCATTAATCGAGGGATTGAGTTTAGGAATTGGGAGGTAATGCTGCAACTTTATAAGACCCTTGTCAGACCCTACTTGGAGTACTGTGTGCAGTTCTGGTTCCCTCACTATAGGAAGGATGTGGAAGCTATTGAGAGTGTGCAGAGAAGTTTTACAAGGATGTTGCCTGGATTGGGAGACATGCCCTATGAAGATAGGTTGAGGGAGCTAGGTCTGTTCTCCCTGGAGAGATGCAGGTTGAGAGGCGACCTGATAGAGGTTTATAAAATGTTCAGAGGAATAGATAGGGTGGATTCTCGGAGGCTATTTCCCAGAGCTGAAATGGTTGCTACAAGAGGACACAGGTTTAAGGTGTTGGGCAGCAAGTACAGAGGAAACGTCAGGGGTAAGTTTTTCACTCAGAGGGTGGAGAGTGAATGTAATCGGCTGTCGTTGGTGGTGGTGGAAGTGAATTCGCTGGAGTCTTTTAAAATACTTCTGGATAAGTACATGGGATTAAATTGGATTGGGAGTTACAGATAGTTCTATGGCCTAGTAGGTATGGTGTGATCGGTGCAACTTGTGGGCCGAAGGGCCTGTTTGTGCTGTAGTGTTCTATGTTCTATGTTCTATACCACAGAAACTGTTCCTTTTTCCAATTACCTGAAATCAAGGCTGTGTTTTTTGGTTAAAGACTTTTCTGGCATTGGAAACAATTTCTCCTTTTTAACTTTGCAAAAACAATTCTTGATTTCAAACAAAAAGTAATTACAAAATAATGGACAAAGAGCAAGGAATGAAACTAAATTTGATTACAATTTTGAAGAACTAGACAGACACAACAGACCAAAAGGCCTCCTGTGTTGTATCATGATCCTTGTCACGGATAGGATGGGGGTTTCGTGGTTTCCTTCCTCTCTACCCATCCATAAACAGAAGGTGGTTTTTAATTCCCGTTTCCTCATTTATAAATGGTGCTTTTTTTTCCTAATTTTTAAATTTGGAACGTTCCAATCATCTATTAATAACTCGCACAACAAACTCAAGGTCAGATGAAATAAAAAAGGTTGGTTTATTTTTACACTTGAACATGCGTGAGAGTGTTTCACAATGTTCACCCCTCTTATGCTCATACAATAAATGGAGGATTAAGAAAAAGATTCAAGGCACAATCATGATAAAATACAAGTAAGGATCCAAAGTCCAAAAGCAAAAGTCAACCGCAATGTTCCTTCCAAGAGGAGGTTGACTGATTGTAGAATGCTCTGTCTTTCCAGAGCAAGACTTTCATATAAAGAAAAGCACATTGAGGGAATTAGTCTGGGCGCACAAGATTCCAGCAGCTGATAGGTTTAATGAGGGCCAGAGTTCTTTCTGCTGGCACCAAGTTGAATGTAGACAGCACAGGCTGTTGCCCAGAATTCTGCTCAATTTGGAGGTCAAACAGATTTACAAGGATGTTGCCTGGATTGGGGGGCATGCCTTATGAAAATAGGTTGAAGGAGCTTGGTCTCTTCTCCCTGGAGAGATGAAGATTGAGAGGCGACCTGATAGAGGTTTATAAAATGTATAGAAAGGTATAGATAGGGTGGATTCTCGGAAGCTATTTCCCAGAGCTGAAATGGTCGCTATGAAAGGACACAGGTTTAAGGTGCTGGACAGCAGGTACAGTAGAGATGTTAGAGGTAAGTTTTTCACTCAGAGGGTGATGAGTGAGTGGAATTGGCTGTCATTGGTGGTGGTAGAGGCGAACACACTGGGGTCTTTTAAAAGACCTCTGGATGAGTACATGGGTTTTAATGGGATTGAGAGTTATAGATAGGTCTGGTAGGAATGAATATGATCGGCACAACTTGTGGGCCGAAGGGCCTGTTTGTGCTGTGATGTTCTATGTTCTAACAGTAACTGTGTTAATTCAGTTCCATCAGACAATAGTACAGTGCATTTTAGAGGAAGTCATGTAACATACCTCAGTGTTGGACAAAGGATGCATATTCCCACATAAATAAAAGCAAATTACTGCAGATGTTGGAATCTGAAACCAAAAGAGAAAATGCTGGAAAATCTCAGCAAGTTTGGCAGCATCTGTAAGGAGAGAAAAGAGCTGATGTTTCAAGTCCAAATTACACTTTGTCAAAAGCTTTGACTTGAAATGTCAGCTGTTTTCTCTTTTTACAAACGCTGCCAGACCGGCTGCAAATTTCTAGCATTTTCTCTTTTGGATGCATATTTCCATAGTAGGAAAGCAACTTGTTGGAGACCAGTTGAACTGGTGATCAGTGAAGAGACCTTGTCCGTAAAAGGGATTTTTTATCTTACATTTTTCGGAGTTTATTTTTCTAAGCTGTGAGTCAGAGCAAGGGAGACAGTGAGTGGAATGTGAGACTGCGCAGGTGCCTGACATCAGCCAGTAGCGTGTAGAAGGTTTAAAAAGCAGGCCACTCTATCCAGCAGACGGTGGAAGTGAGAGGGACCAGAGTGGGGTGGGCTTTGGCTCAAACAGGCTTCGGCGTGAACAGGCAGAGGCAAGGGTAGATTCCAGTAAGTTTTTTGTTTCTTCAGAGTAGAAAGGGTGCCAGGCAGGATGTCGGAATGCTCCTCCTGCAGGATGTGGGAAGTCAGGGAGACCTCTCGTGTCTCCGACAATGACATCTGCAGGAGGTGCATCCAGCTGCAGCTCTTTACAAACCGTGTTAGAGAACTGGAGCAGGAACTGGATGACTTCTGGATAATTCGAGAGAATGAGGAGTTTATAGATAGTAGCTTCAGGGAGACAGTTACACCAAAAGCACAGAGCACAGGTAATTGGGTTACCATCAGATGAGGAAAGGGGAAAGGGCAGGAAGAGCAGAGTTCCCCTGTGGCCATTCCCCCCCCCGACACATATACCAATTTGGATACTGTTGTGAGGAATGCCTTACTTGGGACAAGCTGTGGCAGCCGGATCTCTGGTGCTGAGTCTAGTTCTGCAGAGCAGAAGGAAGGGTGGAAGAAGAGGAGAGAGGTAGTGATAGGGGACTTCATAGTCAGAGGTACAGACAGGAGGTTCTGTGGTTGTGACAGAGACTCTCAGATGGTTTATTGCCTCCTGGGTGCCAGGGTCAGGGATGTTTCTGATTGCGTGCACAACATTCTGAAATGGGAGGGTAATCGGCTAGATGTAATGGTACACATCAGTACCAATGACGTAGGAAGGAAGAGTGAGGAGGTCCTGAAAAGTGAGTATGGAGAGCTTAGTAGGAAGTTAAAAAGCAGGACCCTGAGGGTAGTAATCTCAGGACTGCTACCTGTGCCACATGCCAGTGAGGGGTAAGAGTAGGATGAACACAAAGCTGAGTTGCTGGTGTAGGGGACAGGGTTTCAGATTTCTAGATCATTGAAACCTCTTCTGGAGGAGGTGGGACCTCTACAAGAGAGACAGGTTACATCTGAACTACAAGGAGACCAATATATTTGCAGGGGGGTTTGCTAGTGTTATTGGGGAGGTTTAAACTAGATTTGCAGGGGAATGGGAACCAGAGTGCCAGAGCAGATACTGGAGCAGGAGTAAAAATAAATGCTATTAATAGTTCATGCAAAATCACAAATAGAAGGGTTGTGTGTGGTGGTAATAATCTTCTGAGGTGTGTCTATTTCAATGCCAGGAGTAGTGTAGGGAAGGGAGATGAGTTAAGAGCGTGGATTGACACGTGGAATTATAATATTATAGCCATTAGAATAGTAATGGAAAAAGATGAGTATTGTCCTGTGGGTAAGATGCTGAACTGGGGGGAGGCTAACTATAGCCAGATTAGGCAAGACTTGGTGGCTGTTGATTGGGAGAGGCTGTTTGAGGGTAAATCCACATCTGGCACGTGGGAGTCTTTTAAGAAGCATTGATCGGCATGCAAGACAGGCATGTACCTGTAAAAAGGAAGGATAGGAAAGGTAGAATTCGAGAGCTGTGGATAACCAGGGAATTGTGGGTTTAATCAAAAAGAAAAAAGAGACGTACATAGGTCCAGACAGCTAAAAACAGAGGAAGCACTAGAGGAATACAGAGAAGATAGAAAAGAACTCAAACAGGGAATTAGAAGGGCAAAAGGGGGACACGAAATGTCTTTGACAGAGAGAAATAAGGAGAATCCTGAGGCATTTTATATATATATGTTACAAACAAATAGGTGTTGTCAGACCTCTTACTCAATGGAAGAAGCCAGAGAGTGAAGGATTGCTTCTCTGCTTCTCTGAGTGGATGCCCGTGACTAGTGAGTGCCACAGGGATCAGTGCTGGGTCCATTGTTGTTTGTCATCTGTATCAATGATCTGAATGATAATGTGGTAAATTGAATCAGCAAATCTTTGTATAAAACGATGGGAGATGTAGTGGACAGTGAGGAAGGTTTTCAAAGCTTGCAGAGCGATTTGGACCAACTGGAAAAATGGGCTGAAAAATGGCAGATGGAGTTTAATGCAGACAAGTGTGAGGCATTGCACTTTGGAAGGACAAACCAAGGTAGAACATACAAGGTAAATGATAGGACACTGAAGAGTGCAGTAAAAGAGAGGGATCTGAGGATACAGATACATAATTCCCTAAAAATGGCGTCAGAGATAGATAGGGTCATAAAGAGTGCTTTTGATACATTGGCCTTTATAAATCAAAGTATTGAGTATAAGAGTTGGAATGCTATGATGAGGTTGTATAATATATTGGTGAGGTTGAATTTAGAGTTATTGTGTGCAGTTTTGGTCACCTAATTACAGGAGGAATATTAATAAGGTTGAAAGAGCACAGAGAATGTTTACAAGAATGTTGTCAGGACTTGAGAAACTAAGTTACAGAGAAAGGTTGAATAGGTTAGATTTTGTTCCCTGAAGCATTCAAGACTGAGGGGAGATTTGATAGAAGTGTACAAAGTTATGATGGGTATAGATAGAGTGAAGGCAAACAGGCTTTTTCCACTGAGGCTAGGGGAGAAAAAAACTAGAGGACATGGGTTAAGGATGAAGGGGGAAAAGTTTAAAGGGAATATTGGGGGGGATTCTTCACACAGAGAGTGGAGGGAGTGTGGAATGAGCTGCCAGATAAAGTGGTGAATGTGGGCTCACTTTTAACATTTAAGAAAATCTTGGACAGGTGTATGGATGAGAAGGGTGTGGAGGGATATGGTCCAGGTGCAGGTCAGTGGGTCTAGGCAGAAAAATGGTTCAGCACAGACAAGAAGGGCCAACAGGCCTGTTTTTGTGCTGTATGGAAGCTTAAGACATTTAATTGGAGTCAGTTCCAATTGGAGTATTTTCAGAAGACACTGCTTTAGGGTAACTAGACAAAGCCCTCTTATTGAAACTATTGTGTTGGAACAGCTCATACTTAGGCTGTTATGGGAAGTTAAAACCTGCCGAGGTTTGCTGAATGTGGCTGGAGCAGACTCACTGTTCTTGTGGCCATTGTAACTTTAAAAATGCTGCAAGGCATTAGGTGAGCAACTGGAGCCATTTTATTTTTGCTTCTCCATTATCCATTTTGAAATGCACAAAAAAACTTCATAAAGTAGTCCAGCTGATGACTTTTTAAAATATTTCACACCTCAATTCTGTAATATAAATTGCATGAAACGCACTATATAAATGCAAGATATTGTTCATATGCTGAGCAAATGAATGATTATTTATAAATTGTGTGTAATATTCAGAAATAAGTATTGGGCCAATTAATACAGGTTCACTTTTCTCTCTTTGTAGGAATGGGATTATAGTTATGTACACAGCTTCTATCACTGCAGCCTGGCAGCTGCCTTTATCTTACTTCTTCCAAAGATCAACTCGCAAGCAGGAAATGGAGGTTCTCCAATAAAACTAAGTTGCTGCACACTCTGTTGTGTATGAAAGAGACAGAGTCTGTCTTTAATCCTAAAAGTATAATCCTGCATTGCATCAATGAAATTATCGTTCCTTTTGCCGTAACATGAAAAAGAAGGGGTGTGTATCATATATATCTCCAATCAGTTCTGGTATGTTAAGAAACATCCTCTGTAATGTTGGCTGTTGGGTGATAATATAAATATAAATTGCATGAAATGAAAACTCAGCTGAATGTGTGGTTCAAATGAAAGATTATAAAAATACAGAGACAAACAGAAAAACTATGGTGTGCTTTAAAAATAAACTGTGTGACCTTTATTGGGACAGGGGATACAAAGCCACACTTTCCAAATTCATGGCAAGGAAGCTGATGGATGTTTAAAAAAGGAAACTAGATACACCATTGGTCCCTGTGTCCCGTACAGTGCTTTGTTACTATGAGCAGATCTTAAAGCAGATTAAAAAGTTCTCCACTGACTTGATAAGCAGATATACCATTTGGCCAAGCTCAGCTACACAAACAAGTTAAAACCCTGGTCTCTGTAAAGCAAAAAGAGTGATTCATAAAAACTAGGAACAGGAATAGGCCATCTGGCCCCTTGAGCCTGCTCCACCATTCAATAAAATCATGGCTGATCTTCTCATGGGCCACTTATCTACCAGCTCATCATAACCTTAATTTGTTTATTCATAGAATCCTGCATTGCAGAAGTAGGCCATTCAGCCCATTGAGTCTGCACCAACTACAATCCCACCAGGCCCTATTCCCATAACTCCATGTATTTACCCTAGCTAGTTCCCCGACACTAAGGAGAAATTTAGCATGGTTAATCCACATAACCCACATATCTTTGGACAATGGAAGGAAATTGAGCACCTGGAGGAAGCCCACAAAGATATGGAGAGAATGTGCAAACTTTACACAGACAGTGACCTAAGCTAGGAATCGAACCCGGGTCCCTGACACTGTGAGGCAGCTAACACTGTGCCACTGTGCTGCCTATTGTTAAAATATCTATCTATCTTTGTCTTAGAAACATTCAACAAAGTTGCTTCAACTGCTGCAATGGCAGGAAATTCCACAGATTCATAATCCTTTGGGTGAAGAAGTTACTCCTCAATTCATTCTTAAATGTGCTTCCCCATTTTGAGGCCATGGCCCCTAGTTCTAATTTCACCTGTCGGTGGAAACACTGCTTCTATCTTATTTTTCCTCTTCATAATTTTATATATTTCTATAATATCCCCTCTCATTCTTCTGAATTCCAATGAGTATAACCCCAGTCTACTTGGTCTTTTCTCATAAGCCAACCCTCTCAACTCTGGAATCAACCTAGTGAATCTCCTCTGTACCTCCTCCAATGCCACTATATCCTTTCTCAATTAAGAAGACCATAACTGTACATGGTATTCCAGGTGTGGCCTCATCAATACCTTATATAGCTACACCATACCTTATACAGCTACACAATAACCTTCAGTTTTCAAACTCCATCACTCTAGCAATGAAGGACAAAATTCCATTTGCCTTTTTAATTACCTGCTGTATCTGCAAATCAACCTTTTGTGATTCATGCACAAGGACACCTATATTCCTCTGCACAATAGCATGCTGCAATTTTTTCCCATTTAAATAAAAGTCCATTTACCAATATTGTACTCCATCTGCCAGACCCTTGCCACTCGCTTAAACTATCTATTTCCCTTTGCAGAATTTCAATGTCCTCTGCACACTTGGCTGTACCACTCATCTTAGTGTCATCTGCGAAGTTTGACACACTACACTTGGTCCCCAACTCCAAATCATCTATGTAAGTTTTAAACAATTGCGATCCCAACACTGATCCCTGAGGCTCACCACAAGTCATTGATTGCCAATCAGTAAAACACCCATTTAGAACATAGAACATTGAACACTACAGCACAAACAGGCCCTTCGGCCCACAAGTTGTGCCGAACACATCAAAACCTACCCAGCCATAGACATATCTATAACCCCCAATCCCATTGGATCCCATATACTCATCCAGAAGTCTTTTAAAAGACCCCAGTGAGTTCGCCTCAACCACCACCGATGGCAGCCAATTCCATTCACTCACCACCCTCTGAGTGAAAAACTTTCCCCTAGCATCCCCTCTGTACTTGCTTCCCTGCACCTTAAATCTGTGCCCTCTCGTCGCGACCATTTCAGCCCTGGGAAATAGTCTCTGAGAGTTCACCCTATCTATTCCTCTCAACATCTTGTAAACCGCTATCAGGTCGCCTCTCAACCTTCGTCTCTCCAGGGAGAACAGTCCCAGCTCCCTCAACCTGTCTTCATAAGGCATGCCTCCCAATCCAGGCACATCCTTGTAAATCTCCTCTGCACCCTTTCAATAGCTTCCACGTCCTTCCTATAGTGAGGCGACCAGAACTGCGCACAGTACTCCAAGTGTGGTCTGACAAGGGTCCTATAAAGCTGCAGCTTTATAGGACCCCCACTCTTTGTCATCTGTTAGTTAACCAATCCTCTATCCATGCTAATACATTATCCATAATACCATGCACCTTTATCTTATATGGCAGTCTTTGGTGCGGCACCTTGTCAAATGTGTTCTAGAAATCCAGGTGCACTAAATCCACAGACTCCACATTGTCCACCACTCTCGTAACGTCCTCAAAGAATCCTACCATATTAGTGAAACATGACCTGCCTTTAATGATCCCATGCTGTGTCTTACCAATGGGACAAATTATATCCAGATATCTTGCAATTTCCTGATGATAGATTCAAGCATTTTCCCTACTATAGAAGTTAAGTTAACATACCTATAGTTACCTGCCTTTTGTCTACCTTTTTTTTAAACTGTGGCGTCATATTTGCTGATTTCCTTTAACTTCCAGTGAATTTTAGTAAATTATCACTAATGCATTTGCTAATTCCCCCATCATCTCTTTTTTGTCCCCTGGGATGCATTCCATCTGGGCCAGAAGACTTGTCTACCTTTAATTCCATTAGCTTGCCTAACACTTATTTATTGATAATAGTTTCTGGGCCCTCACCCATCATAACCTTTTTGTCATCAATTTTCTTCCGCTGTGAAGGCAAACACAAAATACAATAGATTTACCTGATTTACAGAAGGAAAAGTCACCCAGGTTCACACTCAACAGTTTTCTAACTCACTGCTGGAAAGTTGATTTGTATATGGCTGTTAAGTGTGAGACAATTAATTTTAGAGTTTTGAGGGAGGGGAAAATGAACCAGAATCCCTTTGGTGCAGAATTGGATGAAGGTGGCACTGTGGTTAGTGCTGCTACCTCACAGCACTAGAACCTGTGTTCAGTTTCGGCTTTGATTTATTGCCTATGTGTGAAGTTTGCACATTCTCCCCAAGTCTGACTAGGTTGCCTTCAGGTGTTCCAGTTTCCTCTCACAGATGTGCAGGTTAAGTGGATTGGCCATGCTAAGTTCCCCCTTCTTTCCCAAGATATGTAGGCTAGCGGGATTGGTGGGATAAATATCTGGAGCTATCCGCATGTTTATCCCACTAATCTCCCTAACCTACACAGGGTCTGGGTAAGATAAAAATGTGGTTCAGTGCAGACTTGACTGGGCTGAATGACCGCCATTGCACTATAGGGATTCTACAACTAAGAAGACATGATTGGACTTCAGCGCAGTGATTTTACCTCTTCACCCACACAGAGAGTTAAAATCAGACTCTCATTCTCAAAGTTCACAGATGACCACTTGCAGAAAAGACAGTTGCAATTTTCCACAGAACTTATAGCACAAAAACTAGCCATTGACCCAGTTAATTTATACTCGTATTTATGCTCCACACAAGTCTCTTTCTGTGCTACATCATTTATATATCCTTTCCAGCACTTGTTTCAAATCCTTGAATGTTATATTTCAAGTTCTCATCCAAATATTTTTTAAAGGTTGTAAGGTTTCCAGCTCCACTACCTTCTCAGGCAACACAATCCAGATTCCCACCTTCTGAGTGAATCTCTTTTTCTCAAATCTCTCCTGAATCTTCTGCCCCCTTCCCCTAAAGCTATACCCCTTTGTGATTGACCCCTCAACCATGGGAACAGCTGCTTCCTATCCAATCTATCCATACCCCTCATAATCAGCTTTTTCTGCTCTAAAGAAAACAATCCCAGCCTATCCAGTCTCTCCTTATAACTCATACATTTTTAAATGTATTTTTAATGCTTTTTAAACAACTTCTCAATTTTTCCTGCCACCTTCAAAGTTTTTTCCACCAATCCCCCAAGTCTTTCTGTTCCAACACCCATTTCTAAAATTGTTTCATTCTGTTTATATTCAGTCTCACATTCCTCCCTCCAAAATGCATCTCTTCACATTTTCCTTTATTAAATTTCAGCTAACTTGTGCATTTCATTTAATATTTCACTGGTTGGCCCATCTGCTCCTAAGGTTTAATATTGTCCAGCTCACTCTTTACTACATTTACCACAGCTCGAGTGTCCTACCAAGATATCACCAACATGTCTCTATCTCACCAAAAGATCAAACATCTTCAACCTCTGCTACACAAACATCAAAAAAATCATAAAATAAAAACAAAATACTCCAGGTACTGGAATCCGAAACAAAAACAAAAAATGCTGGAAGATCTCAGCAGGTCTGACAATGTCTGTGAGGAGAGAATAGAGCCAACTTTTTGACTCTGACAAAGGGTTATCTAGCCTCGAAACGTTGGCTCTATTCTCTCTTCACAGATGCTGTCAGACCTGCTGAGATTTCCCAGCATTCTCTGTTTTTGATGCCTATCACTCACCCACACTTCGGCAAATCAAACCAGAAGGCTGTGCTTCTGCTTCCAATTTACAATTGGAGCTCCCAATTCTGAAGTGGGAGAATCCAATAAATAAAGTTGTGCAATATTAATCTGAGGAACCAGATGATCTCCTACAGGACTGCTTTGAATTGGTGGACTGGTCAAGATTTAAGAATGCAGGAGCCTACTTAAATGAGTACCCCATGACAGTAACAGGCTCCAATAGTAACTGTATAGAAGACTGTGTGCCAAAGAAGCAAATCCATGCGTTTCTCAACCAAAAACCATGGATGAACCCTGACATCCATTGCATACTGAAGTTCAGGTCTGAGGCATTCAACTAACCTTCCTCACAGACAGAAGTGGTGGGTCATGAATAGCCAGATAGTTCCAGTCCAGTAATGATTTGTGCCGTTCTCACACTGCACCTGAAGGTTGGAAGATTCCAGAACTAGGAGAATCTGATGTCAAATGGACTATATTTAAACACTTGTTTAAATTTGTTAATCAGCCTTGTGCCCTTTCTGGGTGCTATTCCAATTCTGCCATTAGAAAGAGACTGGGATGATTGCAAAGTGTTAGAAGCTAGGCGCAAAACTGGGATTGGCACAATCTCACAGAATCATAGAGATTTACAGCATGGAAACAGAACCTTTGGCCCAACTTGTCTATGCCATCTTTTTTTTTGGAACCCCTAAGCTAATCCCAATTGCCCATATTTGGCCCATATTTCTCCCATACCCATTGTACCAATGGAACTATTTAAGTGCTTTTTCAAAGATAAAATTGTATCTGCCTCTCCTACTATCTCTGGCAGCTTGTTCCAGACACTCACTACCTTCTGTGTGAAAAAATTGCCCTTCTGGACACTTTGTATCTCTCCACTCTCACTTTAAACCAATGCTCTCTAGTTTTAGACTCCCCTATCTTTGCGGAAAGATATAGACTATTGACCTTGTCTGTGTCCCTCATTATTTTACAGACCTCTATAAGGTCACCCCTCAGCCTCCTTCGCTTTAGAGAGAAAAGTCCTAGTCTATTCAGCCTCTCCTTAAAACTCAATCTGCGTCAGGCATGGTGAGGTCAGAGAATTACCTCCATGGAATTCTCTACTACAGAAGCTGTGGGGGCTGGGTCACTGAATGTACTCATGAAAGAGATTGTTCTTTCCCCATTTTAATGACATCATGGGTAATGGGGAGAAAGCGGGAATATGGCATTGAGAACGAGGATCAGCCATGATCATACTGAATGGGGGAGCAGGCGAATGGCCTCCTCATTCTTGGGTTTCTCTGTTTCTGTGTTTCTATGTAAAGGAACAAATCCTGAATTGAGAACATGTTGGAAGATTTTGATGAAAGCACCTGTAATTTCCTCACCTAATTTCTTTAAATTGCTGACTGGAAACGATCTGGTTGTAGGATTTAGTCTTTTGTTTCATTTTTTTATAATAATGTTCTCTGCTTACTTTAATTTTAGTGAGTTCCATTCCTTGGTTCATTATTAGTTTTCCTGAAATGTCAATAGGTTTGCCATTTTCTTATTCTTATTAGAATTCATCTGAAGTAACTGCATTCGATTTTGGGCATTGTAACTCAGGAAGGAAAACTTTGGCAAGGATACCGTACAAATTAATTACAGGAATGAAGAGTTAAATTATGGATTGAAGTTGTATACAGGAAACTTGCATTCTGTTAAGTTTACAAGATTATAGGGTTATATGTTTAAGATGATGAAAGAATTAGAAAAAATGATGACCTCTGCTGGGGAGTTCAGATCAAGAAGTTTTATTCCTTTGTACAAATAGCTATCAGTTTTATAACTGATAAATTTATAACTTGATCAAAGATTTCTTGGAGAATTCGAATTAAAACTAAGCTATTCAGGGATGATGTCAGGAAGCCCATCATAAAGGATATTAGAAATCTGGAAAAAAGCAGTTGAGTCTAAGGGGCAATTGAAAATTTCCAAATATCGCTTGATAGACTTTTGATAAGTAAGTGGCCTGGGAACAGCCTTTGTTCCTCTGTGGGATTGTGAGCCAGTTTCTAGTTTCTTGGGACAAATGTGTGTCTCAGGAATCCTCCCCTGATCCTGCAAACTCAAACATGGTCAGTCCTGGAGGCCATCAACAAGTATGACACTAGTTTACCCATTGAGATCTGAACTTTAGTTCTGTATCTCCCTTTCCTTCAGTTGCCAAGTTCTGCACAGTACTCAAATAATTCTTAATCTAGTTTTGCAGGTTCCTGACAGAGCCACAACTCACTGATGCTGATTTATCGGCAATATTTAATTCTGTTGACAAACATTGTCAAGAATAATTTCTTAAAGAATTTTCAAAGCCATTTTGATTAGGAAAGGAGTACTTCCAGGACAAGCTATTCTAGAAAATATACTCACAGGACACACATTATATTGGTGGTAATCTGTAGGAGCTAGGTTAAATATTTCCTTAATTAAATGAAAACACATTGCTCCCATGGCTTGATTTCATGATTTAATGACAGTTTTATCCAGACTGTGAGAAATACTAATACTAAGGCAGAACAGCACAAGATGTTCTTCAGACAGAAAGTTGCCCAGGTTATTGTTGAAGGATCATGTAACACCTAAACATCTGGAACAAATTTGAAGTTCAGCTTCTTCCAATATGTTGTAGACATTCTAACTTTGGAATTTGCTAAATAATAAACCTTTAAACAAATTGGTAGTTGCGGCCAAGTGTTCCTTTCATGAACTGTGTATGAACAGAGTCTTCCAACTGAAGGCCAAAGCATAGGTTTGGAACAAAGTGGCAACTGTGTAACCAGTTTAAATTATGATGCAACTACATTCTCCAGGAATGAATCCCACACATTCTTTTGAGGGCCATTCTGAGACTCATCATCAAACAGCATTATCTGTTTCAACAAACTGACCATTGCAGCTATGTGACTTTGCCAGAACTTGTAGGAATTATGTTCCTTCTATATTCAGCTGGCCAACTGTATTACTAAATATCTTAGTTTGAGTTTGATTGGATTTATTATTGTCACATGTATTAACATACAGTGAAAAGTATTGTTTCTTGCATGCTATAAAGATAAAGTATACCGTTCATAGACAAGGAAAGGGGAGAATACAGAATGTAATGTTACAGTCACAGCTAGGATGCAGAGAAAGATCAACTTATTGCAAGATAAGTCCATTCAAAAGTCTGACAACAGCAGGGAAGAAGCTGTTCTTGACTTGGTTGGTACATGTCCTCAGACTTTTGTACCTTTTTCCCAATGGAAGAGAAGGTAGAAGAGAGAATATCCAGGGTGTGTGGAGTGCTTGATAATGCCATTATGCCGGCTGCTTTTCCCGAGGCAGTGGAAAGTGTAGATAGAGCAATGAGTGGGAGGCTGGTTTCAGTGACGGACTGAGCTACATTCATGACCCTTTGTAGTTTCATGTGGTCTTGGGCAGAGCAAAAGCCATACTGTGATGTTAATGTATCTTCAAAAGATTTTTCTTTAAATCATGATCTCTGCAGCTGTTACAATCAGTGTTTCTCAGTTCACAGCTAGGCCGACTACAATAAGTCATTTGATTGTACCCCCACTAATGTACCCCTCCCCACATTAGTTTAAACTCTGCCAAAACATTCCAGATAAACTCCCAGCTAAGATATTTGTACCCTTTCCATTTAAGTGTAGCCCATCCTTCCTATACAGGTGCCGTTCTCTCATGAAAATTTCCCAGTGATCAACAAATATAAAACCCTCCTTCTTGCACCTATCTTTCAGCCATGTGTTCAATTGAAGGATCTCGCTGTTCCTAGCCTCACTAGCACTGAGCGCCTGGAACAGTCCAGAGATTGCTACCCTAGAGGCCTTACTCTTTAGTCTAATGCTCATCTCCCTGAATTGCTCACGCATTACCCCCTGCTCTTCCTACTTACGTCCTTCTCATCTATATGTATGATCACGTCTGTTTGATTCCCTTTGCCCTTTAATATACCTCCTACCCTCTCTGAGACATCCAGGACTGCAGCACCAGGGAGGTAGACTACCATCCTGGAGTTTCGCTTTCATCTATAGAACTGCCTGTCCATGCCTCTAACCATCACATCCCCCACCACTATTGCTCTCCAAGTTCCCTTCTTTCCCTTCTGGGCCACGGAGGCGATCTTAATTTTTTGAACGGGGATATCCACAGGGGATTCCTCCACTGACTTATTGCTCCCCTCACCTCTCTCATCTTTTGCCCATCCCTTGCTATTTTGGGAGACTGCCATTGGCGTCCTCTCTGGGACATCACCCTTCTGATTTTTGCCCTTCCTGACTGTTACCCACATGTCATCCTCCTGAGGTCCCAATGTGACCATTTGTCTATAACTTCTATCTATTATTCTCTCATTCTCCCTGACTAAAATTAGACCATTGAGCCACAGCTCCAGCTCCCTGACACCTGATGAGGTGTATAGAACATAGAACACTACAGCACAAACAGGCCCTTCGGCCCACAAGTTGCACCGATCATACCTATACCTATCAGGCCATAGAATCATTTAATCCCATATACTCATCCAGAAGTCTCTTAAAAGACCCCAGTGAGTTTGCCTCTACCACCACCGACGGCAGCCGATTCCATTCACTCACCACCCTCTGAGTGAAAAACTTACCCCTAACATTACCTCTGTACTTGCTCCCCAGCACCTTAAACCTGTGTCCTTTTGTAGTGACCATTTCAGCTCGGGGAAATAGCTTCCGAGAATCCACCTTATCTATTCCTCTCAATGTTTTATAAACCTCTATCAGGTCGCCCTTCAACCTTCATCTCTCCAGGGAGAAGAGACCTAGCTCCCTCAATCTATCTTCATAAGGCCTGCCTCCCAATCCAGGCAACATCCTTGTAAATCTCCTCTGCATCCTCTCAATAACTTACACATCCTTCCTGTAGTGAGGTGACCAGAACTGCGCACAGTACTCCAAGTGGGGTCTGACAAGGGTCTTACAAAGTTGCAGCATTACCTCCCGACTCCTAAACTCAATACCTCTATTAACGAAGGCCAGTAAACCATACGCGTTCTTAACCACTCCTCCACCTGCGAGGCTGATTTAAGAGTCCTATAGACCTGGACCCCAAGGTCCTTTTGCTCCTCAACACTGCAAAGACTCCTACCTTTGATATTGTACTCCTTCATCCCATTGGTCCTGCCAAAATGGACCACTACACATTTATCCGCATTGAAGTCCACCTGCCACTTCTCTGCCATTCTTTCATCCTATCTATGTCACGCTGCAACTTCTGACATCCTTCCAGACTATCCACAACCTTCGTATCGTCGGGGAACTTATTAACCCATCTTTCCACATCCTCATCCAGATCATTTATGAAAATGACAAACAGCAAGGGTCCTAGAACAGATCCCTGGAGGAGTTGTAGACAGTGAGGATGAATGTTACAGTTTGCAGAGGGACATAGATAAGATGCAGAGCTGGGCCAAGAGATGGCAAATGGAATTTAATACGGAAAAGTGTGAGGTGATTCACTTTGGTAAGAGTAATATGTGTGCAGAATATAGGGCTAATGGTAGGACTCTTAGTAGTGTAGATGAGCAGAGAGATCTCCGTGTACAGGTGCATAGATCTCTGAAAGTTGGTATTCAAGTTGATAAGGTTGTTAAGAAGGCGTATAGTGTGTTAGCATTTATTGGTAGAGGGATTGAATTTTGGAACTGAGATGTCATGTTGCAACTGTACAAAACTCTCGTGCAGCCGCACTTGGAGTATTGTGTACAGTTTTGGTTGCCACATTATAAGAAAGATGTGGAGGCATTGGAAAGGGTGCAGAGGAGGTTTACCAGGATGTTGCCTGGTATGATGGGTAGGTCTTATGAGGAAAGGCTAAGGGACTTGAAGTTATTTTCATTAGAGAGAAGAAGGCTAAGAGGTGACTTAATTGAGACATATAAGATGATCAGAGGGTTAGATAGGGTAGATAGTGAGAGCTTTTTTCCTTGGATGGAGATGGATAGCACGAGGGGACATAGTTTTAAATTAAGGGGTGGTGGTTATAGGACAGATGCTAGAGGTGGGTTCTTTACTCAGAGGGCAGTAAGGGTGTGGAATACCCTGCCTGCAGCAGTTGTGGACTCGCCAAGTTTAAGGGCGTTCAAATGGGCAGTGGATAGGCACATGGATAACATTGGAATAGTTTAGGATAGAGGGTCATAAAATTGGTTCCATTGGTCGGCGCAACATCAAGGGCCGAAGGGCCTGTACTGCGCTGTAATGTTCTATGTCCTATGTTCAATGTTCATTCCCTAGCTCCTGCTTAATACTGTGGTAGTTAGCCTTCCCTCAGTTTAGTACTCTCACTCTGGGACTTCTATCCTTTTCTACAAGTATTTTGAAATTTATAGAATTGTGATCCCTGTTCCCAAAATGGTCCCTCACTGAGACATCAATCACCTGTCCAGGCTCGTTTCCCAGAACCAGGTCTAAGAAGCCCCTTACTGAGTTGGACTATCTACATGTTGCCTCAAGAAGCACTCATGGACACACTGAACAAATTTTTCCCCGTCGAAGCCTCTGGCACTAAAGGAATCCCTGCCTATATTGGGGAAATTAAAATCTGGATATAAATTTCCCCTTGCGAAGATGCAGCATGGATTCATGAAGGGCAGCTCATGTTTGACTAATCTGGTGGAATTCTTTGAGAACATTACATGTGCAGTGGCCAATGGGGAACCTGTGGATGTGATGTATCTGGATTTCCAGAAGATATTTGAGAAGGTGCTGCATCAAAGATAAAGGTGTATGGTATTATGGGTAATGTATTAGCATGGATAGAGGAATGGTTAACTAACAGAAAGCAAAGAGTGGGGGTAAATGGGTATTTTTCTGGTTGGTGATCAGTGACTTGTGGTGTGCCTCAGGAATCAGTGCTGGGACCACAATTGTTTACAATTTACATACGTGATTTGGAGTTGGGGACCAAGTGTAGTGTGTCAAAATTCACAGATGACACTAAGATGAGTGACAGAGCAAAGTGTGCAGAGAATGCTGAAAGTCTGCAGAGGGATATAGATAATCTAAGTAAGTGGGCAAGAGTCTGGCAGATGGAGTACAATGTTGGTAAATGTGAGGTCATTTTGGTAGGAATAACAGCAAAATGAACTGTTATTTAAATGGTAAAAAATTGCAGCGTGCTGCTGTGCAGAGGGACCTGGGTGTCCTTGTGCAGGAATCTCAAGGAATTGGTTTGCAGGTAATTAAGAAGATAAATGGAATGTTGTTCTTCATTGCTACAGGGATGGAGTTTAAAAACAGCGAGGTTATCATCCTGATTTATGGATGAAAAGGGAATGGTTTAGGTTAGAGGGTCATTGCTTTTTCTTAATTGGTCAGTGCAACATCGAAGGCCAAAGGGCCTGTTCTGCGCTGTAATGTTCTATGTTCTATGTTCTGTTGCATCTGTATAAGGTGCTGGTGAGGCCACACCTGGAGTATTGTGTACAGTTTTGATCTCCTTACTTGAGAAAGTATATACTGGCACTGGAGGGAATGTAGAGGAGATTCACCAGGTTGATTCTGGAGTTGAGGCTTGGCTTATGAGGAGAGACTGAGTAGAGTGGGGCTATACTCATTGAAATTCAGAGAATGAGGTCTTATAGAAATATAAAAGATTATGAAGGGAATAGATAAGATAGAAGCAGGGAAGTTATTTCCACTGGCAGGTCAAACTAGAACTAGGGGGCATAGCCTCAAAATAAGGAGATTAGGACTGAATTGAGGAGGAACTTCTTCACACAATGGATTGTGAATCTGTGGAATTCCCTGCCCAGTGAAGCAGTTGAGGCTACCTCATTGAATACTTTTAAGGCAAGGATAGATAAACTTTTGAACAGTAAAGGAATTAAGGGTTATGGTGAGTGAGTGGGTAAGTGGAGCTGAATCCATGAAAAAAATCAGCTATGATTTTATTGAATGGCAGAGTAGGCTCGAGGGGGCAGATGGCCGACTCCTGCTCCTAGATCATATGTTAACTCATGAAAGGAGATTGTATTTGACAAATTTCTGAGTTCTTTAAGAATGCAACTCATAAAGAATATAAAGGGGGCCAGTATTTGGATTTCCAAATGGTGTACAAAAGCAAATAAAAAGTAATTTAAAACCAAGCTCACAGTGTTAGAGGTAGTAGGTTAGCATGGACGAGAGGTTTGACTAACTAACCCAGCCATGGTAATTGGATTATTTTCATATTGCAAGCTTTAACAAGCGCGATGCCACAGGGGTAAATGCTGGGACCTCAAATATTGACGATGTATATTAATGAGGGAGTGGAGTCAGATTTGTTAATGGTGGAAGTATACATGGGAAATCAAATGTGTGGGAGACAGAGGGAGTCAGCAATGTTATAGATTGTAATATGACATAGATAGGCTGGTAACTTGGGCATACAGATGGCAGATGGAATTCAATCCTGATAAATGCGAGGTGATCCATTTTGGGAGAAAGAATGTAGGGGGGAGGTATATGATAAAGGGTAGATCTATTAAGAGTATAGAAACGCAGAGGGACCTGGGGGTGCAGGTGAACAAGTCTGAAGGTGGCAGAGCAAGTGGAGAAGGTGTGAAGAAAGCATATAGTATGCTAACCTTTATAGGAAGGGGTATAGAGTACCAGAGCTGGCCTTTAACATTGCAGTTGTATAAAACGTTGGTTAGACCTCATTTGGAATACTGCGTCCAGTTCTGGTCGCCTTACTACCGGAAGGACATGGAGACTCTGGAGAGAGTGCAGAGAAGGTTTACCAGGATGCTGCCTGTTATGGAAGGTCTGAGTTACGAGGAGAGATTAGGCAAATTGGGACTGTTTTCCTTAGAAAGACGTAGCCTTAGAGGAGATCTAATAGAGGTGTACGAGATTATGAGGGGTATAGATAGAGTAAACAGGGTTAAGCTTTTTTCTAGGATGGACTTGAATAGCATGAGGGGTCACGGGCTTAGGGTGAGTGGGGTAAGGTATAATTTGGATGCTAGAGGGAGTTTTTTCACACAGAGAGTGGTGGGGGTATGGAATGCACTGCCAAGTAAAGTGATGGAGTCAGGTACTCTGGAGTTATTTAAGAACAAAGAACAAAGAAGAACAAAGAACAAAACAGCACAGGAAACAGGCCCTTCGGCCCAACAAGCCTGCGCCGCCATCCCGATGTTCCCACCTCTACCCGCGATCCCTGTCCATGTTTATAGATCTATGGATTGAAAACCAAATTTGAGACAATTTAGCAAGAATTTGTTTTGCCGATTAGCCTAAGAGCACATCTTTGGGACGTGGGAAGAAATACTTAGATGGGCACATGAACAGAATGGGAATGGAGGGATATAGAAAACTGATTTTAAAATAGGGATCATGAGCCATGGGAGTCCCTGGGAAGTGTGTAAATAGATGGTGATATTGATGTACTTGTTTTTATCCTACAGGTGTTTTGGTCCACCTTATGTCTAACAAGGGGCATACACGCGATAGGTCGTGAGAGGGCTGCTCTTGGATTTTTTTTCCCGAGAGTATCCTCGTGCTTCATGTCGTTAGTGTATGCTTGACCTGGAATTTGATGGGCAACACGACAGCTCAGTGACTATCGCTGTGCTGTGCAGATACATGGATTTGGGCCTGTGTCTGTGGGAGTTTGCGCATTCTCCCTGTGCTTGCATGGGTTTTCTCCAGGTACTCTGGTTTCCTCCCACATCCCAAAAATATGCTCTTAGGCTAATTGGCAAAACAAATTCTCCCTAAATTGTCTCAAATTTGGTTTTTAATCCATAGATCTATAAACATAGACAGGGATCACGGATAGAGGTGGGAATATCGGGGTGGCGGCGCGGGCTCGTTGGGCCGAAGGGCCTGTTTCCCATGCTGTTTTGTTCTTTGTTCTTTGTAATAGAGGCAGCTGGATAAAAGTGAGCAGGTTAAAAAATAGCAATGGAGTATAATGTGGGCAAACATGAGGTTATCTAATTTGGCAGAAAGAAGAACGATATCTAAATGGAGAGAGGATATAGAATGTTGTGATGCAGAACGATCTGGGGCCCACAAAATGTCTCCCTTTCTTGCAAAGGAGATGAACTGTAAAAGTATGGATGTCTTGTTACAACCGAACAGGGTGTTGGTGAGATCTTGTCTAATGTGCTCTGTGCAGTTTTGCGTCTTATTTAGGGAGGGATATACTTTCATTAGAAGCAGTTCAGAGAATGTTCATGAGATTGAACATTGGGGTTGAAAGGATTTGCCTTATAAGGAAATGTTGAGTAAGTTGATGGTACTCTCTGTCTTTAAGAAATGTATTTTAACCATGTTTCTTTGCAGGATGTTTCATTGCATTCCCCGGTTTGTCTACAACCAAATATTGTTACTGAAGCAGTATAATATTTATAATGTTTGCTTTAATCTGAAATATTTTCCATAAGTTTTCAATCATCAAAACTGTAGAGGATTCATCCTTGGCATTTCAGGGTATTTACAACATCCATGGCAGTAACAGTTTGGGGTGTTCAGTGTAGGTAACCAAGTCCCAGATGCTGTTCTCATTCAGGTCTCCTCAGGTTTCTTTGTAGATGATGACTGAAATGCACTTAATGCCCTCAGTAATACAATATTCAATACTGGAGGGAAGGGTTCAGGTATTTGGACAATTGGGGCTTATTCTGGGGAAGGTGGGACCTCTACAAGAGGGATGGTCTGCACCTGAACCGGAGAGGTACCAATATCTTGGAGGGTAAATTTGCCAGTGCTATTCGGGGGGGTTTAAACTGATTCAGGGGGGGAATGGGAACCTGAATTGTTGTGCCAGTATAAGGAGGATGTGAATAGGGAGGTCACAGATAAGGTTTCTAGGTCGCAGCAGTATAGTGGCAAACGGGAGGGTAGTTTGAAGTGTGTATACGTTAATGCGAGGAGCATATGCAATAAAGTGGATGAACCTGCAGCCTGGATTGGTGCTTGGGACTTCGATGTTGTGGCCATTTCAGAGACGTGGATAGAGCAGGGGCAGGAATGGTTGTTGCAGGTTCCGGGGTTAAGATGTTTCAGTCAGAGCAGAGGTGGTGGTAGAAGAGGGGGAGGAGTGGCATTGTTAGTTAAGGACAGCATTACGGTGGCAGAAAAGACATTTGAAGTGGACTTGTCTGCTGAGGTTAGAAACCAGAAAGGAGAGATCAGACTGTTGGGAGTTTTTTTTTAATTAAATATAGGCCTCCAAAAAGTTCCAGAGAAGTAGAGGAAGGGATTGCAAAGTTGATCCTGGATAGGTGTGGAAGTAACAGGGTAGTTGTAATGGGGGACTTTAACTTTTCTAATATCGATTGGAAAAGCTATAGTTCAAGTACGTTAGAGGGGTCAGTTTTTTGTTCAATGTGTGCAGGAAGGTTTCATGACTCAGTATATAGATAGGCCAACAAGAGGCGAGGCTATATTGGATTTGGTACTGGGTAATGAACCAGACCAGGTGTTAGACTTGGAGGTGGGTGAGCACTTTGGTGATAGTGACCACAATTCGGTTACGTTTACCTTAGTGCTGGAAAGGGATGGGCACATACTGAATATCAGTAGTTATAGCTGGGGGAAAGGTAATTATGAGGCTATTAGGAGAGATTTAGGATGCATAGGGTGGAGCAGGAAATTGCAGGGGCTGGGAACATCTGAAATGTGGAGCATATTTAAGGAACAGCTTCTGCATGTCCTTAATGAATATGTACCTGCCAGGCAGGGAGGAAGTGGTCAAGTGAGGGAACCATGCTGTACTAGGGAAGTTGAATCTCTGGTGAAGAGGAAGAAGGAGGCTTATATAATGATGAGACGTGAAGGCTCAGTTAGGGCAATAGAGAGCTATAAATCAGCCAGGAAGGAGCTAAAGAGGGAGTTGAGAAGAGTTAGAAGAGGTCACGAGAAGACTTTGGCAGATAGGATTAAGGAGAATCCTAAAGCTTTTTACAGGTATATAAATAATAAAAGATTGGTTAGGGCAAGATTAGGGCCAGTCAGAGATAGCAGTGGAAGTTGTGCGTGGAGCCTGAGGAGATAGGAGAGACACTGAATGAGTATTTTTCGTCAGTATTCACGCAGGAAAAAGACAATGTTATCGGGGAGAATACTGCGATACCAGGTTGTAGACTGGGCAGGATTGAGGTTCATAAGGAGGAGGTGTTAGCGAATCTTGAGGGTATGAAAATTGATAAGTCCTCTGGGCCAGATGGGATTTACCCCAGGATTCTCTGGGAGGCTAGAGAAGAGATTGCAGAGCCTTTGGCTTTGATCTTCATGTCGTCGTTGGCTACAGGTATAGTGCCGGAAGACTGGAGGATGGCAAATGTTGTCCCTTTGTTCAAAAAGGGGAGTAGGGACCATCTTGAAAATTATAGACCGGTGAGCCTGACTTCTGTTGTGGGCAAAGTCTTGGAAAGAATCATAAGGGATAGGATTTATAAGCATCTAGAGAGAAATAAATTGATTAGGGATAGTCAGCACAGTTTTGTGAAGGGTAGGTCGTGCCTCACAAACCTTATTGAGCTTTTTGAGGAGGTGACCAAAGAGGTAGATAAGGGTAAGGCAGTTGATGTAGTGTATATGGATTTTAGCAAAGCGTTTGATAAGGTTCCCCCATGGTAGGCTACTGCAGAAAGTGCAGATGCATGGGATTGAAGGTGATTTAGCAGTTTGGATTAGGAATTGGCTGATAGAAGACAGAGGGTGGTGGTTGATGGGAAATATTCAATCTGGAGTGCAGTTACAAATGGTGTACCTCAAGGATCTGTTTTAGGGCCACTGCTGTTTGTCATTTTTATAAATGACCTAGATGAGGGTGTAGAGGGTTGGATTAGTAAATTTGCTGACGATACCAAAGTGGGGGAGTTGTAGACAGCGAGGATGGATGTTACAGTTTGCAGAGGGACAAAGATAGGTTGCAGAGCTGGGCCGTGAGGTGGCAAATGGAATTCAATACGGATAAGTGTGAGGTGATTCACTTTGGTAGGAATAACAGGCATATGAAATATAGGGCTAATGGAAGGACCCTTAATAGTGTTGTCGAGCAGAGGGATCTTGGGTTACAAGTACATAGCTCTTTGAAAGTTGGCACCCAGGTTGATAAAGTTGTTAAGAAGGCGTATGGTGTGTTAGCTTTTATTGGTAGTGGGATTGAATTTAGGAGCTGTGAGGTTATGTTACAACTGTACAAAACTTTGGTGCGGCCGCACTTGGAGTATTGCGTACAGTTCTGGTCGCCGCATTATAAGAAAGATGTGGAAGCATTGGAAAGGGTGCAGAGGAGGTCTACCAGGATGTTGCCTGGTATGGTGGGAAGGCCTTATGAGGAAAGGCTGAGGGACCTGAGGTTATTTTCATTAGAGAGAAGAAGGTTACGCGGTGACCTGATTGAGGCGTATAAGATGATCAAAGGACTGGATAGGGTGGATAGTGAGAGCCTTTTTCCTCGGATGGTGATGACCAACATGAGGGGACATAACTTTAAATTAAGACGTGGTAGTTATAGGACGGATGTCAGAGGCAGGTTCTTTACACAGAGGGTGGTGCGGGCGTGGAATGCCCTGCCTGCACAGTTGTGGACTCACCTACTTTGGGGGCATTCAAATGGTCGGCGGATAGGCATATGGATGATATTGGAATAGTTTAGGATAGAGGGTCTGCTGGCTGGCGCAACATCGAGGGACAAAGGGCCTGTACTGCGCTGTAATGTTCTATGTTCTATATTCTGTGGGTCTTATGTTGAGCTTGATTGGGATGATTGTGGTGCTATTGTCATCTCTTCATATTGAGAATGTGCTCCATTGTGTTTTCATTCTTCGCTATCTGAGCAATTGCAAATGGTACTGAACATTGTCCAATCAACAATGAACATCCTAATTCCAAACCTTATAGAACATAGAACATTACAGCACAGAACAGGCCCTTCGGCCTTCGATGTTGCGCCGACCAATATAAAAAGCAATGCCCCTCCAAACTAAACCATTCCCTTCTCTTTCATATACTTATCAACTAACCTCTTAAACGCCACCAAACTTGGTGCATCTACAACTGCTGCAGGCAGGGCATTCCACTCCCGAACCACCCTTTGGATAAAGAACCTACCTCTGACATCCGTCCTATAACTATCACCCCTTAATTTAAAGCTGTGTCCCCTTGTGCTAGCTTTCTCCATCCTAGAAAAAAGGCTATCACTGTCCACCCTATCTAAACCTCTAATCATCTTATATGTTTCGATAAGGTCTCCTCTTAGCCGCCTCCTTTCTAACGAAAACAACCTCAAATCCCTCAGCCTCTCTCATAAGACCTGCCCTCCATACCAGGCAACATCCTGGTAAACCTCCTCTGTACCCTCTCCAATGCCTCCACATCTTTCTTATAATGCGGGGACCAGAACTGTACACAGTACTCCAAGTGCAGCCGCACTAGAGTTTGTACAGTTGCAACATGACGTTGTGGCTCTGAAATTCAGTCCCCCTACCAATAAAAGCTAAGAGTCCGTATGCCTTCTTAACAACCTTATCGACTTGATTGCCAACTTTCAGGGATCTATGCACATATACAACAAGATCCCTCTGTTCTTCAACACTATTAAGAGTCCTACCATTAGCCCTATACTCTACACATTTGTTATTCCTGCCATAGTGCATTACCTCACACTTTTCCACATTAAACTCCATTTGCCACCTATCGGCCCAGCTCTGCAACTTGTCCAAGTCACTCTGTAAACTATAACACCCCTCTTCACTATCTACCACTCCACCAACTTTAGTGTCATCTGCAAATTTACTGATCCATCCCTCAATACCTCATCCAGATCATTTATAAAAATTACAAACAGCAGGGGCCCCAAAACAGACCCCTGAGGCACACCACTTGTCACCAAACTCCACAATGAATATCTCCCATCAACCACCACCCTCTGTCTTCTATCTGCTAGCCAATTCCTAACCCAATTAGCTAAATCACCCTCTATCCCATACATCTGCATTTTCTGCAGAAGTCTTCCATGGGCAACCTTATCAAACGCCTTACTAAAGTCCATATATACCACATCAACCGCCTTACCCCCATCCACCTCCTTAGTCACTTTTTCAAAAAACTCAATGAGGTTAGTAAGGCACGACCTACCCCTCACAAAACCATGCTGACTATCCCCAATCAATTAATTTCTCTCTAAATAACTATAAATCCTATCCCTAATAATTCTCTCCAATACTTTGCCCACAACAGAAGTAAGACTCACTGGCCTATAATTCCCTGGAAGGTCTCTCTTTCCCTTCTTGAACAATGGGACCACATTCGCTATCCTCCAGTCCTCCGGAACCACACCCGTAAACAACGACGACCTGAAGATCAGAGCCAGAGGCTCTGCAATCGCCTCTCTTGCCTCCCAGAGAATCCTAGGGTAAATCCCATCCGGCTCAGGGGACTTATCCAACTTCAAACCCTCGAGAATATCTAGCACATCCTCCCTATGATGAAGAGAAGGTGATTGATGAAGCGGCAGGATAGGTGAGGAAGACGGTACATGAGATACAAAGAAGAACAAAGAATAAAGAACAACACAGCACAGGAAACAGGCCCTTCAGCCCAACGAGCCCACGCCGCCATTTTAACATTATGAGTGCCCTCCTCTACCTATGACCTTTGTCTGCACCTATTGGGGAAGACTAATTTAGGGACAATTTGTTCACACCAATCAGCCTAAGAGCACATCTTTGGGATGTGGGAGGAAACCGGAGCACCCGGAGAAAACCCACGCAATCCAGGGAGAATGTGCAAATTCCCACAGACACAGGCCCAAATCCATGTATCTGCACAGCACAACGATAGTCACTGAGCTGTTGTGTTCAGCTGGTCCAGTTGAAGCGTACGCTAATGACGTGAAGCACTAGGCAACTCTCGCAGCAACATCCAAGAGCAACCCTCGCATGACCCACTGCGTGTATGCCCCTTGTTGGTCAACAAGGCGGACCGAATCACCTGTGAAGTAAAAGAAAAGACATCAATAAACATGCAAAACTTAGAGAGACATTTACAGAATCTCCAGAAGGGCAGAAATGAAGCAAGTGAGCCATGGAATATGTTGGAAGGTCCACAGGAATCAATTGATTCCCAGGGACGTCCCAGGGCTCTTGATCTTTATTTAGAACAGTCTCCGGTATCCTTCCATTTCTAGTCCGCTCATGTGCCCTTTAACAACCCTAGTGTGCCTGCCTCCAACACTTGGCAGTGCATTCCAGGCCCCCAACATGCTTTGTGTGAAAAACCTCCCTCTAACACCTGAGTTATACCTCGCCCCCCTCACCCGAAGCCCATAGTTATTGTATTCGACCTGGGAAAAAGTTTACTATTGTTCACTCTATCTATACCCTTCATAATCTTATACACCTTTATCAGATCTCCCCTCATTCTCTACCTTTCTAAGGAGAACAGCCCCAGTTTGCCCAATCTCTCCTCATTGCTCAGTCCTTCCATGCCAGGCAACATCCTGGTAAATCTCCTCTGCACTCTCTCCAGGGTCTCCACATCCTTCCAGTAGGAAGGTGACCAGAACTGGATGCAGGATTCCAAATGCAGGCAAACCAATGTTCTATACAACGGCAACATTAGATGCCAGCTGTTATACTCTAATATGCCTTTTTTAGCCAAGGCATAAAGTTTAAGAGCAGAAAGCTGATGCTAGAATTGTATAAATGTTAGTTAGGCCTTGGAGAGAGTGTTGTGTAAAGTTTACAGGAGGAATGTGAATGCAATAAAGAGGAAATTTAAAAGGGGGCTGCTGAGAATTTTAACCATATGGAAGAAACAGGATTGTTTCTTACGGGACAGAGGGCTGACAGGAGATTTCATTGAGACTGTGAGAGGCTGGGAAGGATCTATTTCTCTAAACAGTTTGAGGAGAAACTTTTCACCCAGAATGTCAGTCTGGACTGTGGAAATAACCATCTGAACTTGTTCTAAAAGCAAAAAGCCATTACGTTTAGCAAATTCTTGGATATGTATTTGAAATGCTGTAACTACAGATAGAAAAACCAGGAGCTGGAAGATGGGTTGAGGTTGGATAACTTTTTGATGAATGTGCCTGCGATATCCTTGTACTCTGATAATTCCATGGTGCTATAAGAATAAAAATCTACCTGGGTTTCTTCAGCTCGTTACTGCAGCTGGGGGACAATGAAGGAAGTAACTTGATAGGCACAAGGTGTTTCTGGGCATTGTAATAGATTTATGATAAGTGGTTTTATAACACAGACCGACACACTCAAATCTGATATTCTTCCTTCTGACAGTCACTGTTTAATGATGACAATGTATAGATTCACAAACAATTTCACAACATAGATTCACAACAGTGCTAGTTACACAAGGTATTAAACCATGAGAAAAACAAGACATAACTGCACGATCTCCATCGAAATCCACATAGAAAGAAGCTTCCAAATCAAACACAAACAACATATTGAGTAAACACATGTATTAGGGATCAGTCACAGTAACATTTGAAGCAATTCAGTTGTGAAGTGCTGTCATTCCAAGTGTCTATTTATTCTTCAGCTTTTGTAATAATTTAATGCCTTAAGATGGATTTATTTTCTATTTTTGTGCAAGAAAATATCAAGTATTCAAAATAAATGATTGTCATATTTGAGTGTTAAAGAGAAACAGCTGTCAGGGCAGATTCTGCAGACTCAAATGTTTGGCTAAGCCTGGAATTTCTGTATTTGAGTTGAAAAGGTCCTCTGTAACCTGTATCTGGGAACGTAACTGAAACGGACAATAAAGCAAAACATCAGAGAGAATGTGTTCCAGGTCAAAGCTGGCATGTCTGTGTTTATGTCTGAGCATTGAATTCCTCACAAAATGGATGTATAAAAACATTGGGATTATTTTGAACTTTAGAACCTTTATGTGGGACCAGCCTGACGTATTTTTCCAGAATTCTATTAACTTTGCTAGTTTTTTGACAGTTTTCCAATAAGGTCATTTTGTCCTGACATATAAATTAGCTTAAAAAGTAAAAACATAATGTGACTTGAAGATTACATCTTGCAATTTTACTTTTATACTTTGTTCTAATTTAAACATCACCATTTGCAGACGATACAAAGATGGCTGGACTTGCGGATAGTGAGGAGCATTGTCAGGCGATGCAGCAGGACATAGATAGGCTGGTAGCTTGGGCAGACAGATGGCAGATGGAATTTAATCCTGATAAATGTGAGGTGATGCATTTTGGGAGAAAGAATGTAGGGGGGAGGTATATGATAAAGGGCAGACCTATTAAGAGTATAGAAACGCAGAGGGACCTGGGGGTGCAGGTGCACAAGTCTCTGAAGGTGGCAGAGCAAGTGGAGAAGGTTGTGAAGAAAGCATATGGTATGCTAGCCGTTATAGGAAGGGATATAGAGTACAAGAGCTGGCCTTTAATGTTGCAGTTGTATAAAACGCTGGTTAGACCTCATTTAGAATACTGCGTCCAGTTCTGGTCGCCTTACTACCGGAAGGACGTGGAGACTCTGGAAAGAGTGCAGAGGAGGTTTACCAGGATGCTGCCTGGTATAGAAGGTCTGAGTTACGAGGAGAGATTAGGCAAATTGGGACTGTTTTCCTTAGAAAGACGTAGACTTAGAGGAGATCTGATAGAGGTGTACAAGATTATGAAGGGGATAGATAGAGTAAACAGGGTTAAGCTTTTTTCTAGGATGGACTCAAATAGCACGAGGGGTCACGGGCTTAGGGTGAGGGGGGTAAGGTATAATTTGGATGCTAGAGGGAGTTTTTTCACACAGAGGGTGGTGGGGATATGGAATGCGCTGCCAAGTAAAGTGGTGGAGGCAGGTACTCTGGAGTTATGTAAGAAATACTTAGATGGGCACATGAACAGAATGGGAATGGAGGGGTATAGAAAACTGATTTAAGATAGGGATCATGAGCCTTGGGAGTCCCTGGGAAGTGTGTAAATAGATGATGATATTGATGTACTTGTTTTTATCCTAAAGGTGCTTTGGTCCACCTTGTTGTCTAATGAAGGGCATACACACGATGGGTCGTGAGATCTTTTGAGGTCTTGGATCTTTTTCGAGAGTATCCTACTGCTTCACGTCGTTAGTATACGCTTGGCCTGGACCATTTGATGGGCAACACAACAGCTCAGTGACTATCGCTGTGCTGTGCAGATACATGGATTGGGCCTGTGTCTGTGGGAGTTTGCGCATTCTCCCCGTGCTTGCGTGGGTTTTCTCCGGGTGCTCCGGTTTCCTCCCACATCCCAAGGATGTGCTCTTAGGCTAATTGGCAAAACAAATTCTCCTTAAATTGTCTTAAATTTGGTTTTTAATCCATAGATCTATAAACATGGACAGGGATCACGGGTAGAGGTGGGAACATCGGGGTGGCGGCGCGGGCTCGTTGGGCTGAAGGGCCTGTTTCCCGTGCTGTTTTGTTCTTTCTTTGTTCTATTTACCCTTATTCAACAATCACAAATGTTATTTCCCATTCCATTTGGATACTTCCTGAATTTCTGTCCCACTGGTCAGGTGAGAACTTCTTCAGAAGAGGATGTTTGACAGGAATAAATGTGCTTCTGAAAGGGTTTAAAGGATGAGTGAATACCCACATCTGCTCCGTGTTTAAGGTGGAGTTTAGTTGGGAGGGAGCAAGGTTATTCTTTCCTTTCTATCTTTCCTAGGAAAAACCAGCAACAGCCTGAGTAAATGCATAAAACAGCCCAGGAACAGGCCCTTTGGCCTACAATGTTGTGCTGAACACAACATCAAATTAAACTGATCCCGCTGCCTGCTCTTGTTGCATTTCTCTCTCTTCCTTGCATATTCACATGCTTATCCAAAAGCCCCTTAAACATCCCTATCATATCTGCCTGCACCACCACCCCCGGCAGCACATTCCAGACACCCACCACTCTCTGTGTGATAACTTGCCCTTGCCCCTCACATTTCCTTTGAACTTTCCCCCTCTCACCTCAAGTGCATGCCTCCTAGTATTAAACATTTCAATATTGGGAAAAGATTCTGACAGCCCAGCGATGCTTCTCAATTTTATAAGCATTTATCATGTCTCCTCCTCAGCCTCCGTGCTCCAGGGAAAATGATCCTAGTTTGCCCAGCCTTTTCACATAACTCAAATCTGCTAATCTGTGCAGCATCCTGGTAAACCTCTCCCGCATCTTCTCCAAAATCTCTACATCCTTCCTGTAATGTGGCAATCAGAACTGAATGCAATACTCAAAGTGAGGCCTAACCAAAAATTTTATAAAGCTGCAACATGACATTCTACCAACCATGCCACACACCTTTATCACCCTATCTACTCATGTGGCCACTTTCAGACAGCAATGGACTCAACCTCTTTCTCTGTAGATCAACGATCATGGTTCTGTCAGTGAACAACATTTGATCTCCCAAGTGCAGTACCTCACCTGGCTGGATTAAGCTCCACCTACCATTTCTCTGCCCATATCTGTAATTGATCTATACCCCACTGTGTCTTTTGACAACCTTCTACACTATGCAGACTCCACCTATCTTTGTGTTGTCTACAAACTTACTAACATACCATCGAGGGCCGAAGGGCCTGTACTGCTCTGTAACAGTCTATAAAGATTCACACCCATCTATGTTTTCATCCAAGTAGTTTATATCTATTATAAGGAGTAGTATGTGGGGAGTATTTTTACTGTTCATAGTTACATAGAGATGTGACACCTGCTGCTTCACAGTGCCAGGGAGCTGGGGTTCGATTCCTGGCTTGATTCACTGTCTGTGTGGAGTTTGCATGTTCTCCCCGTGTCTGTGTGGGTTAGAGTCATTGGGTGAGATTTTACTGACACATCCACCCATCTTTCGCATGATCCTGCCCGAGGCCAATGAAGAATGCAGTTCTCCGAGTCAAGCCCGTACCCGGAATTCCAGTCATCAAGGTTTACAGCATGGAAACAGGCCCTTCAGCCCAACTTGTCCATACTACCCTTTTTTAAAAACCCCTAAGCTAATCCCAATTGCTCGTATTTGGCCCATATCCCTCTATACTCATTGTACCCATGTAACTGTCTAAATGCTTTTTAAAATTGGACCCGCCTCTGCTACTGCCTCTGGCAACTTGTTCCAGACACTCACCAACCGGTTTCCTCCGGGTGCTCTGGTTTCCTTCCACAGTCAGAAAGATGTGCTGGTTAGGGTGTATTGGCCATGTTAAATTCTCCCACAGTGTACCTGAACAGGTGCCAGAATGTGGCCACAAGGGGATTTTCACTGTAACTTCATTGCAGTGTTAATGTAAGCCTACTTGAGACATTGATAAAATAAATGTGACATCAGCAATCAGAACCAGAAGACATTCCAAGGTAGGGGGCAAGTACAGAGATAAGAATTGGATACTGTGACAGTTCTGCATCCTTAAGAAATATATTTTGATCTGCAGGATGTTTCAGGCAGGCTCTGAAATGTTGTTGGCACTATGTTGTGTGTAACCAGTGTCTTTTATTATTGCTGAAGCAGGATAATCAAAGCAATGTTGATTTTAATCTGAACTAATGCAGTGTCCTATGGTTTGAATATGGGATAACTGAGTTTTGTTTGACTGAGGCTGATTGATGGGTTATGTCATGTGAAAGCTGGAGAACTTTCTCCACAGAACACTCTAATTTTAGTTTTAGTTTCAGTTGCTGCCAAGAATTAGTAAAAGAAAGCAGCATTTTTCTCTTTCTCTCTCTCTCTCTCTCTATCCAGAGGCTCACTGAAAGCTCCAGGACTGGGAAGTCTCGGAGATTTGATCCAACTTCAAAGGACCAATTCACAGCAGGTGCTAAAATGTTGCAAATCCAGCATCACATGAGCATACTTGCTTTGGTGTTAAATTAGTCTAAATATACATCAATAGGGTTGCTTTACATTAGAACAACAAAGATAGCAAGATGTTGGAAGTTATACTGTGTCATATTTAAGTCTTGTAATTTGTAAAAGTTATGCTAATTCTTTGTTTTTTTTTTGTTTTTGTTCTAATTCAATCCAATCAATTCAGAGTCCCAACAATTTGAGACATTCCTGATCCAAGCTGAGAAGACAGGGCTCTCACCTCCTGTCCTGGGCTTGATCTACATGATCCAAGCTGATTGGAGTAGGCATAGCTCCTCCTCCAAGGCTTCATCTCATTTGCATCTTAACCAAAAGGCCGAGATGCCGCTTTAAAAAAATTGCTTCAAATGAAGCTGCAATGTAACCTAATGACTTCACCCAGTGTTGATATTACACTTCATCTTAGTCAAAAGGCTGAGAAGCTAATCCTTTGTATTATATTCTAACTGTATTCCTAAATAAACTGTTCAATAAACATTCCTGGTAGGTCACTGGAATGATATCTAGAGTGAAACACCTTATGCTCACCCTAACACCAAAATCAAAATTAAAACGTAGGGTCTCAGCTAATGTCACAAAATTCCTTGAAGTTTCTAGCCTAGATCTTAACGTGTGAAGTTGAGAGAAAACAATAGAGAAATAGCCTCCAAGTTAACAAGAAAGCTACCAAAAGCAGATTCAAATGCAAGTGGTTTTGAGAGAAGTCCTGAGGATCAAAGGAAGAAATGGAAGGTTAGTGACTCCTTACTGTGGGCCTGTTGGAGCAATGGTGCTTTGCTGAACATAGCCAAAGCTCTGGAAGTGGGTTGGAAGGTGAAGTTTGAGTGTATGTAGAGATCCAGAGAAAAGCAATCTCAGAAGGCAAAATTGAAACATGGAGATGGATCCTTGTTAAAGCTGGCTAAGGGGGAGCGACCATGGAAGAGAATTCCAAGGCACATTCTTTAAAAGTAGAGAATAGAAGCTTCATGAGAAAGATAGAATTTCACTGAGTCTAGTTGATTTACAGTGCAACCAGTATTGGGTCGTTTAAAAAAATCCATGGAATCTGTTTTGGTCACATCTATCGTTTGACTTTGGCATGTAATGTATCTGACCACAATTTTCCTGTTAATTCACATGCACCACATACTTACCCTGAATATTAGAACATAAGATCATGGAGTTATAACTTTTCTATCCTTAAACCAATGAGTTTACCACACTGACGCTAATCTTCCTATTCCATGAGCTTCAATTTTGGTAACCAGTCTTTTATGGGGCATTTTTTCAAGCATTCTGTTAAAATTCACATAGACAGTGTTCATTGTATTCCTTCCATAAAAAATTCATTAGATTGGTGAAGCACTACCTGCCTTTTACAAATCCATGCTGACTGTTAATTAACTCAAACCTCTCAAAGTCCTCTTCATTCTTTCCCAACCCTTATCCACCATTCAGATTAAACTGACCACCTGTAGTTTCTTTCAATGCTCTTTCCAACTGTTTTTGATTATGGGAATCACATTTTCCACTCTTTGATTCTTTGGCAAATCTCCTTTAGGTACTTCTGTGGTCACAAGATTCCAGGATAGTTATTGACTCCTTGGTGCCAGGATCTGGGATGTCATTGAATAGTAAGAGACTATCCTGAAGGGGAGGCTGATAAGGCAGAGGTCATGGCACATGTTGGTACCAATGACATCACTAGAAAGAGGGATGAGGTCTTGTATCAAGAATTAAGCGAGTTAATAGGCTAAAGAGCAGGATCACGTGGGTTGTAATCTCTGGATTATTCCCAGTGCCATGAGCTAGTGAGTACAGAAATAGGAGCATAGCACAGATGGCTTAAGAGTTGGTGCAGTAGAGAGGGTTTTAGATTTCTGAATCACTGGGACCATTTTTGGGGAAGGTGAGACCTGTACAAGTGGGACAGTCTACATCTGAACCAGAGCAGGATTAACATCCTTGTTAGTGGGTTTGATAGTCCTGTTGGGAAGAGTTTCAACTAATTTGGCAGAGGGAGGGGATCCAGACTGTTCGCAGAATAGGAACACAGTTTAATATAGAAATAAAGTGGGAGTAAATTTCAAGGCAGTAAGGCAAGGCTGGAAGGCCTGTACTTTAATGCCAGGAGTATTAAAGATAAAATGAATAAATTAAGGGCAAGGATTGACAGGTGTAATTATAACAACCATCTCAGAAACATGGCTGAGTGAGGGGCAGGAATGGCAGCTCAATATCCTGACATATCCAATCTTTAGGCAAGACAGAGGAGAGGGTAAAAGGGGAGAAGGCATTGCATTATTAGTTAAGGAGGCAGTTATTTCAGTAAGAAGAGATAATATCTTGGAGGGGACATGAAATGAAGCTTTGTGCTTAATAAAAAAGGGACAGCTACATCGCTAGTTGTTTATTATAGACCCCCAAGGTAGACTGGAATGAGTTACTTGTGGGGAAATTTACAGGAGAGCAGTGGGAAGTGTTTAAACATGAAATGTGGAGGTACAGGTCCAACATGTTCCATCTAGGATAATAGGGAGGTGTAACAAACCCAGAGAACCATAGATGACCAGAAACATTCAGGATACAATGAGAAGGAAATGAGAGGCTTTTAACAAGTACAAGGGAGTCCGTGTGTCGAGGCATTAGTGAAGTACAGAAAGTGCAAGATTAAGAAATCAATTGGAGCAAAGAGGGGATATGAAAAAGCTCTGACTGGTAAAAGTAGGGAAAATCCTAAGATATTTAAGCACATCAGTGGGAAGAGGATAACTGGGAAAAGAGTAAGGCTCATTCGGGACAAAAGCAGGAAATTTCTGGGCAGAGGCAGAGAACATTAAATGAATGTTTCATATCTATCTTCACCAATGAGAATAGGGAGGTAGTTATGAAACTCAGGGAAAGAGAGACTGTGAGGCTTGAGAGAAAATTATCAAAGGGAGTGACAAGGTAAAAAAAGTAGAATCTCCAGATCTGAATGAATTGTGAGAGGCGAGGGAGGAAATTGCTCTGACCCAAATTTTTAATTCCTCTTTGGTCAGTGGAGAGGTAAACTCAGTAAAGTTTGACAACACCAATTTTAAATCCAACCGATTTATTTGATAGTAAATCAGCGAGCTTTCAGCCTTTGTGGCCTTCGTCAGGCAAATGAGGTGTTCTGGTCTCCAACGCTAATGAGGTCCCACCATTTGAGAAAGGTTGTAGAGACAAGCCAGGTAACTACAGAGCAGTGAGTCTGACATCTGTGGTTGGGAAACTACAGAGAAGATTCTGAAAGAAAGAATCTATCTCCATTTGGAGAGACAAGGTTTGATCAGCGATAGTCTGCATGGTTTTGTCAGAGGGAGGTCATAACTAACAAATTGGATTGAATTTTTTGAGCATGTGACCAAGTGTATGGATGAGGATAGTGCAGATGATGTAGTTTACATGGATTTCAGCAAAGTCTTTGACACAGTCCCACATTGGAGACTTATTAAGAAGACAAATGTACATGGGTTATAGGGTGATCTGATAAGGTAGATTCATAACTGCTTTAGTGGTAAGAGACTGAGAGATGACAGAAAGCTGCTTCAGTGACTAGGGTAAGAAGTCTCACAACAACAGGTTAAAATCCAACAGGTTTATTTGATAGTAAATGCCACTAGCTTTTGGGGTTTGCCCCTTTGTCAGATGAGTGAGTGGGGAAGGGGCAAATCCCGAAAGCTAGTGGTGTTTATTACCAAATAAACCTGTTGGATTTTAACCTGATGTGGTGAGACTTCTTACTGGGTTTACCCCAGTCCAAAGCTGGAATCTCCACATCAGTGACTGGAGGCCAGTGACCAATGGTGTACCACAAGGATCCGTGCCAGCCCACCTATTGCTCATCATGTTTATCAATGAATTGATGATTTTGTGGGGAGAGGATCAATAAGTTTGCCAATGACACAATGTTGGGCTGAATGGTTAACAGTGAAGCAGAGTGTCTTGGGCTACAGGAAGATACAGACAAGATGGTCAAACAGGTGGATAAGTGGTAGATGGAATTAAACCCTGATAAGTGTGAGGTGATGTACTTTGAAGGAAGTCTCACAACACCAGGTTAAAGTCCAACAGATTTATTTGGTAACATGAGCTTTCAGAGTGCTGCTCCTTCATCAGGTAAATGCAGGATTTATTTCACAAACAGAACATACATAGACACAAACTCAATTACAAGATAATGGTTGGAATGCGAGTCTTAACAAATAATCAAGACTTGATTACCTGTTAATACTTACTGTGTCTATCCCAGCCCAATGCCAGCAACTTCACATCATGATAGACTTTGGAAGGAGCAATTTGACAAGGAAAGAGACCAGAAAAGTTTGACATTGGGAAATTCCAGAGAAAAAATGGATCTTGGTGTGTTTGTCCCTAGATCTCTAAAGGTGGAAAGGCAGGTAAATGGGGTGGTGAAAACAGCAAATGGCTCACTCGTCTTTATTAATCAGGGTACAGTTTACAAGAGAGAACAAGAACAAAGAAAAGCACAGGATCAAGCCCTTTGGCCCTCCAAGAGGTGAGAGAGGCAATTACAGAGCCTCTGGCTCTGATCTTCAGGTCGTCGTTGGTTACGGGTATAGTGCTGGAAGACTGGAGGATAGCGAATGTGGTCCCATTGTTCAAGAAGGGGAATAGAGACTTTCCGGGGAATTATAGACTGGTGAGTCTTACTTCTGTTGTGGGAAAGTATTGGAAAGAATTATTAGGGATAGGATTTATAGTTATTTAGAGAGAAACGAATTGACTGGGGATAGTCAGCATGGCTTTGTGAAGGGTAGGTTGTGCCTTACTAACCTTATTGAGTTTTTTGAAAAAGTGACCAAAGAGGTGGATGGGGGTAAGGCAGTTGATGTGGGATATATGGACTTTAGTAAGGTGTTCGATAAGGTGCCTCATGGAAGGCTTCTGCAGAAAATGCAGATGTATGGGATTGAAGGTGATTTAGCTAATTGGATTAGGAATTGGCTAGCTGATAGAAGACAGAGGGTGGTGGTTGATGGGGATTATTCATCATGGAGTTCGGTTACAAGTGGAGTACCTCAGGGATCTGTTTTGGGGTCCCTGCTGTTTGTAATTTTTATAAATGATCTGGATGAGGGTATTGAAGGATGGATTAGTAAATTTGCGAGTGGCACCAAAGTTGGAGGAGTGGTAGATAGTGAAGAGGGGTGTTATAGAGAACATAGAACATTACAGCGCAGAACAGGCCCTTCGGCCTTCGATGTTGCACCGAACAATTAAGAAAAAGCAATGACCCTCTAACCTAAACCATTCCCTTTTCATCCATAAACTTATCTACTAATCTCTTAAACGCCATCAAACTTGGCGCATCTACAACTGCAGCAGGCAGGGCATTCCATACCCTTACCACCCTCTGGGTAAAGAACCTACCTCTGACATCCTCCTATAACTACCACCCCTTAATTTAAAGCTATGTCCCCTCGTGCTAGCTTTCTCCATCCTAGGAAAAAGGCTATCACTGTCCACCCTATCTAAACCTCTAATCATCTTATATGTTTCAATAAGGTCTCCTCTCAGTTGCCTTCTTTCTAATGAAAACAACCTCAAATCCCTCAGCCTCTCTTCATAAGACCTGTCCTCCATACCAGGCAACATCCTGGTAAACCTCCTCTGTACCCTCTCCAAAGCCTCCACATCTTTCTAATAATGCGGGGACCAGAACTGCACACAATACTCCAAGTGCGGCCGCACTAGAGTTTTGTACAGTTGCAACATGACTTTGCGGCTCCGAAATTCAATCCCCCTACCAATAAAAGCTAAGACTCCATATGCCTTCTTAACAACCTTATCGACTTGATTGCCAACTTTCAGGGATCTAAGCACATATACACCAAGATCCCTCTGTTCATCAACACTATTAAGAGTCCTGCCATTAGCCCTATACGCTACACATTTGTTATTCCTGCCAAAGTGAATTATCTCACACTTTTCCGCATTAAACTCCATTTGCCACCTCTCGGCCCAGCTCTGCAACTTGTCCAAGTCTCTCTGCAAACTATAACACCCCTCTTCACTATCTACCACTCCTCCAACTTTGGTGTCATTCGCAAATTTACTAATCCATCCTTCAATACCCTCATCCAGATCATTTATAAAAATTACAAACAGCAGGGGCCCCAAAACAGATCCCTGAGGTACACCACTTGTAACCGAACTCCATGATGAAAAATTTCCCTCAACCACCACCCTCTGTCTTCTATCAGCTAGCCAATTCCTAATCCAATTAGCTAAATCACCCTCTATCCCATACATCTGCATTTCTGCAGAAGTCTTCCATGGGCCACCTTATCAAACGCCTTACTAAAGTCCATATATACCACATCAACCGCCTTACCCCCCTCCACCTCTTTGGTCACTTTTTCAAAAAACTCAATGAGGTTAGTAAGGCACGACCTACCCTTCACAAAACCATGCTGACTATCCCCAATCAATTCGTTTCTCTCTAAATAACTATAAATCCTATCCCTAATAATTCTTTCCAATACTTTACCCACAACAGAAGTAAGACTCACCGGTCTATAATTCCCAGGAAAGTCTCTATTCCCCTTCTTGAACAATGGGACCACATTCGCTATCCTACAGTCTTCCGGCACTATACCCGTAACCAACGACGACCTGAAGATCAGAGCCAGAGGCTCTGCAATCGCCTCTCTCGCCTCCCAGAGAATCCTAGGGTAAATCCCATCCAGGGGACTTATCTAACTTCAAACCCTCAAGAATATCTAGCACATCCTCCTTATCTATTTCAATACTTTCCAGTTTACAACCCTGTATCCCAGTGTTCTCCACAACTACATTTACATCTCCCTGCATGAATACCGAAGAGAAATATTTGTTCAGTGCCTCTCCAATCTCTTCAGTCTCCACGCACAACTTCCCACTGCTGTCTATGACTGGCCCTAATCTTGCCCTAACCAATCTTCTATTCTTAATATATCTAAAGAAAGCTTTAGGATTCTCCTTGATCCTATCAGCCAAAGTCTTCTCGTGTCCTCTTTTAGCTCTTCTTAACTCACTCTTTAGCTCCCTCCTGGCTAGTCTATAGCTTTCCAGTGCACTAACTGACCCTTCAAGCCTCATCCTGACATAAGCCTCCTTTTTCCTTTTAACCAGCGAATTAACTTTTTTTAGTACACCAAGGTTCCCTCACTCGACCATTTCCTCCTTGCCTGACAGGGACATACTTATCAAGGACTCGCAGTAGCTGCTCCTTGAATAAGCTCCACATTTCGGATGTTCCCAGTCCCTGTAGTTTTCTAGTCCAACCTATGCACCCTAATTCCCTCCTTATGGCCTCATAATTACTATTCCCCCAGCTATAACTACTGCCCCCAGGTTCGTGCCTATCTCTATCCATCACTAAGGTGAACGTAACCGAATTGTGGTCATTATCACCAAAATGTTCACCAACTTCCAAGTCTAACACGTGGTCTGGCTCATTGCCCAGCACCAAATCCAATGTAGCCTCACCTCTAGTTGGCCTATCTATATACTGAGTCAAAAAACCTTCCTGCACACTTTGTATAAAAACTGACCTCTCTAACGAGCTAGAGCTATAGCTATTCCAATCAATATTAGTAAAGTTAAAGTCCCCCATAACAATTACCCTATTGCTTTCACTCCTGTCCAGGATCGACTTTGCAATCCTTTCCTCTACCTCTCTAGAACTTTTAGGAGGTCTATAAAAGACTTCCAACAGGGTGACCTCTCCTCTCCTGTTTCTAATCTCAGCCCATACTACCTCAACAGACAAGTCCTCATCAAACTTCTTTTCTGTCACTGTGATACAGTCTTTGACTAATAATGCCACTCCTCCCCCCCTTCTACCTCCTTCTCTACTCTGACTGAAGCATTTGAACTCCGGAACCTGCAACAACCATTCCTGTCCCTGCTCTATCCATGTCTCTGAAATGGCCACAACATCGAAGTTCCAGGTACTGATCCAAGCTGCAAGTTCATCCACCTTATTGCGAATACTTCTTGCATTAAAGTATACGCACTTCAAACCATGCCCTACTCCACCCGTGTGCTGCTGTGCTTTACAGTTCCCGTCTATGACCCCTCTATTCTCATCCCTCTTAACATCCAAGCTACTCAGGATCCCACACCCCCTCTGAATCAGTTTAAACCCCCCTGCATAGCCTTTGCAAATTTTCCCCCCAAGATAATGGTTCCCCTCTGGTTCAGGTGTAGACCATCTCTCTTGTAGAGGTCCCACCTACCCCAGAATGAGCCCCATTTTGCAGAGAGACTTGGACAAGTTGCAGAGCTGTGCCGAGAGGTGGCAAATGGAGTTTAATGCAGAAAAGTGTGAGGTAATTCACTTTGGCAGGAATAACAAATGTGTAGAGTATAGGGCTAATGGTAGAACTCTTAATAGTGTTGATGAACAGAGGGATCTTGGTGTATATGTGCATAGATCCCTAAAAGTTGGCAATCAAGTCGATAAGGTTGTTAAGAAGGCATATGGAGTCTTAGCTTTTATTGGTAGGGGGATTGAATTTCGGAGCCGCAACGTCATGTTGCAACTGTACAAAACTCTAGTGTGGCCGAACTTGGAGTATTGTGTGCAGTTCTGGTCCCCACATTATAAGAAAGATGTGGAGGCATTGGAGAGGGTACAGAGGAGGTTACCAGGATGTTGCCTGGTATGGAGGGCAGGTCTTATGAAGAGAGGCTGAGGGATTTGAGGTTGTTTTCGTTAGAAAGAAGGCGGCTAAGAGGAGACCCTATTGAAACATATAAGATGATTAGAGGTTTAGATAGGGTGGACAGTGATAGCCTTTTTCCTAGGATGGAGAAAGCTAGTACAAGGGGACATAGCTTTAAATTAAGGGGTGGTAGTTATAGGACGGATGTCAGAGGTAGGTTTTTTACCCAGAGGGTGGTAAGGGTATGGAATGCCCTGTCTGCTGCAGTTGTAGATGCGCCAAGTTTGGTTGCGTTTAAGAGATTAGTAGATAAGTTTATGGACGAAAAGGGAATGGTTTAGGTTCGAGGGTCACTGCTTGTTCCTAATTGGTCGGCGCAACATCGAAGGCCAAAGGGCCTGTACTGCGCTGTAATGTTCTATGTTCTAAGACTGCACCGATCACAATGCCTAAGCTAAAACCGCCTGCACTTGCAGAGTCTGTATCCTTCCATTCTCATCCTATTCATGTATTCACCTAGTTATCCCTTAAATTCTGCAATGGTACCTGCTCCCACCTCCTCCTCAAACAACCCATGTCAGACATTCACTACTCTCTGTGTAAAAAAAAACTTGCTACACACATCTCCTCTGAACTTTTCCTCACACACCTTAAACCAATATCCCTCAGTACTTGACTTTTCCACCCTACGAAAGAGCATCTAACTATCTGCTCTGTCCATGTCACTCAATCTTGTAAACATCTATCAGGTCACTCCTCAACCTTTGTTGTTCCAGTGGGAACAAACCAAGTTTCTCCAACCTCTACTCATAGCTAATTCCTTCCATACCAGGCAACATCCTTGTAAACCTCTTCTGTACTCTCTCCAAAGCCTCCACATCCTTCTGATAGTGACCAAAATTGTACGCAATATTCTAAATGAAACCTAAGATTCTGTACATGACCTGTGAATTCTTATACCCAGTGCCCCTACCGATGAAGACTAGCATACCATATGCCTTCTTGACTACTGTATCCACCTGCATTGCCACGTTCAGTGATTGCTGGGCATGAATGCCCAGATCTTTCTTCCAGTCAATACACCTAAGAGGTCATGTTGGAGTTATATAGAATTTGGTGAGGTCACAGCTGTAGTACTGTGGGAGTTCTGGTTGCCACATTATCAGAACATAGAACATAGAACATTACAGCGCAGTACAGGCTCTTCGGCCCTCGATGTTGCGCTGGCCAGCGGACCCTCTAACCTAAACTATTCCAATATCATCCATATGCCTATCCACCGACCATTTGAATGCCCCCAAAGTAGGCGAGTCCACAACTGCTGCAGGCAGGGCATTCCACGCCCTCACCACCCTCTGTGTAAAGAACCTGCCTCTGACATCCGTCCTATAACTACCACCTCTTAATTTAAAGTTATGTCCCCTCGTGTTGGTCATCACCATCCAAGGAAAAAGGCTCTCACTATCCACCCTATCCAGTCCTTTGATCATCTTATACGCCTCAATTAGGTCACCGCATAACCTTCTTCTCTCTAATGAAAATAACCTCAGGTCCTCACCTTTCCTCATAAGGCCTTCACATACCAGGCAACATCCTGGTAAACCTCCTCTGCACTCTTTCCAATGCTTCCACATCTTTTCTTATAATGCGGCGACCAGAACTGTACGCAATACTCCAAGTGCGGCCGCATAAGGAGGCTTATGTCAGGTGAGGCTTGAAGGCTCAGGTAGTGCAATGGATAGCTATAGATTAGCCAGGAAGGAGGTAAAAAGTGAATTGAGGAGAGCTAAGAGGGGACACGAGAAGATGTTGGCTGATAGGATTAAGGAGAATCCTAAAGCTTTCTTTCGATATGTTAAGAATAGAAGATTGGTTAGGGCAAGATTAGGGCCAGTCATAGACAGCAGTGGGAAGTTGTGCGTGGAGCCTGAAGAGATTGGTGAGGCACTGAATAAATATTTCTCTTCGGTATTCACGCAGAGTGCTGGAAATGTAGCTGTGGAGAGCACTGAGGTACAGGGTTGCAAATGGGGAGTATTGTAGTAGATAGGGAGGATGTGTTAGAAATTCTCGAGGGTTTGAAGTTGGATAAGTCCCCTGGGCCGACGGGATTTACCCTAGGATTCTCTGGGAGGCAAGAGAGGAGATTGCAGAGCCTCTGGCTCTGATCTTCAGGTCCTCGTTGGTTACGGGTGTGGTTCCGGAGGACTGGAGGATGGCGAATGTGGTCCCATTTTTAAGAAGGGGAAGAGAGACCTTCCTGGGAATTATAGGCCAGTGAGTCTTACTTCTGTGGTGGGCAAGGTATTGGAGAGAATTATTAGGGATAGGATTTATAGTTATTTAGAGAGAAATGAATTGATTGGGGATAGTCAGCATGGTTTCGTGAAGGGTAGGTCATGCCTTACTAACCTCATTGAGTTTTTTGAGAAAGTGACCAGAGAGGTGGATGGGGTAAGGCGGTTGATGTAGTATATATGGACTTTAGTAAGGCTTTTGATAAGGTGGCCCATGGAAGACTTCTACAGAAAATGCAGATGTGTGGAATAGAGGGTGATTTAGCTAATTGGATTAGAAATTGGCTGGCAGATAGAAACAGAGGGTGGTGGTTGATGGGAGATATTCATCGTGGAGTTCGGTGACAAGTGGTGTGCCTCAGGGGTCTGTTTTGGGGCCCCTGCTGTTTGTAATTTTTATAAATGATCTGGATGAGGGTATTGAGGGATGATCAGTAAATTTGCAGATGATACTAAAGTTGGTGGTGTGGTAGATAGTGAAGAGGGGTGTTTTAGTTTACAGAGTGACTTGGACAAGTTGCAGAGCTGGGCAGAGGTAAATGGAGTTTAATGTGGAAAAGTGTGAGGTAATGCACTTTGGCAGGAACAATAAATGTGTAGAGTATAGGGCTAATGGTAGGGCTCTTAATAGTGTTGAGGAACAGAAGGATCTTGGTGTATGTGTCAATAGATCCCTGAAAGTAGGCAGTCAAGTGGATAAAGTTGTTAAGAAGGCTTATGGAGTCTTAGCTTTTATTGGTAGGGGGATGAATTTAGGAGCCGCAGCATCATGTTTCAGCTGTACAAAACTCTAGTGCGCCGCACTTGGAGTATTGTGTGCAGTTCTGGCCGCCACATTATAAGAAAGATGTGGAGGCATTGGAGAGGGTACAGAGGAGGTTTACTAGGATGTTGCCTGGTATGGAGGGCAGGTCCTATGAAGAGAGGTTGAAGGATTTGAGGTTGTTTTCGTTAGAAAGGAGGCGGCTAAGGGGGGATCTTATTGAAACATATAAGATAATTAGAGGTTTGGATAGGGTGGACAGTGATAGCCTTTTTCCTAGGATGGAAAAAGCTAGCACGAGGGGACACAACTTTAAATTAAGGGGTATGAGTTATAGGACGGATATCAGAGGTAGGTTCTTTACTCAAAGAGTGATTAGGGAGTGGAATGCCCTGCAGCTGTTGTAGATGCGCCAAGTTTGGTGGCGTTTAAGAGGTTAGTTGATAAGTATATGGATGAGAAGGAATGGTTTAGTTAGGAGGGGCATTGCTTTTTATTTTGGTCGGCACAACATCGAAGGCCGAAGGGCCTGTTCTGTGCTGTATTGTTCTATGTTCTATGTTCTATTCCCTCCCTATCCATGAACCCATCCAGATGCTTCTTAAATGTTATTAATGTTTCTGCTTCCATCCGCTCCTCCAGCAGTGCACGTCAGGCACCTACCACTCTCTGCATGAAAAACTTCCCCCGCGCATCTCCCTTAAACTTTCTCCCTCTCACCTTGAACCTGTGCCCTGTGTAATTGACACTTCCACCCTGGGGAAAAGCCTCTGACTATCCATCCTGCCTAAGCCTCTCATCATTTTGTAAACCGCTATCAGGTCTCCCCTCAGCCTCCGTCTTTCCAGTGAAAACAATCCGAGTTTATCCAACTTCTCCTCATAACCAACACCCTCGAGACCCGGCAACATCCTGGTGAACCTTTGCTCTCTCTCCAAAGCTTTCACATCCTTCTGGGAGTGTGGTGATCAGGACTTCACGCAATTTACCACATGCGGCCTAACCAAGGTTTTATACAGCTGCAACATGATTTCCCAACTCCTGTCCCCAATGCCCCGGCTGTGCCGTATTCTTTCTTAATCACCTTGGCCACCTGTGTTGCCCCTGTGGACCTGCACGCCCAGATCCCTCTGTAAGTTAATGTTCCTAAGGATTCTGCCATTTACAGTATAATTCAAACCTAAATCTGATCCTTCAAAACGCATCACCTCACATTTGTCTGGATTAAACTCCATCTGCCATTTCTGTACCCAAGTCTCCAATCTATCCATATCCTGTTGTATCCTCTGACAATCCCCGGTACCATCAGCAACTCCAACAATCTTTGTGTCATCGCAAACTTACTAATCAGACCCCCCACATTTTCCTCCAGATCAATTATATATACTACAAACAACAGGGGTCTCAGCACTGATTCCTGCGGAACACTGCTAGTTACAGATCTCCATTCTGAAAAACATCCTTCCACCGCTACTCTCTGCCTTCTATAACTAAGCCAGTTCTGTATCCATCTTTTTCTTAATTGGTCGGTGCAACATCGAAGGCGAAGGGCCTGTTCTGTGCTGTAATGTTCTATGTTCTATGTCCTATCTCGCCAGCCCACTCCGAATCCCATGTGATTTTAGTTTTTGCCAGTCTGCCATGTGGGATCTTGTCAAATGCCTTACCAAAGTCCATATAAACTACATCCACAGCCTTTCCCCATCAATTATCTTTGTCACCTTTCAAAAAATTAATCAATTTTGTGGACAACACCTTCCCTGTACAATCCATGCTGCCAGTCACTAACTAGTCCATTTCCTCCAAATGGCAGATATCCTGTTCCTCAGTATCTTCTCCAAAAGCTTCCCCACCATCAACGCCAAACTCATCGGCCTATAATTTCCAGGATTATCCTGCTTCCTTTCTTAACAAGGGAATAACACTGTCTATTCTCTGGAACCTCGTCTGTGGTCAAAGAGGATGTGAAGATATCTGTGAAGGCCCCAGATATTTTTTCCACTGCCTCCTGCAGTAACCTAAGATGGATCCCATCTGGCCCTGAGGCCTTGTCTACTTAATGCAGTTTAGGATACCCAACATTTCCTCGTTTGATACATTGACATTCTCTGGAACATTCACACACCCATCCCTGACTCAGCATCCATCATGTCTTTCTCCTTGGTGAAAAACCAATACAAAGTACTCATTAAGCAGTCATGTCCCAGAACATTTGTTTTCACCCTCAGCTGACCCATCCACCAGAGACAGCCAAATGGATACCAACTTCCTTTGACAACTCACAGATGTATCTGTGGCACAACTTCCCTCAGCACTGAGCACCAGGCCAGATACTGGCACCCTGGAGGCATAACTGCTTTGAGAGAATTGATAGTGTGTAGCAGAGGGCAGAGCATGCTCATTGGAGCAGATGGTGAGCACCAACAGTTGGGAGCATGCTGAGCCTGAGGAAGACGGTTAGCCTGTGTGGGATTTTTGCAGACAGTTTTACCAACTCTTACACCATCTGAGAACCCTACTGTTTCAAGAGAGGTTGAAGAGTCTGGGAACAATAGCACCAGCTGATCCGCACAGGATCTGAGGGCTTGTCTGGGTAGCTCATCCTGGCCAGTTGCTTTCTAAGTGTTGTCCCTCAAGAAGGTCGCTCTGATGTCTGTAATGATAACCTCAGGTAGAGGCTTCCAGGGTGGAGGCATGCTCTCGCTGACCTCTTCTCAAAACAGGCATAGAATGCATTGAGCTGATCAGGGAGAGATGCTTTCATGGTGGTGAATTTACATTCCTTCATCCCATAGCCTGTTGTGTCTTGCAGACTTTGCCATAGTCAACAGGAGTCCATGTGGCTAACCTGAGACTCTAGCTTGGTATGAATACTGTTTTTGGCATCTTTGTTGGATTCCTTAGATTATATCTGGTTTCTTGTATAGGCCAAGATTGCCTGGCTTGAATGCCTCAGACCTGGACTTCAGCAAGCAGTGGATAGAAACATAGAAAATAGAGGATAGGAGCAGGAGGAGACCATTTGGCCCTTTGAGTCTGTTCCTCCATTCATTATCATCATGGCTGATCGTCCAACTCAATAGCCTAATCCTACTTCTCCCAGTAACCTTTAATTCCATTTGCCTCCAACTGCTATATCCACTTCTTGAATACATTGAATGTTTCGGCATCAACTCCTTCCTGTGGGAATGAATTCCACAGGCTCACCAGGTGAAGGAATCTCTCCTCACCTCTGTCCTAAATGGTTTACCCCCAATCCTCAGACTGTGACCCCTGGTTCCGGATTCATCCGCCATTGGGAACATCCTCCCTGCATCACCCTATCTAGGTCCTATTAGAATTTTATAAGTCTCAAAGATTCTCCTCCATTTGTCTGAACCGGTGAATACAATCCTAACCCAGTCAATCTCTCCTCATACATCAATCCCACCATCCCCGAATCAGCCTGGTAAACCTTCACTGCACTCCGTCGAGAGCAAGAAACAGTCTTCCTCACAAAAGGAGACAAAACTGCACACAATACCACACCAAGGCCCTGTATAATTGCAACAACACATCCCTCCTGCTGTACTCGGAACTCTCGCAATGAGGCCACATACCATTTGCCTTCTTTACTGCCTGTTGCACTGAATACTTACCTTCAGTGACTGTGCACAAGGACCCCAGATCCTTCTGCACATTCCCTCTCCCCATTTACAGCCATTCAGGTAGCAATCTGTCTATTGTTTTTGCTTCCACAACCTCAAATTTATCCAAATTATCCTGTATCTACATTGATTCACCAATCTTCTAACCTGTCCTGATCATTCTGAAGGATTTTTGCATCCTCCTCACAGTTCACCCTCCCACCCAACTCAGTATCATCTGCAAATTTTGAGATGTTACATTTTGTTCCCTCATCCAAATCATTAATTATATTGTCAGTAGCTGGGGTCCCAGCACCGATCCCTGTGACACCCCCATTAGTTACTGCTGCCATTTCAAAAGGAATGGATGCCATGCCTCATCCTGTCAGCTTCAAGCTGCTTTGTCTCTCAAAGAACAAGAAATTACAGCACAGAACAGGCCTTTGGCCCTCCAACCTGCACCAACCATGCTGCCTGAGTGAACCTAATCCCCAACCTTCCAGGGACCATATCCCTCTATTCCATCCTGTTCATGTATTCCTGATAGAGGTTTATAAAATGTTGAGAGGAATAGATAGGGTGGATTCTCGGAGGCTATTTCCAGGGCTGAAATGGTCGCTACGAGAGGACACAGGTTTAAGGGCTGGGGGGCAAGTACAGAGGAGATGTTAGGGGTAAGTTCCTCACTCAGAGGGTGGTGAGTGAATGGCAATGGCTGCCGTCGGTGTTGGTAGAGGCGAACAAGCTGGGATTTTAAAGACTTCTGATGAGTACATGGGATTAAATGGAATTGGGAATTACAGATAGTTCTATGGCCTGGTAGGTACTGATAAGATCGGCGCAACTTGTGGGCCGAAGGGCCTGTTTGTGCTGTAGTGTTCTTGTTCTATATTCTATGCCCCTTAAAACTCTGTTTCTCCTCTCTGCCAATCAGTTTTCTATCCATCTCAATACACTCCTCAACCCCATGCACTTAATCTTGCACCAATAATCTCTGTGTGGGACTTTGTCAAACATTCTCTGAAAGTCCAAATATACCACATTGCCTGGCTCCCCCTTGTCAACTCTGTCAGTTACATCTTCAAAGAATTCTAATAGATTTCTCAAGCATGATTTCCCATTGGTAGGGGGGAGACAGTGATCCTGGGCTGGGGGGGAAGGACAGTGATCCTGGGCTGGGGGGGGAAGACAGTGATCCTGGGCTAGGGGGGAAGACAGTGATTTTGATGAGGTTTAACCAATGCTTACCTGATGTAGTTTTGGGAGGGTCAAATTAATCCCGGGATGGAATGCAATGCCTTATCCTGTCAGTTTGGAGTTGCTTTGTTCTCAAAGAATGGAGAAAATTACAGGACCCTCCAGCCTGGATGACCCAGGCTGCCCGGCTGAACTAAAATCCCTAACCTTCCAGGGACCATATCCCTCTATTTCCATCTATTCATGATTTGTCCGGACACCCTTAAAACTCACAATTGTATCTGCTTCTACTCCCTCCCCCACCAGTGAGTTTCAGGCACCCACTTCACTCTGTGTGAAAACCTTGCCCCTCGCATCTTAAACCTGTGGCCCCTCGTAATTGACTCTTCCATCCTGGGAAAAAGCTCTGAACTATCCACTCTGTCCATGCCTCCCACAATCTTGTAGACTTCCATCAGGTCTCCACTCTATCCTCTGTCATTCCACTGAAAACAAACCAAGTTTCTTCTCCGATCTCTCCTTATAAGTTCGGTAGCACGGTGGTTCACACTGGCTTCACAACTCAGGGTCTGGGTTCGATTCCCCGCTCGGGTCACTGTCTGTGTGGAATTTTGCACATTCTCCCTCATGTCTGTGTGGGTTTCTCCAGCTACTCTGGTTTCGCTTCCTCCCACAGTCCAAAGATATACGGGTTAGCTTGATTGGCCATGCTAAGAAATTGCCTTAGTGTGCGGGATGTAGGTTAGAAGGATTAGTGGGTATAATATGCAGGGATATGGGGTGGAATTGTGTCGGTGTAGGCTCGATGGCTTAAGGGCCTCCTTCCCTATTGTGGGTTCTAGGTTTTATAGCTAATGCCCTCCAAACTAGGCAACTCCTCGTAAAAATCTTTCTGTACCCTCGTCATGGGGTCCCAGATAGGGGTCAATTCGAATTAAAAAAAAGCTGAAACATTTTTAAAACTTATTGACATTGATAGTTTACACAAGAATTTCAACAGAATGAGGCCATTCAGCCATTGAGCTTCCTCTACCATTCATAAAGTATTGCTGATTTGGGTGGCAGTTTCAACTCTTCCCTTTTCTTGTCTGCCCCTCAAACCTTGACTCAGTAATCAAATCTCACCTAACTTGGTCTAATATATTTATGGCCCAGTTTGTACTGCCCTCTGGGGTGAGAATTTCAAACACTAATGACCCTCTGAGAGAATAAATTCCTGCTTTTCTTCTCTTTTCTCCAAGTAGATAGTGAGGATTGTGCTATATATTCTCGAGGGTTTGAAGTTGGATAAGTCCCCTGGTCCTGGACGGGATTTACCCTAGGATTCACTGGGAGGCAAGAGAGGGAGATTGCAGAGCCTCTGGCTCTGATCTTCAGGTCGTCGTTGGTTTTTTTACAGGTGGGTGTTCCGGAGGACTGGAGGATAGCGAATGTTGTTTCAAGAAGGGAGAGAGATCTTCCAGGGAATTATAGTTCATGAGTCTTACTTCTGTGTGGGAAAGTTGGAGAGAATAATTAGGGATAGGATTTATAGTTATTTAGAGAGGAATGATTGATTGGATAGTCAGCATGGTTTTGTGAAGGTAAGGATCGTGCTTACTAACCTATTGAGTTTTTTTGAAAAAGTGACTAAAGAGGTGGATGGGGTAAGGCGGTTGATGTGGTATATTGGACTTTAGTAAGGCGTTTGATAAGGTGTCCCATGGAAGACTTCTGCAGAAAATGCAGATGTATGGGATAGAGGGTGATTTAGCTAATTGGGTTAGGAATTGGCTAGCAGATAGAAGACAGAGGGTGGTGGTTGATGGGAGATATTCATCGTGGAGTTCGGTGACAAGTGGTGTACCTCAGGGGTCTGTTTTGGGGCCCCTGCTGTTTGTAATTTTTATAAATGATCTGGATGAGGTTATTGAGGGATGGATCAGTAAATTTGCAGATGATACTAAAGTTGGTGGTGTGGTAGTATTGAAGAGGGGTGTTTTAGTTTACAGAGTGACTTGGACAAGTTGCAGAGCTGGGCCGAGAGGTGGCAAATGGAGTTTAATGTGGAAAAGTGTGAGGTAATGCACTTTGGCAGGAACAATAAATGTGTAGAGTATAGGGCTAATGGTAGGGCTCTTAATAGTGTTGAGGAACAGAGGGATCTTGGTGTATGTGTCAATAGATCCCTGAAAGTAGGCAGTCAAGTCGATAAGGTTGTTAAGAAGGCATATGGAGTCTTAGCTTTTATTGGTAGGGGGATTGAATTTCGGAGCCGCAACGTCATGTTGCAACTGTACAAAACTCTAGTGCGGCCGCACTTGGAGTATTGTGTGCAGTTCTGGTCGCCACATTATAAGAAAGATGTGGAGGCATTGGAGAGGGTACAGAGGAGGTTTACCAGGATGTTGCCTGGTATGGAGGGCAGGTCCTATGAAGAGAGGTTGAAGGATTTGAGGTTGTTTTCGTTAGAAAGGAGGCGGCTAAGAGGGGATCTTATTGAAACATATAAGATGATTAGAGGTTTAGATAGGGTGGACAGTGATAGCCTTTTTCCTAGGATGGAGAAAGCTAGCACGAGGGGACACAACTTTAAATTAAGGGGTATGAGTTATAGGACGGATATCAGAGGTAGGTTCTTTACTCAAAGAGTGATTAGGGAGTGGAATGCCCTGCCTGCAGCTGTTGTAGATGCGCCAAGTTTGGTGGCGTTTAAGAGGTTAATTGATAAGTATATGGAAGAGAAGGGAATGGTTTAGTTTGGAGGGGCATTGCTTTTTATTTTGGTCGGCACAACATCGAAGGCCGAAGGGCCTGTTCTGTGCTGTATTGTTCTATGTTCTATGTTCTATGTTCTAGTTGTAACATAACCTCATGGCTCCTAACTTCAATCCCTCTACCAATAAAAGCTAACACACCGTACGCCTTCTTAACAACTTTATCATGTTGTTAAGGACATGATTGCATTGGAGTGAGTACAGAGGAGATTCATCAGGTTGCTGTCTGGGATGGAATATTTAAGTAACGAAGAGAGGTTGGATGGGCTTGGGTTGTTTTCTCTGGAGTAGAGAAGACTGAAGGGTGACCTGATTGAGGTGTTCAAGATTATGTGTGACATGGACAGAACGGATAAGGAGCAGCTGTTCCCATTAGTTGGAGGGGGCATAGGTTCCCTCAAGGTGAGGGGCTGTAGACTTGGTGGGGAAGAAAATGTGAAGAAAAACATTTTTACCCAGAGGGTGATGATAGTCTGGAATGTGCTGCCTGGGAGGGTAGTCGAAGTGGGTTGCCTCACATCCTTTAAACAGTATCTGGACGAGCACTTGGCATAAATAACATTCAGGGCTGTGGACCAAGTGTAGATGAGATTAGGTAGGAGTTCAGGTGTTTCTGATTTGTCAGTGTGGACTCGATGGATCAAAGGGCCTCTTCTGCGTTTTATGATTCTATGATTTGGTTTACATTTTATGATTCTATGAATTATCCTTAGTTCCTAACCAATGGTCTGTTGTTTAGAGAATAGAAATATGCTGTGAAATATTTAATTGATTTGTTTCAGGTGGATTTTTTTTATGTTATTAGTGTCGTGTGGAATCTTTATAAAGTTTGCAACTCAAACTATGGAATTCAATCCTGATAAATGTGACGTGATGCATTTCGGGAGAAAGAATGTAGCGGGGAGGTAGAACATAGAACATAGAACACTACAGCACAAACAGGCCCTTCGGCCCACAAGTTGTGCCGAACACATCAAAAACCTACCCAGCCACAGACCTATCTATAACCCCCAATCCCATTGGATCCCATATACTCATCCAGAAGTCTTTTAAAAGACCCCAGCGAGTTCACCTCTACCACCACCGATGGTAGCTGATCCCATTCACTCACCACCCTCTGAGTGAAAAACTTTCCCCTAGCATCTCCTCTGTACTTGCTTCCCTGCACCTTAAATCTCTGCCCTCTCGTCGCGACCATTTCAGCCCTGGGAAATAGTCTCTGAGAGTCCACCCTATCTATTCCTCTCAACATCTTGTAAACCTCTATCAGGTTGCCTCTCAACCTTCGTCTCTCCAGGGAGAACATAGAACATAGAACATTACAGCACAGAACAGGCCCTTCGGCCTTCGATGTTGTGCCGACCAAAATAAAAAGCAATGCACCTCCAAACTAAACCATTCCCTTCTCTTCCATATACTTATCAATTAACCTCTTAAACGCCACCAAACTTGGCGCATCTACAACAGCTGCAGGCAGGGCATTCCACTCCCTAATCACTCTTTGAGTAAAGAACCTACCTCTGATATCCGTCCTATAACTCATACCCCTTAATTTAAAGCTGTGTCCCCTCGTGCTAGCTTTCTCCATCCTAGGAAAAAGGCTATCACTGTCCACCCTATCTAAACCTCTAATCATCTTATATGCTTCAATAAGATCCCCTCTTAGCCGCCTCCTTTCTAACGAAAACAACCTCAAATCCTTCAACCTCTCTTCATAGGACTGCCCTCCATACCAGGCAACATCCTGGTAAACAGTCCCAGCTCCCTCAACCTGTCTTCATAAGGCATGCCTCCCAATCCAGGCAACATCCTTGTAAATCTCCTCTGCACCCTTTCAATAGCTTCCACGTCCTTCCTATAGTGAGGCGACCAGAACTGCGCACAGTACTCCAAGTGTGGTCTGACAAGGGTCCTATAAAGCTGCAGCATTACTTCCTGACTCCTGAACTCAATCCCTCGATGAATGAAGGCCAGTACACCGTAAGCTTTCTTAACCACATCCTCCACCTGGGAGGCCGATTTGAGAGTCTTATGGACCCGGACCCCAAGATCCCTCTGCTCTTCCACACAGCTAAGACTCCTACCTTTGATAGTGTACTCATTCATCCCGTTGGATCTGCCAAAATGGACCACAACACATTTATCCGCGTTGAAGTCCATCTGCCACTTCTCCGCCCAGTCTTGCATCCTGTCGATGTCATGCTGCAACTTCTGACATCCCTCCAGACCATCCACAACACCACCGACCTTCGTGTCATCGGCGAACTTACTCACCCATCCCTCCACTTCCTCATCCAGGTCATTTATGAAAATGACAAACAGCAAGGGTCCTAGAACAGATCCCTGGGGCACTCCACTGGTGACCGACCTCCATGCAGAAAAAGAGCCATCCACAACCACCCTCTGCCTTCTGCAGGCAAGCCAGTTCTGGATCCACAAGGCCAAAGCCCCTTGGATCCCATGGCCTCTCACCTTCTCAAGAAGTCTTGCATGTGGGACCTTGTCAAATGCCTTGCTGAAGTCCATGTACACCACGTCCACTGCTCTTCCTTCGTCAATGTGTTCAGTCACATTTTCGAAGAACTCAATTAAGCTCGTAAGGCACGACCTGCCTTTTACAAAACCATGCTGACTATTTCTAATCAACCTAAACTTCTCCAAATGCTCGTAAATCTTGTCCCTCAGAAGCCTCTCCATCAGCTTACCAACCACTGAGGTCAGACTCACCGGTCGGTAATTTCCAGGACTATCCCTGTTCCCTTTCTTGAAAATAGGGACCACATCCGCAATCCTCCAATCCTCCGGAACCTCTCCCGTCTCCATCGACGATGCAAAGATCATCGCCAGGGGCTCTGCAATGACATCCCTCACCTCCCACAATAACCTGGGGTACATCCCATCTGGTCCCGGAGACTTGTCTATCTTGATAGCATTTAAAAGTTCTAACACATCCGCTTCCTTAATATCTACATACTCAATCTTTTCAGTCTGCCGCAAACTTGTAGTGCATCCTCCCAGATCACTTTCCACCGTGAATACTGAGGCAAAGTACTCATTAAGCACCTCTGCCATTTCTTCCGGTTCCATACAGACTTTTCCCCCTTCACCTTTTATAGGTCCTATCCCTTCTCTTCTCATCCTTTTACTTTTCACATATTTGTAGAAGGCCTTGGGATTCTCCTTAATCCTACCAGCCAAGGCCTTCTCATGACCCCTTCTGGCTCTCCTAATTTCCTTTTTAAGCTCTCTTCTATAAGCCTTATACTTCTCTAGATCCCCAACATCTCCTAGCTCTTTGAGCCTTTTATACACCTTTCTTTTCTTCCTGACTAGGTTCACCACAGCCTTCGTGCACCACGGATCCCGCGTCCTACCAAAACCTCCTTGTCTCACCGGAACGTTGTCGTGCAAAGCTCCAGACAAGCATTCCTTGAATATCTGCCACCTTCCTTCTGTGCTTTTCCCCAAGAACACCTTCTTCCAGTTTATTCGCCCCAACATCTGCCTGATGTCTTCATATTTCCCCTTATTCCAGACAAACACCTTCCTAGCCTGCCTGATCCTATCCTTTTCCAACGCAAGGGTGAAGGAGATAGAATTATGATCTCCATCCCCAAGATGCTCTCCTACCGAGAGATCCATCACCTGTCCTGGTTCATTAGCTAGTACTAGGTCCAGTACAGCCTCTCCTCTCGTAGGCTTGTCCACGTGCTGTGTCAGGAAACCCTCCTGAACACACCTAACAAACTCCTCCCCATCCAAACCCCTTACCCTTGGGATATTCCAGTCGATGTTTGAGAAATTGAAGTCTCCCATCACAACAACTCTGTTATTTCTACATCTCTCCAGTATCTGTTTCCCTATCTGCACCTCAAGTTCCCTGTCACTATTGGGTGGCCTATAGAATACACCCAGCAACGTCACTGACCCTTTGCTATTCCTAACTTCCACCCACAGAGACTTCGTAGACATTCCCTCCTCGGTATCCACCTTCTCTGCAGCCATGACACTGTCCCTGATCAACAGTGCCACTCCACCACCTCTTTTGCCTCCCTCCCTGTCCTTCCTGAAGGATCTGAATCCCGGGACCTGTAGTACCCAGTCCTGTCCCGGAGACATCCAAGTCTCTGTAATGGCCACCACATCACAATCCCAAGCAGCAATCCACGCCCTAAGTTCATCCACCTTCTTTACTACACTCCTGGCATTAAAATAGACACAGCTCAGTCCCTCAGACTGGACATTTCCCTTCTCCCCCACTCATCTAACCTGCCTCTCATCCTGCCTAGAGTCCTTCCCTACCTGGGAGCTAACTTCCTTGCTCCCAGTCTCCACATCACTATTCCCTCCCGTATATTCCTTCCCATATATATCAGGTATATGATAAAGGGTAGACCTTTTAAGAGTATAGAAACGCAGAGGGACCTGGGGGTGCAGGTGTACAAGTCTCTGAAGGTGGCAGAGCAAGTGGAGAAGGTTGTGAAGAAAGCATATAGTATGCTAGCCTTTATAGGAAGGGGTATAGAGTACAAGAGCTGGCCTTTAATGTTGCAGTTGTATAAAACGTTGGTTACACCTCATTTGGAATACTGCGTCCAGTTCTGGTCGCCTTACTACCGGAAGGATGTGGAGACTCTGGAGAGAGTGCAGAGGAGGTTTACCAGGATGTTGCCTGGTATGGAAGGTCTGAGTTACGAGGAGAGGTTAGGTAAATTGGGACTGTTTTCCTTAGAACGATGTAGACTTAGAGGAGATCTAATAAAGGTGTACAAGATTATGAAGGAAATAGATAGAGTAAACAGTGATAAGCTTTTTCCTAGGTTGGAATCAAATATCACGAGGGACCATGGGCTTAGGGTGAGGGGGAATGTATAATTTGGATGTTAGACGGAGATTTTTCACACAGAGGGTTGTGGGGGTATGGAACACACTGCCAAATAAGGTGGCGGAGGCAGGTACGTTAGAGTTATTTAAGAGATACTTAGATGGGCACATGAACAGAATGGGGATGAAGGGATATAGAAAACTGATTTAAAATAGGGATCATGAGCCTTGGGACATCCCTGGGAATTGTGTAATTTGTGCATGATATTGATGTATTTCTCTGTTATCCTACAAGTATTTCGGTCCGCCTTGTCCAACAAGGGGCATACACGCAATGGGTCGAGATGTTAATCCAGTTCCCTCATACTGTCACTCAATAACCTCTCTCCCCCCCAGCACCCTGTGTTACTGACTTTATCCGTACTGATGTGAATCCAGCTCCCTCACACTGTCACTCAATAACCCCTCTCTCCCCCCCAGCACCCTGTGTTACTGACTGTATCAGTACTGATGTGAATCCAGCTCCCTCACACTGTCACTCAATAACCCCTCTCTCCCCCCCAGCACCCTGTGTTACTGACTTTATCCGTACTGATGTGAATCCAGCTCCCTCACACTGTCACTCAATAACCCCTCTCTCCCCCCCAGCACCCTGTGTTACTGACTTTATCCGTACTGATGTGAATCCAGCTCCCTCACACTGTCACTCAATAACCCCTCTCTCCCCCCCAGCACCCTGTGTTACTGACTGTATCAGTACTGATGTGAATCCAGCTCCTTCACACTGTCACTCAGTAACCCGTCCTAGATATGTGTCTCAGTCATACTCAGTAATGAAATATTCGATTCCTATTCATTCATCAATGCTCATTAATGAAACATCAAAAGATATATTTCAAGAGTAAACAGGATGTGGACATGAATCAGATTTGGAATTAACGAAGTCGATTGTGGTGCATGCTCTTGGATTTTTTGAGAGTATCCTAGTGCTTCATGTCGTTAGTGTACGCTTGACCTGGACCAGTTGATGGGCAACATGACAGCTCAGTGACTATTGCTGTGCTGTGCAGATACATGGATTTGGGCCCGTGTCTGTGGGAGTTTGTGCATTCTCCCTGTGCTTGCGTGGGTTTCCTCCCACACCCCAAAGATGTGCTCTTAGGCTAATTGGGGAAACAAATTGTCCCTAAATTGTCTCGCAAATTTGGTTCTAATGCAGATTTCGATAAACATAGACAACGGTCATGAATGGAAGTGGGAACATTAAAATGGCGGCATAGGCTTGTTGGGCTGAAGGGCCTGTTTCCCATGCTGTTTTGTTCTTTGTTCAAACCTTGGGGCCCACATTTCCAACTCTTTAGTTAAAAAACAATTAAAATAAATGAAACAAATTGAGGGACAAGGTTAAATGGAAAGCCCCTTAAAGGAATATTGCCCTAAATCAAAACAAATCATACATGAAACTACACCATCAGATGAATAAAATGGCAGGGACCAACACTTCCACAGCAAGAACTAATCTCCAATCACTGCATGATGTTCAGTTATAGAGATATACAGATTTACAGCATGGAAACAGGCCCTTCAGCCCAACTTGTTCATGCCGCACTTTTTTTAAACCCCTAAGCCAATGCCAATTGCCTACATTTGTTCCATATCTTTCTATATCCATCATACCCATGTAACTGTCTAAATGCTTTTTAAAAGATAAAATTGTACCCGCCTCCACTACTACCTCTGGCAGTTTCTTCCAGACAGTCACATTCTGTGTGAAAAAAATTGCTTCTCTGTATGCTTTTGTATCTCTCCCGTCTCACCTTAAACCTGTGCCCTCTAGTTTTAGACTCCCCTAACTTTGGGAAAAGATATTGACTATCTATCTCGTCTTTGCCCCTCATTATTTTATAGACCTCTATACAGTCACCTCTCAGCCTCCTACACGCCAGAGAAAAAAAAATCCCAGTCTATCCAGCCTCTCCTTATAATTCCATCCATCAAGTCCCGTTAGCATCCTAAGTAAATCTTTCCTGCACTCTTTCTAGTTTAATAATATCCTTTCTATAATCGGGTGACCAGAATCGCACACAGTATTCCAAGCGTGCCCTTATCAATGTCTTGTACAACTTCAACGAGACGTCCCAAGTCTTGTAAAAACCAAGCATGCCGAATGCCTTCTTCACCATTCTGTCCACCTGTGACTCCACTTTCAAGGAGCTATGAACCTGTACCCCGAGATCTCTTTGTTCTGTAACTCTCCCCAGCGTCCTACCGTTAACTGAGTAAGTCCTGCCCTGGTTGATTTGTGCTTGTTTTTTGTGCAGAGGATGAGGTTTCTGATCCAGACAATAACAAAATATTTGTCTTTGATCCCAGTCCCGTGCAACATCTTTAAAAGTTTTAATACACTGAAAATAATAGATAAATGTAAGTTGTTGTGATGCTGACACATTTACCATCTTCAACAACTCATCCATTTAACTGAGACATTCTCACTCAATTTTTAGTAAGAGTTAGGGCAGCATTCACAGAAGTTGGATAGCTAGGTCCCAGGTCACTCGTGACACACAATCCCTTGTCTGAACATTTCCCTTTTCCAAGAGAAGGTTTGCCAGACTGAATCGGTGGAACATTTTTCCAGCCATTACAACTCGGAGCAAATTCCATTTTTACAACTTTCCCAATTTTTCATCCAGACTGTGTAGAAAGGAATGAGTTGCAGACACAGTCCCTCAGCACTGGAGAATGCTGCATTCACATCAGCTGTTTGCTGCCTGCTGTTCAAAGCCAAAATCACTGACTAAAGATTGGATATATTCTAAAACAGCAGCTGTCACAGCTCCGGAGATGGAGACTGTTCCGTCAGTCCTTCACAGAAGTTGCTGTTACTTCAGCTGTTCAAATCACAAATGCTTTAAGATCAAAAGTCAATTTCAAGCGATCCCAAATTTACTGCAGCTACAGATATGCACCACAATCGACTTCGTTAATTCCAAATCTGATTCATGTCCACATCCTCTTTACTCTTGAAATATATCTTTTGATGTTTCATTAATGAGCATTGATGAATGAGTAGGAATTGAATATTTCATTACTGAGTATGACTGAGACACAAATCTAGGACGGGTTATTGAGTGACAGTGTGAGGGAGCTGGATTCACATCAGTACTGATACAGTCAGTAACACAGGGTGCTGGGGGGGAGAGAGGGGTTACTGAGTGACAGTGTGAGGGAACTGGATTCACACCAGTACAGATATAGTCAATAACACAGGGTGCTGGGGGGGAGAGAGGGGTTACTGAGTGACAGTGCGAGGGAGCTGGATTCACATCAGTACAGATAGAGTCAGTAACACAAGTAACACAGGGTGCTGGGGGGAGAGAGGGGTTACTGAGTGACAGTGTGAGGGAGCTGGATTCACATCAGTACAGATACAGTCAGTAACACAGGGTGCTGGGGGGAGAGAGGGGTTACTGAGTGACAGTGCGAGGGAGCTGGATTCACATCAGTACAGATATAGTCAATAACACAGGGTGCTGGGGGGAGAGAGGGGTTACTGAGCGACAGTGCGAGGGAGCTGGATTCACATCAGTATAGTCTGTAACACAGGGTGCTGGGGGGAGAGAGGGGTTACTGAGCGACAGTGCGAGGGAGCTGGATTCACATCAGTACTGATACAGTCAGTAACACAGGGTGCTGGGGGGAGAGAGGTTACTGAGTGACAGTGCAAGGGAGCTGGATTAAGTTCAGTAGGGATACAGTCAGGAGGTTTCTGAGTGACTACTGATTTTTCAGATTCATTCACTGCTACTCACAGTCTCATCATTTCCTCTCATGATGCTTATATTTACTATTGAAACAAAATAAGTATATTCAAAATATTTTGACAGTTCATATTCAAATGCGCTCAGAAGTTGTAATATACCTTTAAGGGAAGCAGCGTAACATCACTCGAGGGGAAATTAGCCATGTGATCCCCTCTCAGTTTCTCTTTGCCCTGTGAATGGAATTCACACAGACGTTTCTGCTACTGATATCTTTAATTTTTCTGTGTATAGATAAAGATTCCCTTCTGCTTAGTTTAAATAATTGAATCCACACACAATTCCTTGTGTGATTGATACTGTTACTTGAACATAAAAACAGCAATGGCAGCTTGATTAGAAACAGCCTTAGTTAATACCAAATGTCATGAGGCGACCTTTCACAAAGAACAAAGAACAAAACAGCACGGGAAACAGGCCCTTCGTCCCAACGAGCCCGCGCCACCACCTTGATGTTCTCACTTCTACCCGCAATCCCTGTCCATGTTTATAGATCTATGGATTAAAGACAGTAAGCTGTCGTGTTGCCCATCAGATGGTCCAGGTCAAGCATACACTAACGATGTGAAGCAGTAGGATACTCTCAAAAGGTCCAAGAGCAGTCCTCTCACGACTCATCGCATATATGCCCCTCGTTAGACAACAAGGTGGACCAAAGCACCTGTAGGATAAAAACAAGTACATCAATATCACCATCTATTCACACACTTCCCAGGGACTCCCAAGGCTCATGATCTCTATTTTAAATCAGTTTTCTATACCCCTCCATTCCCATTCTGTTCATGTGCCCATCTAAGTATTTCTTAAATAACTCCAGAGTACCTGCCTCCACCACTTTACTTGGCAGCGCATTCCATACCCCCACCACCCTCTGTGAAAAAAAACTCCCTCTAGCATCCAAATTATACCTTACCCCCCTCACCCTAAGCCCGTGACCCCTCGTGCTATTTGAGTCCATCCTAGGAAAAAGCTTAACCCTGTTTAATCTATCTATACCCCTCATAATCTTGTACACCTCTATTAGATCTCCTCTAAGTCAATGTCTTTCAAAGGAAAACAGTCCCAATTTGCCTAACCTCTCCTCCTAACTCAGACTTTCCATACCAGGCAGCATCCTGGTAAACCTCCTCTGCACTCTCTCCAGAGTCTCCACATCCTTCCGGTAGCAAGGCGACCAGAACTGGACACAGTATTCCAAATAAGGTCTAACCAATGTTTTATACAACTGCAACATTAAAGGCCAGCTCTTGTACTCTGTACCCCTTCCTATAAAGGCTAGCATACTATATGCTTTCTTCACAACCTTCTCCACTTGCTCTGCCACCTTCAGAGACTTGTTCACCTGCACTCCCAGGTCGCTCTGCGTTTCTATAGTCTTAATAGGTCTCCCCTTTATCATATATACCTCCCCCCTACATTCTTTCTCCTGAAATGCATCACCTCACATTTATCAGGATTGAATTCCATCTGCCATCTGTCTGCCCGAGCTACCAGCCTATCTATGTCCTGCTGCATCGCCTGACAATGCTCCTCACTATCCGCAAGTCCAGCCATCTTTGTATCATCTGCAAACTTGCTGATCACTCCACTTACTCCCTCTTCCAAGTCATTCATATATATTACAAATAGAAGAGGTCCCAGTACTGAGCCCTGCGGCACTCCATTAGTGACCAATCTCCAGCTAGAAAAACACCCTTCCACTATTACTCTCTGTCTCCTATTACCAAGCCAGTTACTTATCCCTCTAGCTACCTGTAAACATTCTGGACATTCAGACCAGAACAGATTTTAGAATTGGGATGTTGTGTGGTGACTTCACAGAGAAGTTTTCGAGACACGGGTTGGAATAACGTTCAAATAAAGAGCTACGAAACAGATGGATATCTCACGGTGAGATTACAGGGCACAGCCTGTGGGCTCAGAGAGTGGATAATGTGCTGAGAGAATAAACACTGAGTTAACTCAATCAAATAGGCAAATGACCTATTTGACTGATATGACCTATCAGTGTGAGCCTGATTGGTAGTGAACAAGGGAGAGTCAAACACAAAGAACAAACACAAACTTCCTAAAAATGAGGCCAGAGAATGTTGTGATTAAAATGGCGGATTCAAGGTTATTGAGCAATAAATTGAATAAAACAAGGACGAAAATCAAAGTGAAATCAAAATGTCCACAAGTATCTGGATTCAAAATGTTTAAACAACATACAGGGCGAGGTCGGAGAATCCCAGCCCCAGGGCGAGGTCGGAGAATCCCAGCCCCAGGGCGAGGTCGGAGAATCCCAGCCCCAGGGCGAGGTCGGAGAAACCCAGCCCCAGGGCGAGGTCGGAGAAACCCAGCCCCAGGGCGAGGTCGGAGAAACCCAGCCCCAGGGCGAGGTCGGAGAATCCCGACCATGGACTAGTTTGGAACAGCGGTTCAGAATCAGCTGACAGAACCCATTAACCATTTAGTCAGCAGCTCAATGAAGGGAGCGTTTACTGTGATTTTTCCAATGCAGACAGGGTTGTTGAGTTGGTAATCACATCCAATCCCATGGAAGCTAGGCAAACCCAAAACGTAAAACATCAAAAACTACTCAAAGATGAATGGAAGTACAAGATGATCCTTGCAGGTCAAGAAAGCTTACAAGTCCTAAGTGCAACCCAACTGATGACACGTGCAAAAGAACACTCAAACCTGGCAAGATGTATAGAAGGTATGACTTTCTGCATCCACCTCAAAGAATCCAGCCTTTTAGCATCCTGGAGTTAGCTTCTCAGACTGAGGATTACCAATAACATGTAGCCAGTGGCCCCAGGCCCTGCTAAGGCTGTATTGTAGAATATTGTTTCCTTATGAAGCTTCTTCACTCCTAACCTTCATCTTGAAAGGGGCCATGAAATGGAAACTGCAGATGAAATGATCGTGGATTTGCTCCCCATGCACCCCACTACCCCATACCCTCCCCCCCCCCACCTCTAATCTTCCTTCTGCTTTTATGTTTTGAGATAATTAAGAATTGCTCGTTGCTCAGCCTCAAGTGGAATGTTGAGATGGAAGAGAGAAAGAAGATATCATTGTACACAACACTTGCAACCACCAGATCATAGCACTGTGTAAATATCTGGGGTGAAATTATTAATCCTGATTTTGGTGTTTTTTGGTCCTTTACAAAATAACTGTTGCTATTGCATTCAAATGTACATCTTTGGAAGAACAGACACATCTTGAACATGCAAATACAAACCTTGCTGTTCACAGCGATTTAACCTGATAAATATGAAGTGAACATTTATATCAAACTATTAAGATTCAATTTCTTCCACTAATATCTGGATGTCATTAATATCCATTACACAACTGGGATCAGTTATTTTGCAACAAGTCTTGAGGGCTGATTTTGTGTAATTATTTGTGATCCTTCTTCACATTCCAGTAAAAAACATATTGCATATTCAATATTCCCAGCCACATTTCCACAACAATAGTTAAAATTACACATAAAACAATTGTAACTCACTAAGAGTGTGTCTGAATGCCACAGGCACAGGAGGAACTGAACATAAATATCTGCCTCAGGCTGACAGTCAGTAACAGGCGTTTGGCACAGAACACATGCTGAAATCCACAGACACTCAGACCAGAACAAAAGGGGTTTTGTAATTACCATTCCTGCTAAATTACTTCAGGGAGCTGAAACTGTCTGGAAGTAGAATTGCACAGATTGTTCTGAAAGTACGGCTAGCCACAGACTCCCTCTCATCCAGAGTACTGTAAACATTCTTCATGTCACAGGCAATGCTCAGGTCAAAGCTATTAATATTTATTGGGTCTGATTACTGTAAGTTTGTCTCACTATTCTATACTACTGCTCCATATGCTATCTCCATTATGTGTGGTCAGTTTCCATGACTAGCAACAACTCTGTGGTTTAAATGTGGAATCGTTATTGTACTTACCTGTCAGCAAGATGTGAAAAATCTGCTTTTGATTAAAGTGAGCGGAATGTTGATAACTAAACCATTGGAGATTGGGAAGTGATCTTTGATTCAGATTTAAATCAGATCAAAACATTACTAAACCTCGAAAGACATCACAGAAGTGAAATGAAAACATTGGGCAAATCTCCAGCCCCAACTTAATAGGACATTAATAAATTTCAAAATCACAAAGTCTGGACTTTCACACAAATCACAGAAAACTAACATGAAGGTACAACAGATAATAAAGAAAACAAATGGAATGTTGGTGTTTATAGCTAAAGGAATAGGGTATAAAGGTAAGGAACTATTGTTGCAACTATACAAGACATTGGTGAGGCCGCAGCTGGAGAATTGTGCACAGTTTTGGTCTCCTTGTTTGAGGAAAGGTGTAGTGGCATTGGAGGTAGTTCACAGAAAAGTTCCCTAGATTGATTCCAGAGATAATGAGTTAGTTATATGAAGAGAGATCGAACAGTTTAGACCTGTACTCTCTGGAATTTAGAAGAAACAGGGGAGATCAAATTGAGGCATACATGATGATAAAAGGTATGGATAAAGTAGACATGGGGCAGATGCTTCCTCTTGTGGGGCATTCTAGGATGAAAGGTCATAGTCTTAGAATAAGGGGTAGCAAATTTAAAACAGAGTTAAGGGGAAACTACTTCTCCCAAAAGAATTGTGAATCTGTGGAATTTGCTACCCCAAAGTGTGGTGGATGATGGGACAGTGAATAAATTTAAAGGAGGATTTAGATTATTGATTGGTAATGGGTTGAAGAGTCATGGGGAGAAGACAGGAAAATGGGGACGGGGAACATAATCAGCCATGATCGAATGGCAGGACAGACTTGATGGGCTAAATGGCCTCCTTCTGCACTGTAGGGTTCCTGTAAGTGCTTGGGAATGATGGGAAGGTGATTAAATGGGGTGTCCCACTGATTTTAGGATGGGCTTGCCAAGGAACAGCATCAAACCTGTGAATATTTTTTAAGTGCCTAAAAATCACCACCAGGGGGAAGGGGAGGGTTACACTCTCCTTTCCCACTGGGGGGGTGGGGGGCTGCACTCCCCTTTCCCACTGGGGGGGGGCGGGGGGGGGCACTCTCCTTCCATGGGGGGGGGGGGGCTGCATCTCCTTTCCCACGGTGGGGGCGGGGGGGGGGGCTGCACTCTCCTTTCCACTGGGGGGGGGCGGGGGGCTGCAATCTCCTTTCCCACTGGGGGGGGAGCGGGGGGGGGGCTGCATCTCCTTCCCACTGGGGGGGGGGGGGTGCTGCATCCTTCCCATGGGGGGCGGGGGGGGCTGCACTCTCCTTTCCACTGGGGGGGGGGGGGGGCGGGGGGGGGGGGGGGGCTTGCGTCCCTTTCCACTGGGGGGGGGGGCGGGGTGGGGGCTGCACTCCCCTTTCCAACTGGGGGGCAGGGGGGCGGCTGCACTCCTTTTCCATGGGGGGGCGGGGTGGGGGGGGGGCTGCATCCCCTTTCCCATGGGGGGTGTACACTCTCTTTCCCCCTGGCGGGGGGGGGGGGTTGTGGGGTACATATCTTTTCCCACTTGGGGGGGGTGTTACACTCTCTTCCCACTGAGGGGGGGGGGTTACACTCTCTTCCCAATGGGGGGGGGGGTGTTACACTCTCTTTCCCACTGGGGGGGGGGGGTTACACTCTCTTCCCACTGGGGGGGGGGGGTGTACACTCTCTCCCACTGGGGGGGGGGGGGGGGTGTTACACTCTCTTTCCCACTGGGGGGGGGTGTTACACTCTCTTCCCACTGGGGGGGGGGGGGGGGGTTACACTCTCTTTCCATGGGGGGGGGGTGTTACCTCTCTTTCCACTGGGGGGGGGGGGTGTTTACATCTCTTTCCCACTGGGGGGGGGGGGTGTTACACTCTCTTTTCCCACTGGGGGGGGGGTACACTCTCTTTCCCACTGAGGGGGGTGGAGGTACACTCTCTTTCCCACTGCGGGGGGGGGGTTACACTCTCTTTCCCTATCTGTGTGGTCATGACAGGAATTTGCTGATGTCCAGAGGATGGGAATGGGAAGGGTGATATCAGAAGGGTATTTTCACCCAATTTTATTTTCACCCAATTTACAGCAGAATTGTTCTCCTCAAAAACAAAGCTGATGGTTTGAGAGTTCCCTCTGCCAATATGGATGTTGAAATATCAGCAGTCTATTTGCCTCATTGCTGTTTTAACAGTAAATTTGGGTCCATCCTGAGTTAATCCTCATCTCAGATTTAGCCCTGCTCCAACAAGGTGATATTTTTATTTTGTTCTAGAAGGTTCTCAGTAATTTGAAGGCTGTTAGTTTTGAATGCAGTGAACTTGCAGACTGAGTTATCAACCCAAACCTGACAGCTATTTGTTTATTTGGTTTATATCCAACACAGCCATTTTGTTAACGGCACTTTACCAGGTTTTTTTGTTTAATGGACAGTCAAGTCTGGGTTTAAAACTCGATTAAATCCTCCCAAGTTTCAACACTGCTGTCCTCCAAAAGTACCAAAGGTACAATTATTCATTCTGAAGCTGTCACAGTTTGGATCCTGAACCTTCAATCTTCTCCTGAATCAGTGGCTTCAGTTCCATTCTCCAGTTCAGTTTCCAATTGGATCATTCTCAAACTGTGCATTAACTGTTATGAGGACGGCACTGGCTCCAGTTTAATGCTGGGTCTCTTCCACAGTGACTAGATTGTTAGATTTATCATTCACTATCTCCAGCCTGTCTGGCAGGATAATAACTGTCTCTCTCACTCCTCAACAACATCGATTGTTCAAAGTTGATGTCGCTTAACACCAGGAAATGCAAAATATGGTTTTCCCAAAAAGTACATTTCAAAATTGTAATTTTTTTAGCTTTTTATCCTCATATTCATGTTTGACATTTGGAATGCCTTTCACTGGCTCAATATTCACAAACATCTGACAGACTTTGGACAAAGACTTGACTGTTCATTCACGTCATTATCCAGCTCCAGGTGATTGGACAATGAACATTTCCATAAGGTCATGTTGATTTGTTTCTCTATCTGATCCCTTGTGGAAATTCCATTTAGTTTGTCTGAGATTTGCCATTCTATCATACTGCTCTAAGCTGCATGTTTGCATCAATGTTTGTCCTATGTTCTGTCTTACTTACGCTCCAGGACAGAATTCCATGCATGATGTGTGTTCTTGGCATGTGAAAGCAGAAGTAGCCTCGATCCATTGTTCCACCCAAGTTGAGGATTGTGAAATTATGCTGGTTGGCTACTTAACTGACAACTCAAGTATTTGGCCAATGGGATCAGAGATGGTAGGTTCACAACAGGCACTGTGTCCAATGGTGATTCGCCATGAGGTTCAAAGGCAGAATGAAGAGTGAACTGAGGCTGAATGACAAACTCTGGGAGACTTCTTACTGTGTTTACCTCAGTCCAACGCCAGCATCTCTGCGTCATGACACAGCAGGCAGCAGGGTCATTCCAGCAGGCAGCAGGGTCATTCCAGCGGGCAACGAGCCTCTCATTTCCCAGTCTGCTGCCTTAATGCAGTGGGTCAAATCTCAAACAATGATGCAATGGTGTACAGGAAAGAGATATAGTGTTGGATTTTGTGGCCTAACTCATCCCAAAGCTGTAAAATTCCACTCAAAGTCAACAGATCTTTCCAGTGTCTGCCCCTCGCCCATTCCGATTCCTGTGACAGGTGGGGCGGTAAAATTCTGGTCAGAGAATCTGGTGAATTGGTGTGATGACAATAATCTCTTTCTCAATGTCAGTAAAATGAAGGAGATTGTCATCGACTTCAAGAAGCATAGCCGAGGACATCCCCCTGTCTATGTCAATGGCAATGAAGAAGAAATGGTCGAAAGCTTCAAGTTTCTAGACGCTCAGATCACCAACAACCTGGAATGGTCCTTTCACGTTATGAAAGCCCACCAACACCTATTTTCTCAGGAGGCTAAGGAAATTCGACATGTGTACTACAACTCTCACTAACTTTTACAGATGTACCCTAAAAAGCATCCTTTCCAGATGTATCACAGCTGGGTATGGCTCCTGCTCTATTCAAGACCTCACAAAACTACAAAGGGTTGTGAACGTAGCCCAGTCCATCACACAAACCAACCCATCCCCTGGACCACTGCTTCTCACCCCATCCCTTCTCTTCCAGAACCAGGATTGTCCTCACTTTTCACCACCAATCTCCGCATCCAAAAGATCTGCCATTTCCTCCAACTCCAACACGATGCCACCACTCAACATATCTTCCCCTCACCCCGCCCGTCAGCATTAAGCAGGGACCATTCTCTCTGGGATACCCTAGTCCACTCCTCCATTACACCCAACACCTCACCTCCTGCCCATAGCATCTTCCCCTGCAATCGTACAAGGTGCAACACCTGTCCCTTTACTTCCTCCCTGCTCACCGTCCCAAGTCTTAAACACCCCTTTCAGGTGAAATAATGCTTCACATGCATCTCTTCCAATCTGGTCTATTGCTCCCAATTTGCTCTAATTTACATCAGAGAGACCAATCACAGACTGAGTGATAGCTTTGCTGAACACCTTCAGGATCCAGACTTTCCTATCATTTGTCACTTCAACACTACCCTGTTTTCCTGTCCACATGTTCATCCTTCGCCTGTTGCAATGTTCTAGCAAATCCCATCACAAACTGAAGATACAACATTTCATCTTCTGATTGGGTGCTTTACAGGCTTTTTGGGCTGAACATTGAATTCAACAATTTCACAGCCCAAACTTCCCCCTTCACCTTCACCACATTTCCATTTATTTTTTTTTCTCTCACTTCCATTTTTCCACTTCTCCAGTGCTCCTTCTTGCATCCCCCCAATCGTGGGCCCCATTCCCCACACGTCCTGAATTTCAGGGCAATTGCCACATTCTTCACGCAGTCCTTTAATAATCTGGCAGACCAGAGGTACATTCTCACATTCTGATCAGTTCATGCACTTTCTGTATCCTTATTTACGTTCTCTTTGTCCCATTTAATCCCCTTCCCCATGAAAAACAGCTAGCCTAACGAAACACCCCAAGCATTCTGGACATTCTCTCTTCCACCTTCTTCTGTTGGGAAGAAGATACAAGTCTGAGGACACGTACCGACCAACTCAAACGGCTCCTTCCCTGCTTTCCTTTCGAATGGGTCCAGAACATAGAACATAGAACATTACAGCGCAGAACAGGCCCTTCGGCCTTCGATGTTGCGCCGACTAATTAGGAAAAAGCAGTGACCCTCTAACCTAAACCATTCCCTTTTCATCCATAAACTTATCTACTAACCTCTTAAACGCCCCCAAACTTGGCGTATCTACAACATCCGTCCTATAACTACCACCCCTTAATTTAAAGCTATGTCCCCTCGTGCTAGCTTTCTCCATCCTAGGAAAAAGGCTATCACTGTCCACCCTATCTAAACCTCTAATCATCTTATATGCTTCAATAAGATCCCCTCTTAGCCGCCTCCTTTCTAACGAAAACAACCTCAAATCCTTCAACCTCTCTTCATAGGACCTGCCCTCCATACCAGGCAACATCCTGGTAAACCTCCTCTGTACCCTCTCCAATGCCTCCACATCTTTCTTATAATGTGGGGACCAGAACTGTACACAATACTCCAAGTGCGGCTGCATTATTATATACTCCAAGTGCGGGTCTATTATATACTAAGCTGATCTTTCTCTTCACCCTATCTGTAACTGTAACACTACATTCTGCACTCTCTCCTTCTGCCCTATGTTTTCTATAATGGTATGTTTCATCTGTACTGAGCACAATAAACAATATTTTTCACTGTATCCCAAAACATGTGACAATAATAAATCAAATCAGAACTGTGTTTGAGACAGGCATTGACAGGGTGGATGGACAGAAAAAGTCACCCACCTCATCAAAAAGTCATGGGCAGGTACTGCAGTTCAGGTCAGGGGACATGACCTTGTCTGCTGTACCTGGATCCAAAAAGGTTTCGTTGAGTCACTGCGTTCAGCAGAGTGAGCATGACGCAGTGTGGGAGGCTGAGGGAGGGGCTCCATTCATTGAAGCATGTGCATTTCAGGAGGGTCAGATCACGCATCGGCCTGTGTTTTTTATGGCTGTAGAGAAGATACAGGAGCCTTGGGTTCAGCAAAGGGTCAGCTGTCCAAAGAAGCGGGAACAACCCCTGGCCTCTCGAGGGTGATCTGAGCTGGGGAGGTGAGGCGACACATCACGGAATACCTCTAAATGTAGACAGGTGAGAACGGAATGGAGCTGTGCACACACTCGCAGAAGAAATGAAGCCAAAACAATTGGAAGGGCAGGAGCCAAACCTGAATATCCTCCCCAGTCATGAGCCTCGAGTGTGAACAGGCGGTAGGTGAACATAGGGAATGAGCAGTGGGAAAGGAGGAAGGTAAGAGCTCATTGGCCAGATTTGTGAGGTTGAGGGTGAAAGCGATGAATGGGCAGCGTATCCCTCAGAACGACTTTAGTCTGCTTCAGTCTGTGAAAGGAAGAGAGAAATATAGTTATTTGGAGAGAAGTGAATTGATTGGGGATAGTCAGCATGGTTTTGTGAAGGGTAGGTCGTGCCTTACTAACATTATTGAGTTTTTTGAAAAAGTGACCAAAGAGGTGGATGGGGGTAAGGCGGTTTGTGTGGTATATATGGACTTTAGTAAGGCGTTTGATAAGGTGGCCCATGGAAGGCTTCTACAGAAAATGCAGATGTATGGGATTGAGGGTGATTTAGCTAATTGGATTAGGAATTGGCTAGCAGATAGAAGACAGAGGGTGGTGGTTGATGGGAGTATTCATCGTGGAGTTCGGTTACAAGTGGTGTATCTCAGGGGTCTGTTTTGGGGCCCTGCTGTTTGTAATTTTATAAATGATCTGGATGAGGGTATTGAAGGATGGATTAGTAAATTTGCGAGTGCACCAAAGTCGGAGGAGTGGTAGATAGTGAAGAGAGGTGTTATAGTTTGCAGAGAGACTTGGACAAGTTGCAGAGCTGGGCTGAGAGATGGCAAATGGAGTTTAATGTGGAAAAGTGTGAGGTAATTCACTTTGGCAGGAATAACAAATGTGTAGAGTATCGGGCTAATGGTAGGACTCTTAATAGTGTTGAGAACAGAGGGATCTTGGTGTATATGTGCATAGATCCCTGAAAGTTGGCAATCAAGTCGATAAGGTTGTTAAGAAGGCATACGGAGTCTTAGCTTTTATTGGTAGGGGATTGAATTTCGGAGTCGCAACGTCATATTGCAGCTGTACAAAACTCTAGTGCGGCCGCACTTGAAGTATTGTGTACAGTTCTGGTCCCCGCATTATAAGAAAGATGTGGAGGCATTGGAGAGGGTACAGAGGAGGTTTACCAGGATGTTGCCTGGTATGGAGGGCAGGTCTTATGAAGAGAGGCTGAGGGATTTGAGGTTGTTTTCATTAGAAAGAAGGCGGCTAAGAGGAGACCTTATTGAAACATATAAGATGATTAGAGGTTTAGATAGGGTGGACAGTGATAGCCTTTTTCCTAGGATGGAGAAAGCTAGCACGAGGGGACACAGCTTTAAATTAAGGGGTGATAGTTATAGGATGGATATCAGAGGTAGGTTCTTTACCCAGAGGGTGGTAAGGGTATGGAATGCCCTGCCTGCTGCAGTTGTAGATGCACCAAGTTTGGTGGCGTTTAAGAGGTTAGTAGATAAGTTTATGGATGAAAAATGAATGGTTTAGGTTAGAGGGTCACTGCTTTTTCTTAATTGGTCAGCGCAACATCGAAGGCCGAAGGGCCTGTTCTGCGTTGTAATGTTCTATGTTCTATAAACCAGGGAACAGTAGATCAATGAGCCTAACATCAGCACTGGGGAAGTTGTTGGAGTTTTGAGGTTTTAATTATTCAGCATTTGGAAGGCAGTGATATAATCAGACAAAATCAGCGTGGATTTACAAAAGGGAAATCATGAGGATGTAACTAGGAGAGTTGATCAAGGAAAACAGCGGATGTGGTTTATGTGGGTTTTAGAAAGCTTCTGACAAGGTGTTTTGGTGTCCTTATCTGAGGAAGGATGTTCCTTGCTACAGAAGGAGTACAGCGATGGTTTACCAGGCTGATTCCTGGGGTGGCAGGTCCATCATCTGAGGAGAGACTAAGTTGGTTAGGATGATATTCCTGAGTTTAGAAGAGTGAGAGGGGATCTGATAGAAACTTATAAAATTCTAACAGGGTTAGACAGGGTAGATTCAGAAAGAATGTTCCCGATGGCGGGGGGAGTTCAGAACTAGGGGTCAGAGTTTGAGGATAAGGGCAAACCTTTTAGAACCGAGGTGAGAAGAAATTTCTTCAGCCAGAGGGTGGGGAATGTGTGGAATTCACTCCCACAGAAAGTAGTTGAGGCCAAAACATTGTCTGAATTCATGAAGAAATTAGATATAGCTTTTGCGGCTAAAGGGATCGAGGGATATGGAGGGTACAAAAGGGAATCAGAGTATTGAATTTGATAAGCAGCCATGATCCAAATGAGTGGTGGAGCAAGCTCGAAAGGCTGAAGGACCTCCTCCTGCTCCTAGTTTCTATGTTTCTATTTCAATGTAGCCGTGACCAGTCTGGGCAGCATAAGTTGAAAATGATGTCTGTGTGATATCAGTCATACAAAAAACAAAGAATGAAATAGCACAGGAACAGGCCCTTCGGCCCTCCCAGCCTGTACCAATCATGATGCCTGAACTAAATTAAAAAAACCCTTCTGCCCTTACTCAGACCATATCCCTCTATT